>CM023449.1:5471482-5923371 GCA_013339765.2 Haemaphysalis longicornis | reverse complement strand
AATTTCTGTTTGGTATCAATCCATCAGAGCCCATGAATACATACAACGAAACGTTTGTGCTTGGGGACGGTTGATACGAGCGGCGTGAGCGATACACATGGGAAGCACGTGCAGCGTCGAATTGCGTCAACAGTCTTCTGTTGTAACTTTTATTTGATGGGGTTGCTCTACGCCATGGTGAGGGAAAGGGCTGGTGGTAAAGGACGTTGTAATCAAATGCCTGTATAACAAAAAATGTGGTATCGCGATAATTGTTCGTTATAACGGCACTTCGTTACATGCGTACCGGGCTTCACTGGCCCGTATAAAGCAGATAAGGATGCTGAGAAAAGCGACCATCGGATTTAAACTGCAAAATAAAAAAAACGGTTTTTCTTCTGCACAGTAGTAAGACGTACCGAATGCGCAAGCACCGCCTACCTGATGCTGGCAAGGTTCATGACGTGCAGCGGCGCGAGGTCAGGGAGTAACGAGTTGTACATCTGCAGCGCGTCAAATTCCGCTTACGCTTCACGGGTATTCATAACGCTTGGCTCCTCTGTACGTTCTTCATCATTGCTCCCCGGATCATTTGTGGCGCCCCTTTTCTCTGTATGATGGCCTCCACGACGTCGTCAGCTGTCAGGCCAGAGCAAACCAGTACCGGGTCGTCCACCGGGACGTAACCACTGGCCGTTCCAAACAATGCTGCGCGCAAACACGCACTGCACGTGTTTATCGATTACTGCAGCTTCATGGCTGAACTGGATGGCTCACTGTCGTCGGCGCACCTATATGCTGCGCGTCTCAACGTGTGCAGCAAGCTCTATATGTTATCAAACAAAAATATCTGCGTTAAACAGGCAAATTCGCTGCAATGATCTTCGCTGTAGTGGGGTTCAAAACACATAGAAAACATGAAAATCTGGCCAGGACATATTGCATGCTGCGCTGTACAGGCTATTTCGTATTAGAAGCGTTCGTTGTAGCGGCGTTTGTCGGTAATCGCCTTCGGGGAGCACTGAGGATCGTATCGCTTAGCCACTAGGCTACCACGGAAAGTATATCGAGCGGGAGACGAGATGCAAGGAGTTTATTTTGTGGCTTACGTGCGTACGGACAGCTTTTTCGTGATTTCCAGTCTGTACATCACAATCTGTTGCAATAAAGTACCATAGAGGCTGCAGGCGTTATGCAAAAAGCCGCTTGAACACAGCCAACAAAGGGGAATAATTCACTCGAGGCATTTTAAAAAATTGTAGTTGGGGCGGGCAGCTGATGGAATAACCACGCAAGAACTCAATCGACCCGTCTCACCTAACCGCCGCAGCGTACATTCGCTGGATAAGGTGGTGCGACGCTTAAGTTGACGTGCGGGGCTTGATTCCCAGACGCTGCTAGTGGTTCCCTCGTTTAGTAGGTGCGCAAAAGCAGCCGTGTGGACGAGATTTCGGCTGCGGTTTAAGAACCCCATATTGTTCTATTAACATACAGATTTTCTTTCTAGCCTCTGCCCGCAAAACCCTAATCTGAACATTTTACCGCGGAACGTTTAAGTGCCGCATTGTGCGAAAAACCCGCCGTCCTTGTTGCTGCTGTTGCCCGGTTCAGAAAATTGGCGGCGGTGTAAACAACATCAAATAATAAAGCAAAACAAAAGCTTCCCAGTTAGGAGCAGTGGTTCCCCAGAGAATTTTTGGCGCCCTCTCTTGACTAGTTTCAGTATCAGCTGACGTTGATACAAAAGTAGGCAAGAGAGCGCGCCTCAGCCCCATGAAAACGCTCATAAGAAGACACTGGATGGAGTTTTGATTAATTGGAAATTATTAATCTGTTATTTCATTATTCCTTTCATTTATTTCATACACTTGTGTGCTCGTTTACGGCCTAGCAATGGCTGCCTCCGTGGCAAAGGCTCAGCACAAAGATCATCCCCAACACTTTGCAAATAGTAGCCTGCGCTTGTGGGGCGGAGTGCGATTGACATCGGCTTCGTAACGTGAGGGACACAGCTTCGATGCCGACCAGGGAAAGGGGGTATCTTTTCAAAGCTTCAGTTTGGGCACGTGACGCCGTGTGACAGCGGTGGCTAGATACCGTGACCCCGGACGAGCTACAACGATAAGCCGGGCCTCTAAGTTGTTTGCACTTTAAACACATTGGCGTTGTTAGGTGAATCGAACACGTTACTCCATATAGGAGCCTTCTGCAGTGCCACTGCGCTATCTCCGCATGTTTCCAGTGGAGGATGAAAGTCAGACCTGTGCATGCCGTATCACAAATGAACGTGACCGCACGTGAGTAGAGCACGTGCACTGCAACCACGCCGAACTCTGGATCCGTAGAAGCTGTGGAGTGCGTCACCAGTCTGTGTGTTGAAGTGTTTCGTCGAAAAAGACAAAGCAACAAAAGCGGAGAAAGAGACGTAAACACGTTGTAGCAGTGAGAGAGGCTAGCGGAGGTACTTTGCGGCAACAGATAAAGTTACGAAAGCGAAGGAAAAGACGCAAATGCAATGGAGCAGTCGAAAAATCATTGATAAGTGTAATAAGTATAATAGGTATAAGTATATCTATAATAACTACAGTAATCCCTCCTTATAGCGAAATCGCTTTACTCGAAATATCGCTTTATTCGAACTTTTTTCTGGACCCACCCCAAGCGCATGTATTTTAGACAGCATTACTCGAAGCTCACGAAGAGCTTGACCCGCTTAGAGCGAAGTGGCGAGCGGAGGGGCCGCCGAGCGGCGGCGACCCAGCGGCGAGGCAGGCTGTCAACATGGCGCGTCAACGCAAGCTGGTGTTTCTCCGGCGATCTTGTCGAGCCGGTCAAGCGCGATTCGCCCCATCTGACTTTATACAATTAGTCCAAGTACGTGCTAGGGCCATTGAATTTTATTCCTAGGCATTGGTCGATGGCGTGGACAAGACGGTGCGCGAAGACCGGCACACTCGAACCGTAGAATTTGCAGTGTCGTCGACAACTGGGGGCCAAAAAACTCTTGTGTTGCAAACTTCACGGCTGCACACCTCGGGAAAAAAATTGCCCAGTGATCATTCAAAGCCCCTGGTGCAAAACCGGTCAATTTTTATGATTGCACTGTGTGCCCACATTGAGCCGTTAATCGGTTAAACCTCAGACTCGAGCCACGGCGTTTGCGGTGCTTTCCAGCGTGAAACTGTCGCAGCATTCGGTGACGCCCGCACGCCCCCTATAAAAGTGGCCACTTCCACTGCCACGTTTATGTGCTAGGACCAAAGAGTCATGCAATGTTTGGCCAAATTTGTGCCCGTGTTGCTCGCGCCCGGCAACACCTTGGAATAGCCAAAGATCACTGTCTTGTCTGCACCTGAATAATGTTTTGCTTCAGTGAATATGTTGTGCTTTGATTCCTAGCAGCTGTGGCGCAATTTAAGCCCAAATGATTTAGCTTTTCTCGAGCGATCGCTTATATCGAAATACCGCTTATAACAAACTTTTTCGCTGTCCCGCTGACCTTGTTATAACGAGGGATTACTGTATAAGATTAGCTCGCTTTCAAGGCTTTCCTCTTCAAATCCCGTGAGCAGACCTAAGTGCACCAATAAATATTTCGCACATCATCTGCCGAACACGGTGGTATTGTGCGAGGAAGCTCTGCTAAACATTTTCGGTGCCCCGTATACAATGCCGAGTTCAGATTTAGTTACTTCAGTAAGGTTCTCATGGTTAAGTACAGCGACTTGGAGGTTCACGACAAAGTGGCGATGCCAGTACCTCATTAGTATATTTGGAGGGTCACCTGAAGATATACAGGAACAGAGAGTGAGAGAGGTAGAGATAGGGTTTTGTACTAAAGAGGACAGCGCAGAGAGGTTTGCCCACATCAGTTCGGCGACATGCGACTCTGCAGGGAGAGAAGGAGAGGACAATTAGAGGGTGTAGCTAAAAAGAATGTTAGTAGAGAAAAAATAATACAAGAAAAATAAAATACAGTTTTGCTTCAAGCACTTGAGTTAAATGTTTCCTACAATGAAAGGAAGTTATTAGGCTGAATCCAATACCCTCATATGCACACATTACACATATCTACGCTCTGGGTTTTTTATTGCGTGAGCGACCGATGAAGCATGTCGATAAAGTTCTTGCGGCGCTCTGTTTATTTGACGAAGCGAGTGATGGAACAGCACGGAACGGCACTATCGACAGTATGGTCAGAAGGGCTGCGCCATTGTGTGTCTACTCATATGTTGTCCTCGTCGTCTAGCGCTGTTTAACGAGCACGGATCGACAGAATGGAGGTGCGCGCGATGGAGCCCTCTTCGAGACTGGCGAGGGTGGTCTTGCAACGCTGCAGACGTTGCCATGGAGACCACAAGTAGAAGCGCGGTCCGCCAGCTATCTCTGCCTGGGCGGATTCTGTGATTCCGTTACGGCTTATATACGCTTTCTGAACCGATTCTGCAGCCAGTGTGGGCTGCGAAAGAGGAAGGAAACAGAATGACAGCGACGACATGCCGATAGCGGTGGGCAAGAAAAGGAGAAACAGGCAGCCGATTTCGCTGCTGAAGCAAACACACGTAGCCACTGAGGCAGTTAGCGCGCTAAACATAGTGTACGACGGACGTGCGAGAAACAGCACGTCGCGTGCTTATAAAGCCGCGGCCAGGCGTGCCAATCGGGGCTCCGCCGCTGGTTCGCGAGTGAGAGAGGTGAGATGATCATGAATTCTTAAAGAACTACCAAAGAATCTCCAATTTATTTGTTTCTCGTTTTGAAGCGAGAAGTACAGAACAGAAATATTGTCACCTGAGAAAAGCATTAGCCGCATGGCTGCGTGCACGTCAACAGCAATCACTGCAGGTCACGTGCCGTTGAGGTAATCATTTGTGATTTCTTTTCGCTCTGCCTGTGCGTTTTTTCAAGCTGTTACATTGGTGAAGGTGTCTCAAAACCCACCTCCGTCATGTAGTGCCAGCGTGTTGAACCAGCGGCTTGCGGGGGCGTTGCCTGCGCTTCGAATGATTAAGACCCGAGAGCAAAACTTAAATTGTTTCATTTTAGGCGAGAATAGAATAGAGACGATACAGGAGCAGCAACCTGGCGTGATTATAGCGCGATATCTGAACGGAAAGAGCAACGTTCTCAGTCGAACATTACTCGGCTGGCCGAAGGGCGAGAATTTATAACCAGAAGTCCCAACGGTCCACAGATTTTGAGCACGTTGCGCACGTCACCAAAACGTACAGATACACAAAACGACCTCCACAGATCCCGTGATACGTTCCACGCGGCCGGCGCATGCCCAAAAGGACATAGGTGGCAGAGTAGGGTTACAACGGACGCCAGAGTCAAACACACACAAACGAAAGCACTCTTGCAGAGCCGGAGAGGCGATGAATCAGACGCCGCCGCCGTAAACTGCCGCTCCTACAGGCTCCAGCACCTTCGAGAGGGCTGTGGCCGCGTTGAGGCACGTTGCGCTGATGTTTGCCTCGCAAGCAGCAGTGCCGTTGTCTATATCCCGGTGGTTCGGGGGGTTATTTCTTGTAGGAAAGATGCCACGAATATCACGGGCTCGGTTCGTTGCATTCATATTGAGTAAGTGTCGACGCTCTGTCCTAGACAGCAACAGCCGGGATTATCACGAGTCACGCACTAGTGCCCCCCACAAAGAAGGCATTTAAGGTAACGTCATGATAACAAGGCCGAGAAGAACGAACAGTGGCGCAGACTAAAATACGTCAGTCGCGGCTATTATAGTTGACCAATCAGATCGCAGATAATACATATGGCAGGGAGGAACCGATGCATTCATCACGGCCGTCTTTCTTTACGCCATGTCTCAGTGTCAACCCCGCAGATTGTTGACACGGCATGCTGCATGCAGTGGGTGATAAGTGCTCGAGAAATCGCCACTCCTTTACCGATGCCCTACCGTGCGCTTCAGACAACTTTAATAGGAAAAGCGCTGCGCTCACAGCGGCCTCTGTGTGGTGCAACGTGCCTGTAAGTGTCTTCCTTCCCCGGCACCAGGCTATGCAGGAAACCATCAAGGCGCGCCGTCGCGCTGTGCGGTGTCGAAGCTCGTGCGCCGCGTCAACACGCGCACACATACGTACACAGTCGATTCGTAAAAGAGCCCTCGTTTTGCTTCAGAGCATAGGTGTTGCATCGGCAAGAGTATCCAATGTGATTGGGTACCGTTTCTCTGGACACACAATAATTGCATGCCCTATAAAGTTTTCCCCTGTCTGCGGGTCGACTTATCCGGAGCCTTGAGGCGCAATGCGTTTATCGTGGCGATTTCCGTGATCACTCGCGCTCCCGCATTGCTATAGCGTGGATCATATGCCTCAGCCTCAATATGAATGTCAGTGACCGCGGGGTTTTTCAGCACTTCCCATTGCATCAGAAATGTACTTCAGTAAGTCGACGACTCAGTCTTTGGTTCGTCGTCTGACTTGCAGCGCGCCATCAGCACACAGAGGTTCTAACCTGTCCTTAAGAGCCAAGGGGTTGAATCACGGGATTATACTCCACTATGCAACCGTCTTTGCGACCACAGCGAGGCCATCTCTCAAAGGATTAACGACCGTGCTGATATTTAGCGGCCCGTAATATTTTGCTGCGGCCTTGGGCCACAGCGGCGATTAACAAGTAGCGTGGGTTAAAGCAGTCCAGATTTCTGAGACGGAAACGGGGATTTACTGTCGTATACGGTGATCTTGAAAGGCGAATTGTAGGCTTCTGAGATATCGTTCATGTCACCCGGCAGATGAAAGTTTGAAGGGGCCGCAACAGGACTCACATTAATTGTCCCGGGGGATGCGATGTTCCGGTGTGATTATGGAAGATACCGCAGTGCCTTCTTATGGCATCAGGTGTTCCCAAGGAGGCCATCAGCAGAAAGAGTGATGAGGTTCTCGGCTCCGTGGCCGAGCCTGGTGGTTCATCACGCGGTTGACTATAGCTATAGGAAATGACGTTGTCAGCGGTGCAACCAGAGCCGCGCGCTTTCAAAGGAAGGTACACTGTGCGCTCAAAATGCCGGAAGATCGAGTTCTGGTTCATAGAGCGCTCAAAACGAGAATATATTATAGAGGGGTGCCTTAGCGACACTTAGCGACGGATCGTTATATTCATTTGTCTACTCTCGACGCATATAGCAAAATACAGCGCCCTCCCCGTTTCCACGCTTACACTCTTGGAGAATTTCTTCTTCTCCTGGTTACAGATCTACGTGAGCTGCCAGTAGACATGCGTGAAAAGTCAGTCTTACATGGTGCGAATATCGCCCGCAAATTCGCAGATGCAGCTCCTCTCTTGCGGCAAAACAATTTATTTTCGATGTTGTGGCTTAATTGCCAAAGGTTTGGAACAGTCCAACTTCTCCTGTGAACGCGGCTTGCATTTGCAACCCGCCGCGGTGGCTCAGTGTCTAAGGAGTTGTTCTGCTGAGCACGAGGACGCGGGTTAGAATTCCAGCCGCGGCGGCCGCTTTTCTGATGGAGGCGAGAAGCAAAAACGCCCGTGTGTTCGAGATTTCGGCGCATGTTAAAGATCTCCAGGTGGTCAAAATTAATCCGGAGCCCTCCACTAAGGCGCGCCTCATCGGCTCTGTAGCATAGACGCGTTCAAACCCCAAAATCAATCAATCAATTGCTTTTGGCTACTTGTCGCACCGGTTAAAATATGAAAATCTATCGTTTTTCCGGACGGGTGGCGCCGTAGCTGCGAATTCGCTCGCGAAATTCGCACCATGTAGATCGAGGTTGAGTCGATAATATCCTACTTATAGGCAAATCAATAATGGTATACAATATTTTTTAGATGCAACGCATCTCTTTAACTCGCCTTGTCCCGCGTCGTTGTCGCGGCGTAGTCCGCATCCCTCCCCCATTCTTCTCGCCGCGGCAGCTGCGCGCTCCGCCGCTCTCACCGCCGCGCCATCTGTGCGTCAGCGCGGTCAGCGCGCAGCTTGCGCTCGGCTGCGCTCGCTCCCGTCGCCACGCCAGCTGTGCGTTAACGGGGAGAAAGAAGGGTGTGCATCGGCCGTGTGCAACGCGCAGCTTGCGCTCGGTTAAAAAGTTACACCATCTTCCCGCGAGGGGAACAATGGGGTAGATGCGACGCATCGGGGGTGAACATGCTGCGTAAATAGGATACACAACGACAGCAATCCACACGCTGACATCGCTAACATAACGGAAACGCAACGGCAACCCCAGATGCGTTGCATCTACCCCATGGCTCCCCTCGCGGAAAGATGGTGTAAGTTTTTCAAGTGAGAAGCTCGCGGTATTTGAACGATTCACTGGGTGCTTCTGGCGGAAATAAATGGGTCGCCAGGAAGCAGAGGAGGCGTCAATATTCCCACCCGCTGCGAACTCCTCGTGCACGTATATGCTGCGGCAGGTGCGTCCGATTTCGTGCAAAACCCCTCCCAGGCACGTAGAGCTGCCTCCGCAAGTCGCCGTAGCTCTTTTATTCCCCGATTAGGCCTCCTTTAATAGCGAAAGTTCTAAGACATCACGTCTGCGCGATCAAACTGCCCCGCCACCTCCCGAGAGAACAGGGCAGACGAACACAATGCGGAAACTTTTGAATTATATCAACAGCGTTGCTTCTAAGCCGTGCGGGAAGCGTCTGGGTGCGAGATGTAGCAAAAGTTTTGGCGTCTCAGAGCGGGAGCGGAGTGCTGTGCAATATCAGTTTACCCCGAGGCGATGAAGCCGAGCCGGCCAAGCTCGCACGCAGCGGGCTTCGGTAAGAGCGAGCGCTCTTGTCGCCCTGGCGCCTTTTATTCAAGCACTCAAACCAGAGGTGACCGATCGCCCGGCCGTGTGCATCGACCCTGCAGCGCCATGTCGGCGGGGAGCGAGTGTTGAGCCTAAACTCGATTTCCCTCTTCCGTCAACCGGGCCGGAGCTGACACCTGAGAGGCCTTGGCAGAGAATGGATTTTTGTGCGCCGAGCAGGCCTTCTGTGAACTCTGGATGAGAGGGAAATATGAAGCGAATAAGGAGTTCCAATAATGTTTTCTTTTCTGCTTTTTATACAATTACTCTCAGTTCTTCCACTCTCGTATTACTTGAAGTTTGTTTGGGTGGTTTTCGACTCGACTGCCTTTCTTTGTAGGCTCGGCAATTGGCTTTAGTGCCACCTAATTTTGACATACACTGGCATTGCTCCTTACTTTGGTCAATTTCTTTGAGGTTTTGTTACTATCTGATTTTCTCTTCTTAACATGCTCACTTATTCATTTTATTTTTTATCGTTGTGTCTTGTTTCCAACAGTTTCCTTGAAATTTATTCGTCGCAGATTCCTTGTCCTTCTTTCTTTATTCCTTCCGTCCTCTTTCCCTTCCTTCCTTCCTTCCTTCCTTCCTTCCTTCCTTCCTTCCTTGATTCTTCATGACATCTGCTAACCTGTTCTCCCATTCTTTTATTCTAAGCTTAGTCCTTATTTATCACCTCTTTCCTATGTGTGTCTCACTACATTCTTTCAGTTTTGCTCAACACGACACAGCTTCCTCTTTAAGTGAGGATAGTTGTTCCCTTATCTCTCGAACTAGATGTAGTGAGCAAATGTAGAAGTGGCAGGGCGCTAACAGCGGACGTCCACGTCTGCATGCCGTTGACCCTCTCTGCAAATTTAATTATCCACCCGACCTAAACAAAGGGTCTGAAGGTGTACTGCGTCGTCTGGGCCTCAACGTGGCTTGCACCAGCAACTTCAAGTTCAAAATAGGGCGGGAGGATTCCCCGCCGTGCCCCACGCGCGCTGTGCGCGACACTACCGAGGTCTTATTCGCTGCCGCGCGAGGAAGAGAGTCTAGCTACTTGTTTCGTGTATGACGTGAGCAAGGCTTCAGTTGTGTCACTTTCTTGGACCATGGGCCAGCAATAATGACTCAACTTTAGGGGCAAAACCTTTTGCTGTGTTTTTCGCGGGACTCCGGACTAGAAAAATATTTTAAATTCTTGACGTGTGCGCGTGCCTTCATCTGTACACGTTTGCGTCTCCATGTACGCCGTTTTTATTCTTTTTGGGGTTTGGCATTCTGTGCTTCCTCAGCACCGTTTTCTCAACTTTTTTTACTCAACTTTATTTACAGTTTTTTCTTGCATTTCATTGCGTGACTTTTTTAGATTTTATCCCCTTGTTTTCTCTCTCATTGTTGCCTTCCCAATGTCTCGCGTTCACTTCACGCCATTGTAATGATCCCCATCTGGCGTAGCAAGCACTGCCGCAAGTAGAGCTGACCTCTCGAGTCCACATTAACGAGTTCTCTCTCTTGTTCTGCAGCAATCATACTTTCCCGCTTTTTTAATTTCTTGCCACCCCTAAATCACGTTTTCATTCTTGCTGCCTTCCTTTCCTCCGAACTTGCTCCCTTGTTGTCTCCGTAGCCTCCTCCACGCGGTCCTGCCTACCTCCCTTCCGACCGTTCAACCCGTTTCCTTTACCGGCTTAACCCTTTTTCCTCGCTTCCTCATTTTATTCATGCCTACCTCTCGTACGACCCTTCTTTTTTTACTTAATTTTGTTGCTTCTTTCCTTCCGCGCCAATAGCTGCACGTTTTCTTCCGGCTCCCTATTTTCACGAAATAAGCACAACAAGGAGGTGATCTCAGGTATTCAAAACCCCACGAAAATTTCCCCTTGTTGTTTGCTTCGCTGCAACTGTGCTGCAACATGTCATCTGAAGGAGATAGCGCTTGCACCGATCACTCCGCGTGACGCCCCTCCACATTCCGGCAATCGCCATTGCATTTTCTCGTTCCCCTTCTCCTTTTTTCTGCCTCCCCCGTAGCTTCTATTCCATTGAGTCCTTCCTAATTTACACTCCCTTACACACTCTCTATCTTCCCTCCTCTCCCCCACCCCAGCTCTGTTCAACCCCTTCACCCTCTCTATCTAGTTCCGTACTCTTTAAGAGGAGGCGTCCTCAGGCCAGGACACGATATGCCTTGCCCACCGCCACAGCCCTCTCCAGCAGCCGAAGCTGGTCGGACAGGCAAAAGCTGGACAGGGCGCGACTATAGGGCTCAGGAGAGTTGAAAGTATTCGGTGTGGTGAGAGGGTGGGAGGGGCATCCACCAAATACGTGGAACAAGGTGCCGTCCGCTTCACAAAAGGGGAAGCTAGGGGAGGCACTTCGTGAGGGTTCGTGGCGGACCCTTTCTGAGTAAGGAAAGGAGTTCGTATGCACGGCGCAATAGTGGTTCGCTTGCTCGATAGATAGCTGCGGGTGTGGTGGGGGAAGAGTGCGTGGGGCCAGACCTAGATACTGGGACATTTGTGCGTGTGTGAGGACGGGAGTAAATCTGTCCCAGGCGGGGCTCTCTTCGGTGCTCGTGCTGCGTGTCAGTTCCCGTGCGAGGTAGTTCGCTGTCTCCTTCCCTTCCACTCACTGATGGGCTGGACTCGTGAGCGTCGGGAGGACTTTGTCTTGAGGGGCCAAACCCGTTGCATTACGGAGGAGAGGGAGAGGGTGGGAAGAGGCAATTGCGCTGGTGCGGCTTGGATGGGGGGACCTATTTCACCCCGCTGCCGACGCCCATGGCTGGAGTTCATGCGATCTGGATCTGCCGCTGCGGGGAGAAGAGGGGTGTGATGGTGGAGTAGCACTGCGCGAGCCGCTGCGTGAACCGTACCATCCTCGAAGTGCCGGCAGGCGTGCTGGCGGTCCGTCACTCCAGTTGTAGCCTGGGTTGAGGACATCGCAATGCAGATTGCCGCCTCTTCAGCTTCGGCTGGTGACAGTGTTTTGATAGTGCAGCGAATTCCTGTCCTCTTCGGGTGGAGCTTACTACCAGGGCGAGCGCTGGGTAGAAGACGTATGCCGCTGTGTTTGTTAAGTCCGCGTCAGCATCATGACAGTACTGTCGCGAGATGGCCTCCTCGCGAACCTTACGCCTTCCACTGTAGTGTTCAGGGTTCATGTTACGCGGCAAGCGTTGGACTTGAATGGGTTCTTGAGTAGGTCGGTGGAGGGGCTTCAGAAGTGGGCCGTTGTCACCCGGCGCATTTATTCCCAATTCTGGAAGTACCCAGCGGCCAGTCTTGGTGAGAAAGAGCCATTGGTATTGTCGTAGGAGATTTCTTTCAACTAGTCCAGTTGGTATTAATGGATACCGAGTTGATGGAGTATCAAGGTGGATGTGCTTGTGGGAAGGCGCAGTGCGCGATGGTACGATCTTCGGGTGATTGTATTGACGATTTTTTAGTGCTTGTGGAGTAGACCCTATGGGCTGCGCACGTGATGAGGGAAATAACGAAGGCCTGCACGCGACGTAGCAACGCATTCTCCCCAAAGCCACACCTATCCGTGGTTAGGATGCTTAGCATACGGTACCAATGGTACGTAGTGTGTTTTAACCGAGTTGTGAGGGTGGAGTTCCACTTATCTTGTCGAGAGACCATCCCATCCCAGAGACCAGCAAGGATCTTCATTTGAGGAGGGCGGCGAATAGTCTGGCCTCCGGCTGTTGGAAGCGGGTCCCGCTTGGGTCTTATTGGTTGGGCCACGAGGATTTCGGATTTTGCGGGGTGCAAGAGGGTCCGCAGTATTTGGCGCACTCAGTGACCACGTCAGCAGCCTTTCACTCCCGCACTACATCCACCCACCCATCTCCGTCTCATTGCTTCTTTTCTCCTCACCTCCTTTCTCCTATTCGTTCGCACTCCCAGCATCCCAGCCTTCTCCCTCCCCTCCTTCTTCTCATGTACTTCCCTCCCTATTCCCACTACCAGTCTCTCTCAGACACTTCTTCCAGCGCCTTGCCACTCACCTCTAACTCCTCTCTCCCCCTCTCCCGTTTCCTCCTTCTGAGCTAAAACCACGCCTGCGAGGCGCAGAAACGACGACGAACACCAATCCCTGGAGAAGGAACAAAGAATTTTCTAGCGTGTGGCTACGAGCTAGTTGTTATTCCATGATAAAACGTTCAAACGCCAAAATAGACGATCGACCGTAAAGGACCGAGCATGCGCTACTTGCGGCTGAAATGTTATTTTCGTAACATTCACTTTTGATACTTTTTTTTTGCTAGTACCTATGCGTGTGACCTTTTGAAAACAAAATTTCAGTTGGAATTTGCGCGTGTCTCTTACTTGCGGTCTTTTACGCCCTTTTACGGTCTTTTACGTCTTTTACGTCCAGGCGCGCGGTCTTTTACATGCTTCGTCTCAGCATTTTGGCGCTCGAAAGTCAGATCATGAAGAAACTTTGCTAGAAAAAATAATTGCCAGGCGCGCGGTCAAAGCTGGAAAGCCAACTATGGCGTGTCTAATAAGGCGAAAGGCGGGACTAAGACGGTGGAAGTAAGTAGTGTTGGAGGGAAGTATCGACCTCGCTGAACGTACTTCTTGTGCGCTCCCCTGTTTACAACGTTCCCTGGTCGGTGCATAGTCGCCAGGGTGAAACTTTGCCTACTCAAAAAAAGAAGCTCACGCTACGCAAAGCTGGTGCAACAACGTGCATAATTAATAGGCCCGTCCGCTCTCCTTCACAGGAAGAACACGGGTCAAGAAAGCCAGCAGATAGCGCAAGCGACAGGATATCAAGACGTGGATGATGGATGAGGCCTTCGGTAACTAGATACGCGGTGGACCGGTCGTCCTTAGTTTTGCTGCCAGCATCTGATGACGGGAGAAAAGGAACAGGAGTTGACATGACGCGCTCAGCACGCCTATTGAGTGTGGTCGCTATGGCCCTCGTGTTGCCCAGTACAGAAATAATTTTATACAACAAACGAAAACTCAGAAGCCCTGCCGTTTAGTTTTCGCTCGCTTTAAAATTAACGAAAAGACTTGGTCTTCCCTATTCTAAGTTATGCGGTGGAGATAACAGCGCTACGTGTTTTCCTAAGAAGCAAAGCTTGCCTTTGAAAACAATAAAATAGTCCTGCTAATTATTTTGAACAATTGCTAAAATATTGCGACAATTGCTGACATGTTGCTAACATATTGCGACTACGAGAAGGAAGGAATAACATCACGTCAGAATGACTGAGCTAACAAAAGCAGAGCATTTTGACATTAACTGTTCGACATGAAAGCAATAATCAATGCCACCTGCGTTTTCAGTTTATGCCACGCACGTCAGCCACGCCTGGAGCAACGCTGAATTCTTGGATTAATGGTGCAGTGGTTACACCTTGGGTTCGTAATTCAATGTCATAGGTTCCAGTCCAGCGGTTATGTAGTTTTATTTTGGTTTTCTTATTGCTTCAATTATTAGTTTCTTAGTCTATTTTAGTACTTGAATTTAGAAGTTCTAAGCAGGTTACCTTAGGGTAGGTTAGATTAGCGTAGGTAATACTTCGTTAGGTTGCGGTAAGTTGGTCAGGTCCCGGTTCGGTAGGTGATGTTAGTTCAGGAAAGCCAACATTTTCGGATTACCCAGGTAACATAACCTGGAGAACACAATGCAATCATTCAAAACAACCTAATCATTCAAAACAACCTTCAATCAAATCAACCTAAGCCATGAGAGCTACAAGAAAACTAAAGATGACAAGAGATAAAGAAGGCAAGAGACGGACTTGAATCACCCTCCTCGGCATCAGAAAACAAGACGGAACCTCTAGACCGCAACAGCAGACGCTCTGCTCTGCCTTACTCCAGGCAAGTCTTAAAAATTCAGATGTTGTCACACGGCACTGCAGAATCTCACTTCTATTTATGTATAGTACAGCACTAAGGCCTCGCCTATACACCCCCAACCACCCCTGTCCTGCGATTCGCGAATCCGTTCTTTGCCCCGAATCTTATTTTCTGCCGCCACAGGCCCGGTCGCCTTTCCCCTATAACCTGGTCCTGCCCCCACGGTACCCCTCTGCTACCCCGCTTGTCAACCTACTGTCATTGTCCCGTACGTATCACAAATCCGCCCCGAGTACACTTCTTTCCATTAAAAGGACACTGAAGTGATTCGTAAACATTGCGGGATTACTAGCGCAAATTGTAGTCCGGAGTCTATAGGCCATGTTTCGACCAGTCTGAGCGCGTTTACGCAAATTTATTTAGTAGAAAAATCAATTCGAAAATGCTGTCCTCCTCTCTGCACCCCGGAAATTTTCTGTGGCTTTTTCGTGTGACGTCAGCAGGAGATGAGCTGGCAATTGGCTGCGCTACTGCACGGCTCACCGACCTTCCGCTTCCGCGACCGGATCAGTCGGCCCAACGTTTAGTCCGCCGGCCGCCGACGGGTCGTCGCAATTCGCTCGATCAGTTGAAACTAAGCCACAAAACATTTCTGAATGAAAGAATGTGCCTTTCTTTACTTTGTTAATTTGTACACTGTATCAAGCTCCGAGTCCGGGTCGCTCCAAACAAGCGCTGCACAAGTGCACATGCGACGCTTCGCTAACTTCACGGTAGTAGGAAAATCTAATGCCACTTGAAGGCGGGAGAAGAGTCAGCGAAGTCAATATAGGTACTAAGGAAATAAAATCAACCGACACTTTTACCGTACAGCGCAAACCTAGAGAGCCGGAAGCACTTTTTTGCGCTGGGTGAACAAGTACAGCGGTCAGCAGCACGACCACACATCAGCGAACGTTTTTCCATCTAAGAAATACAATTGCTAGACGTGAGATATTGTGGATGTTTGGGGGACGCTTACTGCAGGAGCGCTATACAACAAATAGTCACCTAAAGTACTTGAAATGCTAAATGATTGATTGATTGTAGGGTTTAACGCGCCGACACAACTCAGGCGATGAGGCGCGCCGTAGTGGAGGGCTCCGGATTAATTTTGACCACCTGGGGATCTTTAACGTGCGCTGAAATCTCGTACACACGGGCGTTTTTGCTTTTCGCCTGCATCACAAAAGCGGCCGCCGCGGCCGGGAATCGAACCCGCGACCTCGTGCTCAGCAGCGCAATGCCTTAGTCACCGAGCCACCGCGGCGGGTTCTTGAAATGCTAAAACTAAATAAAAGTGTAAATTGGTTGTACATTATATACCTTATATGTCCCACTTCGGCCAGGCTGGCTTGTGTCCGAGTAGTCCAAAGCGCTAGAATTTTTGTTTTCCAAGTCGCAAGTTCGAATCCCCGAGGGTGCATGCTCTTTTTGTAAGTCGATTTTTTCGTTTGCGGCCGATGTTTTCTAGCCTGAGTTCACCATTTTTGGGCCGTAACGTTCACCGCTCCACGAGCGAGTTCGCAGAACGCGCGCAGACTGACACTGACGCGCTAGCCAGTTCTCGTTGGCGTGCTGTTGCCACAAGCACCGACGGCCTGCGGGCAGTGGGCACAGGCCAGAATCAGCAGACCCTTGGCCTGGTGCGAACACGCTTTTTACGATACGGGCATGATCGATAAGGCAAGCTCCGAATGTGCGGGAAAAGCGCATGGCATTTGAGCGTCTGCGGTGACGCGGAGGGCGTTCATGCACTGCGTAGGCCTCGGATAGTGATTTCTACGATGCCAAGCCGTCGTGGGAGGCTTATCTTAGGCATATTGCAGCCGACAACATGGCAGGATTGTGGTACGACGATTACTGAGATATCGAGAATGCCCATCCAACGATGCTGTGGGATGTCAAGCATGTTGTTTTACAGAACCGATACCGAAACTTTTTGAATGCTAACCTTGGACATCGTCCAATCACGGTGCCCCCTCCTCCCGACGTCACAGCCTTTAGTTGGTGCGGCCGCCACAGACCGCGCATGATAGTTTTTCTTCTTTCCCTCTTTATAAAATAATTACCGACTTATAAACCGGATAAACGATGAAAAGTGTGGTAATTTGAGCCAGTCTACGCAGTGCGAGCAAAATCGGGAGCTTGACAAATTCACTTCAGTGTCCCTTTATTGTGAGCTATATTGTTTTCCACCCAAGTTTCCTATCTGATCCAGGGATATCGTTTTGCACATCTAAGTGCTTTTTCCTCTCATACATTGTTCTTTGGCCCGCTGAATTGACCCTAGTTGATTTTATTATTTGGACTGGTCATGATGCTAGTAAGTTAAATTGAAATGAGTGACTTGAGAGAGAGAAAGAGGAACACTTTTATTGAGTCTTGTGGTTTAGCAATGCGTGGTGGCCACCGGTTGGAGTCTGGCGGCGACGGTGGCAGCTCTTGTGACCAGGAGTGTTTGCACGTCCAGGTCCGAGCTGCCCAGCGCACGCTCCCACTGCTCATCACTATTTACATACTGGAAGGGGTCTTGGGGGCATGCCCACATGGAGTGGACAAGTGTGGCGGGGGCGCCACAGAGGAGGCAGTTCGGTGAGGGATACTGTGCGGGGTAGATGCGATGCAGTACTGCCCGACAAGCGAGGGTATTCGTTTGTAAAAGTCGCCAGAGACGTTCCTGATAGTTGGTAAGCCCTGGATGAGCGGGGGGATAATGGCGGCGGGCGAGGCGGTAATGCACGACGATGTCGTGATAGGTGATAAGTCGGTCCCTCGCGGATCGAGCACCATGGTAGGGGGTGATGCTAGCCCCGGCACGGATAGTAAGCCCTCGTGCCACATTGTGGGCCGCCTCGTTCCCTCCCAGACCAGTGTGCGCCGGGGTCCAAATGAGTTCGACCGGAGAGGTCGGGGAATTTTTAGAGAGGATTTTGGATGCCACGAGGGAAACTGACCCACGGGCGAAATTTCGAATGGCCGTTTTGGAATCTGTGATTATAATTGTTGGGGTAGGCCGGGTCGTTAACGCAAGTGCTATTGCAGCCTCCTCCGCCGCCGCTGGGGAGGTGGTACGCACGGTAAGAGAGGTGACAGGGGGGCTATCCGGGCTGTTGATGGTTGCGAGGGCATAGCCTTCGTGATGGCGGTATTCTGCCGCGTAGACATACATGATGTCTGGTCGGATGGGCAATTTCCTCGCCAGTGCTCGCGCTCGCTCCCCCCTGCGAGCCCTATGGTACTCGGGGTGCATGTTCCGTGGGAGGGGACGAACGCGGAGACAGGCATGGGTGGTTCTTGGGATGGGGTCCTTCGGGTCGGAGATCTCTGGTGCGCGGATACCCAAACGTTTTAGAATGTGCTCACCAGTGGATGTAGTGGAAAGTCCTCGGAGTTGGTTGATGTGATGGTCTTCAATCAGCTCCTGAGCCGTATTGTGGAGGCCTAGGCATTCAAGTCTGGCAGTGGGTGCATTCTGGGGAATTCGCAGTGCTGCCCTGTATGCCTTTCTAATTAGATTATTAACTTTCGCCAGATCCGCATTGGTGACTCTAAGGTAGGGGAGGGAATAAGTAATCCGGCTGACGACAAACGCCTGTACGAGCCGTAGCCTCTCCTGTTCTTTGAGCCCATGATTTCGACCGGAAATTCGTTTAAGGAGTCCAATCGTTTGATTTACATGGGAGCTTAATTTTGAGATGTATTGTGTGTTGCCTCGGTTGCGTTGTATTACCAGCCCTAGCACTTTAAGGGCAGGTACCTCTGGGATCAGGTGACCATCTAAGAAAACTGCGATGTTTGGGGGGCTTCGCGATCCGAATTTAGATGGTAGAAGGGGCAGTTCGGATTTGGCGGGTGAGCACGCAAGGCCTGCCAGCAAAGCTTCTTCGGCGACTGCTTGGGCCCCTTGCTGCAAGGTGTACTCGATTTGTGCGTCACTACCGCCTGTTACCCATAGCGTTATATCGTCCGCATAGAGACTATAGTGAAGGTGGGGTATTACTTCTAGGCGTTTGGGAATATTAAGAATGGCCAAATTAAATAGTAGGGGTGATAATACGGCCCCTTGCGGGGTACCAATGGAAGGAAGAGAGAGAATTTTCGATTTGAGATCTCCTACTTGGAGAAACGCCGTGCGCGACGTGAGGAACGCACGCACGTAGTTGTAAGTGCGTTCCCCAGGGGCCATCGATTCTAGACCGCGCATGATGGCGGCGTGCAAGACCCGATCGAAGGCTTTTGTAAGGTCCAGAGCCAATATTGCTGCTGTGTCGCGCTTGGTAGTAGGTGTTATTACGTCTCGAGATAATTGGAGCAGGACGTCCTGGGTGGATAACCCGAGCCTAAAGCCAATCATTGAGTGCGGAAGAGCATCAGTAGATGTAAGGTGGAGCGTGAGGCGAGAGAGGATGATGTGCTCCATGACTTTACCTATGCATGAGGTGAGTGAGATGGGTCTGAGGTGATCGATGGTAAGAGGCTTCCCTGGTTTCGGAATGAGGGTGATCTGGGCGTGGCTCCATGCCTGGGGGAGATAACCGAGCTTCCAAAAGTGGTTAAAATAATCTGCAAGAGCCGATATTGAGGAGTCGTCCAGATTGCGGAGCATCTTATTGGTTATTCCATCCGGCCCCGGGGCTGACCCGGGCCGGAGAGCAAGGAGGGCGCTGCGTACCTCTGCTTCTGTAATATTTGCATCAAGATCAGTATTTGGTGGTCCTTTATATAGTGAGAGCTGGTGGGTGTCACCAGTGGGCACATATAGAGAGCAAACTTTGTCCAGTAGTTCTTCATTGGTACCCGGGCAATTTTGTGTGACCATTGTAAGCCGATGGGTCTGCTCGGTCTTCGCACGAGAGGGGTCTAATAGATGCCTGAGGAGGTCAAGTGCGTTCCATTCCGAGGTTTCCCTTCATTTGATTACAGATTTCATGCCACTGATCTTGGGCAAGCTGGGCGGAGAGTACTGCTCAATTTCAGCATTGAGGCGAGATAGTTTAGAGCGCAGTTTTCTGTTGTGTTTCTGTTTGCGCCATCTACGTTGTATACTGCGATATGCAGCCCACAAATGCTGTAGGTGGGAATCAACCACATCTGAAGGAATTTCTGGATCCAGCGCGATACTTGTGTGCCGCGCATCTTTAAGCATTTGTTGAGCCCAATTGTCTAATCCAGATGTACTAATTTCGGGGGGATCGAGAGTTTGGCGTACTTGCCGGAAGTCGTCCCAATTCGGTAAAAAGGCCTGCCGAGGGCGGCGGCGCACGAAACTGGCTACTGTCACGTCCGTTTGGAGGATGAAATGATCACTTCCTAATGTGTCAGGAGTGGATTCCCAACATGCGTGTTTGACGTGATAAGTGAGGGTGAGATCGGGTGATGAATCACGCTGCACGCTATTGCCTATCCTAGTTGGAATCAACGGGTCCGATTCTGTAGTAAGCCGATGTGCTTGAATCTGATCCCAGAGAAGTCTGCCCTTTCGAGTATAATGGTGGTATCCCCAGGCTGTATGTGGCGCATTAACATGGCCTACTATGATAAGCGCATGGGGTCCTACCGTCTGTTTAGCAAAAGAGAAGAGGAGATTAAATGTATGCCCTGTTTCCTTCGGACTGCTGTACACGTTGAGGATGTACAGCCGCTCAGCGTCTGTTTTGCTCGGAAAGAGAGTCACCAAATCATGGGGAACAGCGATGCCATCAAACTGTGTGCGTTCAGCAGGAATATTGCGATGAACTAGTACCGCTGTTGTGAGGTTGCCGTTACCCTGAAATGCCTTATAGCCAGGGAGCTTAACTAATGAGCCCACTTCTTGTAACGCAATTACCGTAGGGGGAGTTTCCGTCTCCTGGGTTAGAAGTTGCAGGACCTGTCGTTTTCACCGATACCCCCTGCAATTCCACTGCCAGACCCGAATGGGCCGCGGGTCCTTCTTATTCCCTGGAGATGTCATAATTTAGGACGAGGGCCGGATCAGGATTGCAGAGGGTATTAATTTTGTTCACGAGCTCTTGAACGCTGTTGCGCAATTCTAAGCGTAAGGCCTCTACGTTAGCATGGACATTGGATATGCCGGCTTGCAGGGCTTGATGAATATTCGAGCATTCGGCTTTTTGCTCCGTCAGCGCCTGCTTACAGGATACCACGACCTCAGTAATTTGGTTTTGGACTTGTTCGTCTGGGTGTAAGGGGCGATTCAGAGGAGGGCGAGTCGTCTGAGACCGCCTTGCGTTTAGGGGGAGGAGGGGTGGGAGAATTGGTATCCTCTTGCCTAGGGGATATTAGCGACTTGAGAGCTTGGTTTTCCTGTCGCAGAGCCGCATTCTCTTGGCGGAGGAGGGAGATTTCAGCCCGGATAGCATTGAGTTCCCGAAGGATATCCAGTGAGGGGCTAAGGGGAGGCGGTGGGGGATTGATTGACGAGCAGTGGGCAGGCGCTACCGGGCAGCTCACCTGGTGATCCGGGGTGGCTTGTTGTTCACCTGCAGGCGCATGGTTATGCTTGGTACGAAGTCCTTGTGGTTGGCCGGCTGGTGGCTTGAGGGGGGGATCCCTTGAGGAGACCTTGGCGGCCGGCGGGTCCGGTTTTCAGCAGTGGTGGAAACTGC
This sequence comes from Haemaphysalis longicornis, assembly GCA_013339765.2. NCBI lineage: Eukaryota > Metazoa > Arthropoda > Arachnida > Ixodida > Ixodidae > Haemaphysalis > Haemaphysalis longicornis. The sequence continues at coordinate 5,902,143 of CM023449.1, read as the reverse complement.
TGTCTATCGCTTTGGCCTTGGTTTGATAAGGCTGGAGCACCCGTTGTGACAACTTGGGCGTATGTAGGTGCCCGCCGTCGTGGTTGATATCGACGTGGGCAGTCAGCCGATCCGGTGATATGGGGGCCTTCACAGACTATACATCGTGGGGAGCAGTCGTGGGGTTCGGCGTGGTTAGTGCCACCGCAACGGGGGCAGCGGGGGGCGACTTGAGCATTGGGGCACACATCTTGTCGGTGTCCCGTGGACCAGCAGGCATATCTGTGCCATAGAGGTAGAGCAATCACCGTCCTGGTGGTCGAGGTGTCACCAGTCACGTGGCTCTTATCCACTTGTCGCGAACGCGACAGAGAGACGAGCCGAGACACGATAAACGCTATGCCGTGCACCCAGAAAACTGGGGCCCCATTTTATTCCACGCTCGTGGCGTTCGTGGCTGCTTGCGCACCGGCGACGCGTGGCCCGATCTCATTGGTTGTCACTCAGCCCCAGCGCCATCGCCGCTGGAGCGCCGCCACATAGCCCCCTCCCCTTGAGACGGAGTCTAGAGGAGGAGTCCACGTAGAGAGCGGTACACCAAAACGCACAGTCTTTGCTTTGCGAGGTTCACGGGTGGTGGTGCGAACGGAAGGGAGGGTGGTGGTGTTCAGGGTGGAATGGTGGGTGGTGGAGTGGAACGCAGGCAGGGCAGCTTCGGTGAATGCGGGCTTGAGGCGATCGATGGAAGCGACGGTGTTGCGGCCGTTGACGCGAACTGTAAACATCTTGTCAGAGCGTGAAATGACGAAATGAGGGCCGGTGTATGGCGGTTGAAGTGGCCGACGGGTACTGTCGACAAGGATGAAAACGTATTTGCTGTCAGAAAGGTTTGGATGAATAAAAGTGTGCTTGGTGGAAGACGACCGTGGTGGTTGGGGACGGATATAGCTGAAAAACCGGGTTAAATCATTTACGTAGGACAGTCCAGGGGACGAAAGGTAGTCTTGCGGCTGGGGAGGAACCAGGAAATCTGCCGGTAAGCACAAAGACGTGCCATAGGCCGTTTGAGAGGCGGCACAACCAATATCTTCTTTGATGACAGTGCGTAATCTTAGCAGCACAAGAGGAAGGTGAGCTGTCCACTGTTCAGGTGATTCGTGAGACATCAATGAGGTGTTTAGCTGACGATGAAACCTCTCGACCATGCCGTTGGCTTGAGGATGGTAGGCTGTTGTTTTTAGGTGCGTTACACCGAGTAGGCATGGCAAACGGTGAAAGAGCATAGACTCAAATTGGCGGCCACAGTCTGTTATAATCTCCGACGGCACGCCAAAACGGGCGATCCCCGTGGATATAAGTGTAGAAGCAACAGCCTTAGCCGTTATATCGTCGATTGGAACCGCCTCCGGCCAGCGAGTAAAACGGTCGATCACTGTCAAGATGTAACGGTAGCCCTTAGATGGTGGTAGTGGGCCAAGGAGGTCGACGTGAATTGTGGAGAACGTAGAGTCCGGCAAGGAAAAATGGGCCAGAGGTGATGTGGTATGCCGAGAGACCTTGCATTGCTGGCAAGCGAGGCGAGAACGAGCCCATTCGCGTACGTCAGAATTCATGCCAGGCCAGACGTATTTCTCGGCAACCAAACACCGTGAGACACGAACTCCAGGATGGGAGAGACGGTGAATAAAGTTGAAAGCAATGCGCCTGAGCGAAGCAGGAAAATACGGTCGTCTGCGGGCTGAAATCGGATCAATGTCGCAAACGATGCTGAGTCCCGAATCAGGCCGGATAATGTCCTGGAGTTGCAGAAAGGAACTGTTTGAAGAACGCAGAGTTCGGAGCTCCTCGTCATCTCGTTGGGCTTGAGCCAACTCCTGAGTACTGAAACCGGAGCATTGTATGGCCGAAATACGGCTAAGGGCGTCGGCTGGGTTGTTAACTCCCTTGACACGCTGAATGTCCGTCGTGAACTCTGCAAGATACGCCAAGTGCTGCGTCTCTCGGGGAGAATATGTAGTCTTCGATGACTTGAAGGCGTTCGTAAGAGGCTTGTGATCGGTGAAGATCACGAAGCTGCGGCCCTCAAGGAAAAAACGATAATGCTTAACAGCGAGATATGCCGCCAGGAGCTCTCGCCCGAAAGTGCTGTAGCGTTGCTCTGTTGGAGAAAGCTTCTTCGAAAAGAAACCAGGCGGGTGCCAGGTGCTACGGATGTGTTGCTGAAGTACACTTCCAACCGCACAGTGGGAAGCGTCTACCATCAGGCTCGTGGGGAGCGTTGTGGCGCGGGTGCACAAGGAGAGTAGCAGAAGCCAGGCGCTCCTTGATGGTAGTGAATGCGCGATCGGTAGTTTCAGGACCATTCAAGCTTGCACTCGGTAGACTTGGAAGCTTGAAGGGAAATTTTGAGAGGGTGCACAATGGCCGCACAGTTTGGGATGAACCGTCGGTGATAATTCAGCAGTCCTAGGAAACGGCGCAGTTGGCGTAAGGACTCAGGCCGAGGGAAGTCGATTATGGCCTTCACTTTTTCTGGTAGAGGGCGAATTCCATTGCGGTCAACGAGGTGACCGAGAAACTCCGATGACGGCAAACCCAATGCACACTTTTCGCTTTAAAGGATGAGGCCATGCTCTGCTAGGCGTTCAAAAACTATCCGCAGATGGTGCAGATGCTCAGATAACGACGAACTGGCGACAAGAATGTAATCTATGTAGGCGAAAACAAAAGGCAAGCCACGGAGGACGACATCTATGAAGCGTTGAAAAGTCTGAGCTGCGTTGCGCAACCCGAAAGGCATCCGGGTGATTTAAAAGAGGCCGAACGGTGTAATGATGGCAGTTTTCTTGACGTCATCCGGGGCTGCAAAGATTTGGTGGTAGGCTTTTTGGAGGTCAAGCTTTGAAAATATTGTACATCCGCTGAGGCTATTGGTCAAGTCCTGTATATTAGGTAGGGGGTACCTGTCGGGTACAGTGGCCACGTTCAAGGAGCGGTAATCACCGCAGGGTCTCCAGTCACCAGATTTCTTCGGGACCATCTGTAACGACGAGGACCAGTTGCTCGAGGACGGGCGAGCAATGCCAATCTCAACCATGTGATGAAATTCCTGCTCCGCGATTTTATGTTTCTCCGGAGCAAGGCGACGCACCACGGCATGCGTAGGAGAACCGGTTATAATGATCTGATGAACGACTTCATGCTTCACTGGCTTTGTCCAGTCAGGAGGTGCAGTCAAGAAGGAAACTCATTCAGCAACTCCCGGTACGGAGAAGGTAGGTCGCAAAGAAGCGTAAGGGTAGACGGTAGACGATCGGCCTGTGACAGAAAGGCCGGTTGCGGCGTCCAGGATTCTCTTTTGGGCCATGACAACCAGGAGTCCGAAGTTCGAAAGGAAATCGGCTCCTAGAATGGCGTGACTCACGTTGGCCACGAGGAAAATCCAGCGGAACGCACGGCGTAGGCCGATGTTTACCATAAGGGATTTTTTCCTGTACACGGGGATGCTGGACTTGTTAATAGCTTGGAGATGGCACAGTGGTGGTTGAGTGCGGTCATAGGAATTAGCGGGGAGCATACTCACTTCAACACCAGTGTCAACTAGAAATCGCTGACCACTCGTTGCATCTTTGATGTAGAAGAGGCGGCTGTCGGAGAATCGGTCGCCGCCGCTAACGATCCCTCGTCGCGTTTCCCGACCAGCTACAAGGACGGGTACAACGTAGCGCCGTTGCATCGAAGTGGCGATGGTACCAGCACAAGGAATCAGTGTGACGGCGCTGCTGGCGCGTTGTGTACTCCTGACGGTAAACGCGCGGTGACGAGGGACGGGGAGAACGACAAAACCGACGAGTGTTGCACCCTTGCGACGAGCGGTAGCCAGCAGACGCGACGAGCTCCTCCAGGGTTTGCATGCGCTCTTGTAGAGCGGTGACGTCATAGGATACCGGTGAGGGCAAGGTGGTAGAAGCCCCCACGGTGGTTTGTTCGGGAGATCGAGCGGATGCCACCGTGGTTGGAGACGAATGTAATGTGGCGACTTCCATTATCTTGTCGGCGTGCGCGGCCAATGGTGGCAAGGAAAGGTCAGAAGCCGTCGCGAGGATCATTTGCACAGACGAGGTAGCCGTTGTAGGAAAACTTCCTTCAGCAAGCGGGAGTCCGTGGCGGAAGGTGTGTCGCCCAGCAGGATTTGCAGTTCGCGAAGGAGCTGCGAAGGTCGACGATCACCCAACTCCTCCGCAGAAAGAAGCCGCTGGAAACACTGCCGTTCCGAAGGCCTCGTGCGGCTCAAGATGGCAGCCTTTAATGTGTCGTAAGGCTTCGTGGTAGGTGGGTTTGGAGTATGTCGCGAACTTCGACCGCGACCTCAATAGGTAGTGACTGTTGGAGATGGTTGAAGTGGATCTCTTGCGACGTGATGTGGCTCATTCGGAAACTTGCCTCGGCTTTAAGGAACCACACGTCCTGTGGCTGAGCGCTGAAGGTGGGAAAACGGCAGGCGATGGTGGAGATGCCATGTGAAGAGGCAGCGGAGGACGCAGAGTTGCCGCCGGTGTCGCGAGGAGGGTCCATTCTAACTCCTTCACTCCGCTGCAGCGTCCGGGTCACCAATGTTGCGAACGCAACAGAGAGACGAGCCGAGACACGTCTGAACGCTATGCCGTGCACCCAGAAAACTGGGGCCCGTTTTATTCCACGTTCGTGGCGTTCGTGGCGCTTGCGCACCGGCGACGCGTGGCCCGCTCTCATTGGGTGTCATTCAGGCCCAGCGCCATCGCCGCTGGAGCGCCGCCACACACTCAAGGGGATTTCCCAGGAAATGAATGCTTTACCGAGACAGAATAAATAGGTTTTGGAGGAAAAAGAAAAATATGTGGATATCTGAATGCATTACAGGACACGCCTAAAAAATTACAAGTCAGAAGAGAATAAACAGAAGTAAAAAAAGGTAAAAAGCACAATTGCAAGAAAATGAGGAAGTAAGTATAACGGAGAAAGAATTTGGTGCAGACGAAGCAGTGAGAAAAATGCGCGTAGGTTTGAAAAGGGAATCTGGTAGGACCAGATGGCAGCTAGCACGGCCGACGACCTGACTCTAGAATGAATGAGTGTAACACACGGCAAAGATCCTTGTGGCAGAATCCCAGTACTTTCGCCCCAAGGATAAAATTAGTGTAGTGGAAGGTTTAGCCAGTTGCACATGCCTTCTAAGTACCTTCGTCGTAAGGAGGTGAACCATTAACAGGAGGACGAGGAGGAATAAACTTTATTTCAATATTAGTTTTTGTAGTAGTGGCAATGGGGGGTCTTCTCAGTCCAGAAGTCCCTGGGTGGTCGGTGCCAGGCGGGCCATTTCAACCAGCCGAAGCTGATCGCCGGGGTCCGGGCTGGCTAGCATGCCTTCCCACTGCTCATGGTTGGGGGAGAGAGTAGGGGGGAGGGATGGTGTGTGGGAGCACGCCCAAGTCATATGGTAGAGTGTGCAGGGTTGGGACAGTAATTGCAGGTGGCGGAGTAGGAGGTGGGGTGGATGGCGTGGAGGAGGGTGCCGTGCGGGTACGTGTTGCTTTGAAGGCGGCGGTACGGGGTGGCTTCTTTCTTAGTCAACTTGTCGTTGGGTGGGGGAAAGATTCGGCGTTCGAGGCGGTTATGTTCGAGAATGTCTTTGAATTTTTGAGGCACAGAATGGTGGACTTCCGACGGTGATGCTGGAGTGTTGGAGGGGAACGCCCGGTAGATATGTGCGCGGGCGGCAGCATGAGCCGCCTCATTCCCCTCCAGAGACTCCTGTCCCGGGGTCTAGAGAATGTAGAGGTAAGGAGGGTTAGGGATGGACTGTAGGATGCGGAGTGCTAAGGGAGCTATGTGACCGGCGGCGTAATGGCGACAGGCAGCTTGCGAATCTGTGACGATGGTGATAATGTCTTGAGATGTAGCGATTTCTTCTGCAGTTGTGCAGTCGTTGCCAATTACTGCTGCGGAATTCAATTCAATTCCTCGGTGGTCTACTGTTGAAATTGCGAAGGCTGGTTTATCGGCATATTTGGCGGCGTCAACGTAGCGGGTGTCTCGTGGCTTGACTTTAAGCATCTTGCGAAGCGTTCGAATCCGGGCTTGTCGGCGACCCTGGTTATGAAGGGCGTGCATATTCTTGAGTATTGGGGCGACGGAGATGCAATCGCGTAGTTCCAGAGGGATGCGTTGGCGGGGGTGATGCGTTCGCGGGGGTGATGAGTGGCAGGTAGTTGGTAGCCGAGGTGACGGAGGAGGTGACAGCCAGTGTGTGAAAGCTTGAGCCGTTCGATCTGGTTGACATGATGTGCCTGTCGAAGATCATCCCAGGTGTTATGAAGTCCCATCTGTAGTAATTTAGCAGTGGAAGGTGTCGGCGGTAGCCCTAGTGCTAATTTATAGGCTTGCCGGATGATTATATAGAGTTTTTGTATTTCACTATTTTTGAGAGCCAAATATGGAGTTCCGTATCGGATGCGGCTAACTAGGAGGGCTTGAAGGAGGCGCACGAGGTCATTTTCTTTCAGCCCTTGTCGACGATTAGCAATGCGTTTAATGAGGTGCGTGATGTGTAATAGCGTTCTTTGTAATTTATGAATAGTAGAAATGCCTGCGCCGTCTGATTGGATAGCAAGTCCCTGAACACGAATTGTAGGGGTGGTTAGGATTGGAGCGCCATGTAGACTTAATGGGTATGGGAGGGGTTGTCGTTTACGGCCTTGCGTGCGTCTTTGGAGGACGAGAAGGGCAGATTTTTCTGGTGCACAATTGAGGCCGCGGGCTGTAAGGTAGTTGTCGGTGGTGTTAATGGCTTCTTGGAGGGCGTCTTGCTGTTCCCCAATCGAACCCCCTGTGGTCCAAATAGATCGTCTGCATAAAGTGCGTGTTGTATGTGTGGAATTTTTTGTAGAAGTGGCGGCAGTTGTAGCAGGGCAAGAATAAAGAGGAGTGGGGAAATGACTGACCCCTAGGGTGTACCAACGGGCGGGCACGAAAGGAGACGGATCGGATGGGGCCGAGGTTGAGGTTGGCTGTGGGATCGGTAAGAAAATTTTGTATGTAATTGTATGTACGTGTGCCGCAGTTAGTTAATTGAAGTCCTTCAAGTATAGCCTGATGTGATGCATTGTCAAAGGCTCCTTTAATGTCCAGAGCTAGGATAGCGCGTTTGGTTTGTGAGCTCAGCAGTGTAAGGACTTCGTCTTTTAGCTGTAACAGGACGTCTTGCGAGAATAGGTGTGCGCGGAAGCCAAACGTGGTATGAGGAAGTAAGCTGCTTTCTTCGATGTACGTTGTGAGCCGAATAATAACTAGGTGTTCATATACTTACCTACACAAGATGTTAAAGATATGGGACGAAGATTTTCTAGGGTGACTGGCTTCCCGGGCTTCGGAATGAGCGTGATTTCGGCATGTTTCCATTGAGGGGGCAGATAGTTGGTTGCCCATAATGATTAAAATAGTCAAGAAGTGCGGCTGTGCATTCAGGGTTGAGGTTACGGAGTAGTTTGTTGTGTATTCGGTCTTTGCCTGGGGTGGTGTTACGAGTGAGGTTGCTGATGGCGAAGGTGAGTTCAATGAGAGTGAAGGGGGCGTCAAGGCCGGGATTTTCTTTTCCTTGGTAATTGCAAAGTGCAATGTTTGGTGGTTGTGTTGAGTGGTCTGCGTATTATGTGAGGAGCTCCGCGTGGAGCTGAGTTTCATTGAGGTGGTGATTGGGGATCAGGCGACGGATGGTGTGGCCGGTGTCGGCTTTGCTGGGCTTAGTACCCAGCATGGAGCGGAGGATGTTCCATGTAGACTTCCTTGAAGAGTTCCTTGAAGGTGGTTGCAAAATTGTGTCCAGTTTTGTTTGTGTAAGGTGCGAGCATAGTCGGCTGCCTGTTGTGTGATGTGGGCGATGCGTGTTTTGAGTTTTTTGTTGTGTTTTTGTTTTTTTCAGCGGCCAATAGGCCCTCGGCGGGCATCCCACAGATGTAGGAGATGCACGTTTACCAAAGGGTGATCTTCTGTTGTAGCTAGGGTGCGGGTTTGGGCTTCGACAGTTTTGAGGATATTTTGTGTCCATGTTTCAATGTCTTCAATTGTGGTGGGGAGAGGGGAGTCACGAAATGATTTCCAGTCTGAGTTTAGCATGGCCGATTTTTTTAGAAATGGGGGTGTGATTGATGGTGAATTCAATGATATATTGATCACTGCCTAAGGTTTCTTCGAGGCGTGTCCAAGTGGCTCGTGGTATGTTGTGAGTGTATGTGAGGTCGGGGTGGAATCTCGTGCCACGCTTTTGCCTATGCGGGTGGGGTATGAAGGGTCGGTCCAGAGCGTGAGGTGAGCTTGTTGGGCGGCGTCGTGCATTTGCGCTCCTTTTTTACTTGTTTTGGGATAACCCAATGCAGTATGAGGGGCGTTAAAGTCGCCGAGAAGGACTAGGCGGTGATGTTTCGTCGTACACTCTAAGCTGTGTAACCCTTAATAGAGGTATACATTTTCGAATTTTTGTAACCTATAATTTATAAGGTACAAATGTAACCTATATCTTCGTAACCTTTATATACGTATACACGTAAGGGTTACTCAGTTATCGGTTACTTTGCAGCTTTCAGCATGTATACCTTTATATAAGTTACATGTACCGCCGTCCAAGGCCACACACCTGGAAGGTGTCATGTTGCGCGCCCAGCGCGCTTTCGCCGGCGCCGCTGTGGCGGCACCGCTAAGGCGCCTTTCCCGCGTGGTAAACAAACATCGCGTTAGTGGAAGACCATATGTGCGACCATGCTGTCCATTGCGCCGTCTAAACTTTTGCGTCGGGTGTCTTTTGTGCGTTCCTTGTATAAACTTTTATACTTTTATAATTCCTAAAATTGCGGCACCAGAAAGCTTGAAAATGTTCTCTTAATATATATGCATTGCATTACCTGTTCGATAATCGTTACCCAGGTTGTCACCCAAGAATCGTAGTGAGCATTGGCAACGCTTAAGTCTTATAAACAGGCCTAACTAAATGTTGATATTTTGTATCAGCTTTGTGCCGTTTAAGAAACCAGTATCAAAATGCATGATAGGTCTTTTAGAAAATTGCGGGTATGAATTTGAGCTTTAGTTAAATAACATTAGGTTTTAGTGAAAGCAAGCTTTATTGGAAACATGCACTTGATAGCATACTTCAAAAGGACGCCAAAGTTGTGATAACATAGCCTTAAGCCAAGAATTCTTGTCTGACAACTTGGGGCCATGATTATCAAAAGAGAATTGCAGTACATGCACACATGTTCGCGCATTTAACAGGAGCACATTTCCAGAAGTTTGGCATCAGTAGTTTTGAACATCACATTTATTATTATGAAACACCTGTGGGCTATTTATTAAAACAGCGCAGCTGCGAATCACCCCAATGTTATTATCGTTCCTTAAAGAGTATTAGACGAGTGAGGATTCCTGGGCGAAATGGTGTTCCTATAATGCTTTAACTTCCAGGTAAAACTCGGTTTATTTATATATCCTATTTAACCTATTTAATAAATGTTGCGTGAACAGCTTCACAAACATGGCCAAGTATACAGATTCTTCGCCTCAATAATTGCACGGATGTATGCAAAGTATTTCGAATTGTTTTGGTACTGCAATTTGAAACAATTTCAGACGAATTCGAGTTTGAGCTACATTTATAAGATGGTTCTCAGAGGTGCACTTTCCCAATACAGCGTTATTGTCATGGTTCCCCACAGAAAAAAACGCAGAATGTCGGAAAGTAGAAACAACATTTATTACAAATTCACTGTTTCATACAAAGCAGTGTTTATGGCTATGTTCCCTACATTCTCCGTTCCACTCAGAGTCTAATATTACACTTGGAATTCACTCGTCTTTACGAATCCATCTTTACACTTCCCTCTTGGGTTCCTCTTTACAGTTCCACCTGAGTTGTGATTCCCACGCTAAGTTACCGTTTTTTATGCAGCACTAACAAGTTTCTAGGCAGATTGCATTCTGTCTTTTGGAGAAACTTTAAATGGGATCTATAATTTTCTGCATGAAAAAAGGCGCTTGGAAAAATTCAGAGATAAGCTTCGCAATTTACTTGGTACAGAAGCGAGGTTACAAAATCAGGGCACGCTGAAGCATTTCCCGAAGTCGTCTGAATAAACTTGTTCACTGCTGCCGCAGATGGAGGTATATATGTCAGGGGCCGTCACTTGGATTTCCCCCACCTTGAAGAGCCATCTACAGAAAATTTCAGGAAAAAGAACAAAATCCAGTGCAACATAAGCCCCTCACACCAAACTACAGGCATGAAGTACGAAAAATTATATTGCACGGAGACCAGATAATGAAATGAAAGGCCACACCAGAGAAGGAGGATTACGGCCTGTCGAATAATTCACATCATTTCAGTAATCGTTACAGAGAGTAATTTGGCCGCATTGTTCAGGACAACGCGAAGCCACTATAGTCATACCGGCCAACCTTCCCGAATTTTAATCGTGCCGTGTTCCAGTTTATCTCACGAAATTGTTCTGCAGGCTCACCCACAAACAGGCCGAACTTTGGCTACGAGATAAACTCACATACATTTGCAAAAGAGAAAACAAAAACAATTTCCGCGCCTTCATGTCGAATCACTAGTACACGCAACAGAGCTAACGTCGCACTACCTCAGGGAAACGCACTAAACGTCGCACTAAACTGAGGCCTTCGGGTCTTGAAGGTACAATAAATGAAATGAAATGAAATGAAAACGTGCTTTCACGATGCTGACGCCGTCTGCTCCACATTTTGGCTGTACTTATACATCTCCCTTACCTTCCCCCTCCCCCCCCCCCCCCACCCCCCACCCATTGTACTGGCAGTTTTCATTTTGAACAAGGATCCCACGTGGAAGCCGAAACGTTTTTCATTTCAGTAAAATGTTTCTTATCGGTGGTTTCTCCTCGGTATCAGTAAAAAGGAATCGCCAACTTACATTTTTTCTTCGTCTAGATGTGTTGTGGGAGAGGGTACATCTAGAACTTGCACCGATCTTCAAGTGGCATTCCCAGGAGGTCTGTACCTGTAATGACTCGAAGGGTTATTTGAGTTCAAATGTAATAGGCTTTACAGCTGGGCAGTTGGTATACATTCATAATGAAAGAACACCTCAAATTTGACCAGACGAAGAAAAGAACACAGTACAAGCACCCACTAACAACTGGAGCTTACTTAAAGAGCTCTTTTCGAAAAAGAGTTCTTCTTGTTGGCTCTGCAAAACCACGCATCTTATAGAATAGCTAGAGTTGCTGAAAAACTACAAAACTCCATGCGGAGGAAATCATTATGTGAATTCATAAAGTTCATGTAGTAACGAACTGATAGAAAGAGTCACTAAATATGAGGCAAAATAAGCTATGAAATATAACATCATAACACTTGAATAAAAGCCTCGAATTTTTACAAGTGAATCATACTTTTGTCTGTGCAGGCCTGGGTGCCATCTTTATAAAGAATATTTGAATGAATGAGTTTTAGTTATTGCATTTTCATACCGTTGTTTCCACGGAAATCAGACTTCATTTCAACTTGTGTCATACGCAGGGGAGTCCTGGTTGTCAGCTCAAGGAACACTGCCTGCAAGAAAAACAGTAGTGCTGATAAGTCATAGCATAGTTAGCCATATGCAACCACACGTTTCGAACAGCCAGGAACCGATGAGGGTGCAGCACCCATTTGTACACCTGCACCTGTCTCTGTGTAATTCGTCACAATTTCTGTATCATCAAAAAAACAACAACAATCAAGCAGCCTGCATGCTGCCACAATCTGTAAACTCGCTTTACTGCACTACCCTAGGATCACGCGAAACAACCATTTGCCCTGAAATACCACGCGAATAAATAAACGACTGGTTTGTGCGAATGAGAATAATAAACCCACTTAACATGGTGAAAATGGCCCGCTGTCTCAAAATGACCAACACTAAATTTACCCACTGAAGGAAAAGAATTACAAAAATGAAGAGTGTTGTACATATGAAAACTTTTTATTGTACGGTAGGACAAACTTTCACAAAAAAGAGGCTTGTGCTGGACAAAAGGGAGTTTAGAAATTTCGGGCAGCATTTAGTGGACTACTTGTGTTTATCCGGATATATTACTACAAGACCAATAAACTCGACACCATTCCGAATATATGCAGCGAGAAAAATGAACATTTCCCGACGGCTGAAACAAAATGGTAATACCTAGAGAATATCGCGATAATATAAGACTTTAATGGGAAAAAATTCAATTATTCAAACAGAGCTACCTGACAATTACATGGGCCAATAACTCGTCAAGTGCGCCCGATGTAGCCAACAGCGTAAACAAAACGCTCAACACATGACGAAGGCGCGCAGAGAAGAAAGCAGATCACGAGCGCCGTTATCTGTTATAATGTACGGGCTTTCACGATCGTCCGCTCTAGTCTGACGCAACGAACGCAAGCCCGTGATTTCATTCAGTTGCCGTCGAGGACAACAGAAAACGTCCAGCGAAGCAACCAGTCAGGTAACGAAAATCCCTCTCGAATGCTGCAATTTCAAATTGAAAAGCCCCCAGCGAAAAGATACATCCAATGAAAACACGGAAACCGTTACGGGAATATACTCACCGAGTTCGCTTTCACTGGCACCGGGGCATTGCGAACTTTATACTGGTCGTAGAAGAACGGGCCGTGTAGCACTGCCAGTCACAAATGGGCTCGCCGCAGCCTCCCCGACTCACGCCGGCAAATAAGTCTTGTATTGCGAACTTGATACTGGTCGTAGAAGAACGGGCCGTGTAGCGCTGCTAGTCACAAATGGGCTCGCCGCAGCCTCCGCGACTCACGCCGACAAATAAGTCTTGTAACAGCAATCCTCGCTTCATCGTAGGGGTATCACAGCGGTTAAAAAGGCTCGAGTGGCGCGAAAACGCGGCCACCGGGCCTGCGGGCGCCGCCATTTCTCTATATCCCGTCATGCAACAGAGAAATCAACGGCCGTCTGGAGAGAAGGCGCGACGAGCATCTCTATAGGTTACAGGGCGGGTTATAGGTTACAACGTAAAGGTTACATGTCAGATTTTGTTGATGTAACCTATAAATCATTAATGTAACCTATAAACCGCTTTTAACTTCACGCTTGTAACCCTTAGAATGGACTGGGATAAAGAAAACATTAAAATGGATCCGTTGTAACCTTTATTTTATAGGTTATTTCCGTTTAGAAGTTACATTATGGGTTACCAGGATTAGAGTGTAGCTTTAACTTTATGAAGGATGGAATTTATAGAAGCTAGGGAGTGCTGCGGGGGACTGTAGATATTTAGAATAAAGAGACTGGTGAGAGTTTTCTTAGGCGGGATGAGTTCAATGAAGGTATATTGCCAATTAATGGGGAGGGTGTGTTCTTTTGCAGTGTGTGATATATGAACGAGTACGGCGATGCCAGGCGGATGGGAATGTGTGTACGTGATGTAACTCCGAAGTGATGCGTGAGCTGTTTCCGTTTCTTGTAAAGCAATCACATCGGGAGAGTGAAGTTGACTTAAATGGGTCAGGGAGGGCTGCTTGTTTTTACACGTACGACAATTCCACTGCCAAATAGTCAGTTCTGAGGGAGATGGGTGGGACGCTGGAGGCCTGGTAGACATGTTAGATTAGGGGCTCAGGCTGGCCGGATGGTGGGGTGACCTGAGAAGTAGTCGCCTTGGGTTTTTTCTCCAAGTGTACGATGCATTGGGCCTGTTTCTGGGTGACTGTTGTTAGTTCAGCAATGATGTGCTCGAGGTTGGTGAGGCGGGCAGCCAGGGGTTCGAGGAGGCGGGCAACGGTTTTGATAACGGTTGTCACGATGGCGGATTGAATGGTGGCCATAAAGGATGCTTGTGTTTGAGTCAGTTTTTCTTCGAGGTGGCGCTATTTTTTGTCGCAGTCGGTATGGGAAGGAGTTGACGCTGACGGTAAAGGGTCTGGTTCCGGGAGGGCGGTTGGCGGTGTGGAGGGGGTGTAAGGGAGGTGGGACATGTTTGGTGTGGACGGTAGCAGATTTGGGCGAGCATGCGGGAGGAGCAGTGACTGGACTGGACTGGACTGGACTGGACTGGACCGCACTGGATTGGACTGGACTGACGTGGATTGGATTGGATTGGATTGGATTGGAAATCGTTTTAGCAGCAGTAAGCATGATAATTGGCTAATCCTAAACAACCATGAAATCTAAGAATAACCAGCTGAAGCTTAGCTCACGCTACGTATATTCTGGCATAGCCGAGCTAAGCCACTGCTAATTTTAACAAGAGGGAAAAAATTAGCAGTGGCTTGGCTCGGCTATGCTAGGATATATGTAGCATGAGCTAAGGTTCAGCTGGTTATTCTCAGATTTCCTGGTTGTCTAGGATTAGCTAATTTTTCATGCTTACTGCTGCTAAAACGATTTCCAATCCAATCCAATCCAGATCAGTCCAGTGCAATCCAGTGCGGTCCAGTCCAGTCCAGTCCACATTTAAGAAATCACACGCCGACTGCTTATAGTTTTAATGTAAAATTATTTCACTACTATGTACTTCAGAATAGAGAAATTTTCAAAATAACGATCGTTTGGTTCGTTCCGTGCCATTTTAACAGCCACTCGATCGATAGGTACTACGAACTCACATTTTCAAGGCTGTAGATCCTTAGATTTCCGTTAAACAATCGCGGCAACCGGAGCAGACAACACGCTTGCAGCTCAGAAGAAGACGTCTTGCAACTTTTTCTCCGGAATGCGGGAGCGGATGTGAGAGAGAGAAAAAAGAAGGTGAGGAGAAGGGAAAAAATGAACCATTGGTGGCCTCCTCCGCGGCCATGCTATTCGCGCCCCACACCAAGTTTTTCTACGTTCCACCGCTGCTCGGCTGACTTGCTGGATCTCCACGGACATCAGCGGAGGTGGCTCCAGAGCGTGAGCGTTCAGGATGAAGAAGGCAGTGAGGACGGCATGAACGACGATGCCTCTGAGTGTGCCGCGGCAGCACTAGAAGACTGCGACGAGCACGTGACGGCTGCGGATGTGATGGACAACTTACGAAAACTCCGCACATTTCCGGGGAAAAACCGCACGGTAACAAAGACAGTTCACAGGAATGTGGGAGAGTTGGAGTCCTTCGTGCTAGGAAGCCTGTGCTGCACGCACCAGAAGAAAATTGCCGACTACTTTAAATGAACGTGCATTGTTTCATGATCACTTGGGCATTTTTTGTGAAAAATGACTTCAAGGATGCACTGGTGCACACGTAGGTCGGTTTATGCATTGAAATATTATTTGTTGTCTTAAATTTTGCGATTTTTACTACAACGACCTTTCAGAATAACGAGCAATTTTCTGCGGTCCCCGGAAGTTCGTTATATCGAGATTTCACTGTACACACCCTCCGATATATAACCGAAGAGAGTCCAAAGCAGAGGAAGAGGCACTTCAGACACGATCGTCAACGGTTCCCTTGAGCCCCCTCCCACCTTTTGCGAGCCGAAGCGACCACACTCCGCCTGCCCCTGATAAACTCCTACCCCCCCACCTCAATCCTCCTCCACCATGCCCCAACCAATATTACAACACCCGAACTTTTGCCCACAGCTAGGCACCCTGTACCATCTGTTCTGGAAACGCCAACAATCCCCATTCCTCCCACCTCATCCCCGTCCCGCGTAGGAGCAGTTGGGGGACGTGGTGTCCAGCTCCGTCCTCTTGACACAGCGCATGCTGATAGGGAGGGCACGAGAAGCCAGCAAGGTCCAGGGCATCCCAGAGTAGAGGACACCCTCCACTGGTAGGTGCTCCCACTCTCACATAGGAATGATCTCGCAGTTCAACAGGTTTTTTTCTCTCTCTCCCTCTCCCCTTGCTCCCTCAACACTTGGCGCGTGCGCACACCCCGCAGGCTACCACACCTTGCCTTGCCTCTTGCTCCCTCATTTGACGCCGTTTCTGCGAGAGTACATATACGTTACCAGCACGTGTTACTCTGAAGTGAAAGAACGAGACATTCCCTCTCTAACTAAAGAAGCTACAGTAAATCCGTATTTCTTTTGATCTGCGCTTCGTTAGGCACAGTGCTAAAGTTGCTGATTATTCGTTCAAATTTAAATTACGTATTACAAAACACCACCCTTGGCGTTTCCGTGTTGTCAGAAGTCTCTTTTCGAGTTAACACAGCAATCCCACATTCTATATCGGTTTAATTCCCGCATTACATTTCCGCTTACGAATTAATTCACTGTTCTCCACATTTCATGCAAATTTGGAATCTAGCTTAAATACTTTTGGTCAAACATTGTTCACCCTAAATTCTGAGGAGAGAACCTTTCTTCTTAATAATCACCATCCCAGGGCCAGCTTAACGAGTACACCAAATACAATTTGATATTAGCATGTTTCGCAGACAACGAAGAACCAAACATCAAAAAGTGTTCCATTCATATTGCAACAAATAAAGAGGTATGCAACGGCCGGAAAAACTGGAAATTCTGTAAACTCAGGTGAGCCGAGGAAGTTGCACAGTACTTTGTTCCCCCATCGTTAAAACAGGAAGACTTCAGTTGCTTTCCCTCTGAGAGGTATTCAGTGTTGCCTTCTCCGCCGCGAAACGCTGACGTCGTGTTGTCTGATGTGCCTTGAAATTGAAAGTCTGCTGTCCGGGGAAACCTGGCTAGCAAGCAAAGCAAAGCTCCATCTTGGGGGAGCAAAGACGCTGGTACGTGACGTCTTGACCATCCTTTCGTTTCACATGGATGGTGTCCGCGGCTTGGTTTCCCTAAATTATGCTTTGATCGTAGCCGACGCGCGTCCTTTGCGATCTCTTCCAAGAATTTGAAAAGCCAATCCTTGCGTAAACACCGACTGCCGCTTATTATGCGCCGAAAGAAGCGCCACCCAGACACATACAAATACAATCTACGAAAGTCTGGACTGGCTACTCCACGCGTCCGCATACTGCAATGAACGCCACTTAAGGCATGACGTTTACGCCATTCGTCAATCAGGAACTCTCGGAAGCCATTGGAGGCATTTTCTTGTCGTCTTCCCCACTGGGGAGTATACGTACAAAGAACTCGCCGTGCTGTCTCGGAGGGTAAGCGTTATATTTAAGGACGCTCTAGCCTTAATGTGGGAAATGGTATATCTTCGCTGGTGGCATTTCTGTGTTCGGGTGGCGTTGCAGATTTAAGCACCCCGTGGAGCGGCATGCTTAAATTCCTCTCCATGTGGGTGTGTGTGTAAGCGGGGATGCTCGTAGAATACCTGACGACGCATCAGCACCCTAGCCACAATAGACACCGTGTAAGTGTGGCAGGCGAAGTTAAAACAGCCGTTCGAGGGTCTTTGCTGGGTTCATCAGAAGACGTAGGATCACTTGTAACGATCGGTCATTCGTACTCGTTTCTCCACAATTTCGCCTTTTTTTCCTCTATCCTGAGCAAAGGTTGAAAAAGCGCTCCACCGGAGTATATGCGACGTTACGGGTATGCAAAGTTATGGCGAAGCCGGCAAAGACACTGGGAACAAAAACCTGCAAATTTTGAGAGCTCTTCACATTTTATCGAAGGGGCGGTGACACAAAAAGTCCTCGTTAATTACCTATGCTCTAGCGCCAGATACATTTAATCTAAAGGGCGGTGACCCGAAGACTTCTCGTTAATTGCCTATCCTCTAGCGCCAAATAGATCGCTCGGTAATGAAAAATTCCTGCGGTACGATGCGAAGAAGACCGCTCTTGTAAGTTCACAATTCTGGTCGACAATTCTAACAAAGCAAAGTTCAAAGCTTGCACGCAGCTCCCACTAAGCAAAACCGAATTTCCAGAAGCGGAGCATACTTTTTCAAGCCCTTAGCTTGAAGGCATCCTGAAAGGACCGCAAATATGCAATTTGTCAAACTAGTATTTGTGGCCTCAGCATGTGGCGTAACACGTAATCATCTGTTGCACTATTTTCCGTAAGCCTTAGCAGTAACACTCGCAGTAGGAAGAACATTCTCCGCCCTTCGGGCCGACGAATTATCGCCAGTGACGTCACAATGCTTTTACGATGACGTCACACTGACGCCACCATGACCTCGCACTGTTTTTCATGCGACCAAGTGCTATTTAAACCTTCGGGAGCTATCTCAGTCTTCACAATGAAATTTACATCTTCATGCGCCCACAGATACCAGATTAACAACCCAGCACTTCATTATGTCGACGGGAAAAGCAAGCATGTTACAGGTGTGCCCCGCTGACCGTGAAACAACCCGGCACAATGGCGGTGTTCCTCCGTATTGCGGCGGGATATTTCGTATGTTTTATTTTTATCGCGCCGGTTATTTTATGGGGTTATTTCTTAGGAGGGAATGTAAATATGGTACGCTTGAATTTTTTGTTATCCAATTTCAGATTACCCAGACTTATCAGCAGCCAAACTGCCTTAGGTTAGGTTAGGTATAACTTTATTGTTGCCTGCAAAACGACGGTTTCTACTCGCCGCGACGCGGGCCTGGCGTCTACCTAGGGTTTGCTGTTACTCTGCACAGCGCCAACGCACCCCGTTGCCGGGTCGCCTGGTCTGTGTTTTTCGAGCGCACCCCGGGCCTGCTGGACGGCCCAAAGTTGAACGTCCTTGTCGTACTGCGCACTGCTTCTTAGATTATTTTTACTAAAGTACCACCTGCGTCCGCGTGCGCAGTCATGTGAGAGGACACAGAAATAGCGCGATTTCCTTCCATGCAAGTAAAAATGACACGTGGCGTAGTTACAAAAGCAAAGTTCGGAAAGGCGGCTTTCCAAAAATACCAACACCGCGCCAATATTGGACCTAAACGAACAGTATTTTCCAATTTTACATGTTCTGGCTTATATTTTCGTTTTCGCATTTCATTTGTCTATGACTGCCCAGCTCGCCAACTCCTCCATACTGGCAAGCGGGATCTAGCTGACACATGCGCGTTACTCGAAGAAAACTTGTTGTGGCAGAATGTTCTTATTCTCAGAGATTTACTCAAGAGGAGCAGCTTGATAAGTTTTATTCGAGCAGTGAGTTCGTGGCACAGCTGCCCAGCTCCGACATTTCCTCCCGCCACAGCTCGGTGGAGAGGGCCAAGCGGCACCCGCTTAGTCCCAAAACCCTTAATCAGGCGCATGCCCAGACATCATCACCTAAGGTTCGCATTAATTGAGTTTACTCATCCTCTTTTTCTGTGAAAAAATAGCAGTGACTTAGCTCGGCTATGCCAGGATTACGTAGCATGAGCTCAGGCTCAGCTGGTTATTCTTAGCTTTCCTGGCTTACCTTGATTATCATGCTTACTGCTGCTTCAATGGCACACGCAGGGTATACGCATTATGAGACACATGTATATTTGTCAAGCGGCTCCGCGCAGCGTCACCAATCGCCCCAGAGCTAAGCTGGTTCTACAAGCGCACGCCGGTTTTGCTGCGACGCACGAGCCATCGGTTCCACACCTGGCCACCTCTCGCATGATCATCAAGTGGACCGGGGCGCCACGTGCGGAACGGGGGTCGGCGAAGACGCTGGGCGCGTGGGGTGTGTGAGGGACGCCGGGCAGCGAGAAACGTTCTGCGCGCCGTGTGACGTCACTGTTCCTCGCACATGCGCAGCACGGCTCTCCAGGAGCCACGCGAAACTGCTTAACCTCGGCCAGTGTAGCTCAGGCTACATAAAGGAGTGCTGCCTGTCTTGTTTAGACTAATAATGTTTCGCAACAAATATTACTCTATCTCAAGACTCAGTATTATGCAAAATAGAATATAACCTGCCGTCACTCACAGCCTCTCTGAATTTTTACCTTGGTATTCTGAATCCTTCCTCCATTCGAGCCTCCAGTGGAGGGAATCCTGAAATCTATTTCCCCATCATTGCGGAATCCTCCCCTCATCCCAGTGGAGGGAGCAAATCGAGTGGAGGCTGGACTCACAATACGGCCCTCAGTGTGACACATAAGTTAACGGAACGTGTTGTAGGGCGAGTTTGGGAAGCCTTTGTCAATACGCGGCTGAGAAAAAAATTACACTATCTTCCTGTGCAGAACAATGAGGAGAATGCGAAGCATCATAGGGGTTCCGTGTAGGTTCCATTGTGTTGTCGTTATGTTGTTTCATTTATCGGCGCATGAATGGGAACGTAGTGTGAACCCCCATGTAGAGACAGAGCAATGTAGAGAAATGTAGAGACAGCGAAGAGACCGACACCGGCGTTACCTGATCGAACCCCTCCTTGTTCTCGCCTTTCTTTATTGCGTGCTCACGCTCCTACCCCGCTGCCCGCCCTCTTCGTCCTCTTCTCTGGTTGAGCTGCAAGGCGCGTGGCGCTTCCTGCCACAGCTTTCCCACAGGAAATTCAACATCCTCCTCTCAAGTTTTCAGTTCGTCGTTTCCGTTGACGTTCAGCTTCGCGTGCCTTCGTTGTATCAGTAGCTTCTTGACGTAGTTTGAATGAGTCATGGACATAAGGCGCGTTCGTAGCACTTGCTCCTGTCTCGGTTTTGTAGCGCAGTGAGAAGAGCGCCACGTACCTCCCGTTGCGGCCAGAGAGTCGTGGGATCGAAACCGGGCGCCGCTAACTATTTCTTTTTTTTATAGTGTAGGGGGAGAGGTGCGGACGGACGGACGACGGACGACGGAGTCGAAAGCAAGAGATGCTTCGCATCTAAAATGAGAACAAGCTCAGGGTGGTAGTTGACAAGCGCCTGTTTTGTCGGCCTACTGTGTTCGCCCCTCCAATGCGTGGGCATCATTCACGTGTGTCTTTATTCAGTTGGCGAAAAGCACGCTGTCCCCCTTTTTTCGTAACCACCTGATGAGCCCAGAAAGCCGTCGTCAAAATTCCCGCAGTCCGCGAACGGATTTTCAAATAGGCATAAAGAAAAGCTTTGGGCTTTATATTACCCAGCACAATACATTGTCGAAAGATGTTCCTGCCCTCTCCGCCTTCACTCCCTTTCACCCGCGTGTCCCGGCACCCAATCCACCCACACGGTAATGTATTTCGCTGTGCGAAGTCTCTTCGCAATCGTCTTGATGAGGTGGCTTGTGGATACGATAACTGGGGTTCCACCGAGTCTTGCCACCGCCTCCGGCCTAGTTGCTCCCCCCCCCCCCCCCACTGGTAGCGCTGGTCAATGTGGTTCACCGCCAGCAATACCGCCTCAAGGTCGCAGCGCACTGGGCTTGGCGTGGTGTCAAACTGAAACGTCCACCTCGCCCGCGCTGGCCCATTGAACAAGCAACGGTAACGAGGTTAGTGGTCGCATTGACGGCGGCGTCCGCGAATAAGGCACCGTCCTTCAGGTTGGCTCGTGCCGCGGCGGCGGCGCGCTCCTCTCTGTAGTGGTCCTTGCTGCAGACCCTCGACATGGGGTGTGTGCGGATAAGCTCGTCCTCTCAAGGGGGTATTGGACTAGGCGGTGGCCAAATCGGTGACTCGTCACTCGCCGTGTCGTTAATAAGACGTTGGATGTGTGCCCCGGCATTGGTGGTAGCTCGTTTCGTTGCGTGCCCTTTGTACCGCTCCTCTTTGGTGTGGCGTAGCGGAGGAAGCCTCGGAAACCGGTAGAGCTTCTCGGTTCTGGTGCACTGGGCAGACCCGTGATAGTTCGCAGGCACTCGCGGTGCAGGGTTTGTAGTTGCGCGTGTTGCGCGTGGGTGGGCTCGAAGCAGGCCACCCTGTAGCATGTCTTTGATGTAAGCACCGCCCGGATCAGCGTACGTATCACCTGCGTCGCCGCACCGCCGAAGCGGTTTCCCATCCGTCGGATGAAATGGAGCTGCTGCCGCCACGTAACCTTCATCTGTCGGATCCACTCGTCGGCTCCCCTGTGTTCGTGCAGTGGGACCCCTAGGATCAGGATCCAACGAGAAGCAGCCCGCTCGATGCGCCGACCACCTAGCCTGATGTCGTTGGCCTCCCTAGTCTTCTCCGCACCACCTAGAACAATATACTGGGTCTTTTTTGAAGAGGCGGCGCATGAGCCGTAAGCCCCCGTTCAATGGCGTCGAGTCGACGCTGCACCGCCGAAGTGGCCGTTTTGACGTCGGTCGATCCATCAGTCGAGATCGTGATATCGTCCGCGTATACTGTGACCTTCAAGTGTTCGATTGCCTCAAGCTCACCAGCGATGTCGCGCATCACAAGATTAAACAGCATAGGACACAGGATCGCCCCCCGTGGCACCCCGACTACACTGTTGAAGGTCTGTGGTTTGTGGCTGTCGGTGTTAATCTTGAATGTCCGGCCTTTTGGGAATCCTTTCACAAAATGGTAGATGCGTGGGCCAGCTCCACACTCGCGAAGCACTTCCACGATCCGGTTATGGTTGACCGTGTCAAAGGTCATCTTCAGGGCGACAGCTATAACGATGGCTAGAGTCTTGGTGGGGCCGCGATGGCGCCCCACTGTGCAGCGGAGCATTTCGACGCTATCGTGCGTACGTAGCACTGGTAGAAACCTGGTCTGCGTGGGCCGCACGTATCCTGTGTGGTGCTCAACTATGTAGGTCAACCGCGCCAGTACCATGCGCTCTAACAGCTTACACAGTGTGGACGTAAGCGAAATGGGTCGGAGGTTCTGCACTCTGTCAGGTCTCTTCCCGATTTTAGGATTAGGGCATACGATGGAATGGCGCCACTCCGCGGGCATTTCTCCTGATTGCCACATAATATTCAACTCGTCCACGAGCTGTGTACGGCCCTCTTCGTTTAGGTTCCGCAGCATTTCCCACGTTATACCGTCCTTGCCTGGGTCGCTGCGGACGTTTACCGCCTCTAACACTACAGACAGCTCCTGTAGCGTGAACAGAGCGTTCTGGTCTAGTTCGTTCATGACTGGCTCTGGTTCGTATACACTGGGATTTGGTGGTGTCTGTGGTTACGGGAAAAAGTTTTTGGCCGCCTCTTTCTCAAACTCCTCGACCCTCAAGTGAGTGAGCAGCCTTATGTCCTTGGTGCTGTTTGTCGCCTTTGTTTCACCGACTATGGCACGGTACGTGCGCCACATTCGATAGCTGCCGGTTTTCTCGTCGAAAGACGCGCAGTGTTCCATCCAGCGAGAGACCTCGCCAGGTGCTTAGCGTAACGTCTCGCCTGAGCTGTTTTGTTGCGCACACGAACAAGATATTCATATCTCTTCTGTTGGTGGTGTAGCGCATGTGCAGCTGCTCGCACATAAAGGCGATGGAGGTTGCTCAACTCAATTCAATTTTCCCGCGTTCGCACTGCTCGCGGGCCATCTATAGGGGCCGCCTGTTTGCCTTATGCTTCCGGTACCACCTCCAGCTGGAGGGCGATCTCTTCTTTTTAGTTTTGGTTAAAATGTTGTTTTTAACGCGTTTTTTATTTTCTCTCGCAAAAATTACATCCGCTGTTAAGTTCGGCCACCTCACCTAATTATTTATCGGCCGGCTACTAGGTATCACTCCCTGGGGTTCGCTTGTTTACCTGTATTGTGTTTTCTTTTCACGCCGGCCGAGCTGACTTGGGTGCGATGGGTGTAACTAGAAACCGCGGAGAGAGCGAGAGAGAGAGAGAGAGAGAGAGAGAAAGTGTTTACTGAAACAACTGGGACGGGGTACGGGATGAAAAAATTAGGATCTGTGGGTCGCCATCCCATTCCCTCGCCCGAGAGATCAGGGCCTCCTGGTCTTCGAGCTGGCAGCTCTGCAACGCGCACGCCCAATGCTCAAGGGTAGGGGATCTGGGTGGTGGAAGGTTGGTGGGGCACGTCCAGACGAGATGAGCTGTGGTGTTAGGCTCATCCCATTGGGGCAGTCAAGTGGGTAGTTAGTAGGAGAGAAACCGCGGAGGCTTCTTTGTTATTCGCCGTGCTTTTGTGTCCACCCGGTGAGCGGGCCCGGAGAGGGCTTATACAAATGCGTCGGTCACCCCACAATAACAGCGCTCGAGATCGTTCTGCTCCAAATTAGTCCAACGGAAGCAACTTTCTAGGATATGGCAGATCGTTAGTGCATTGCCGTCAACACCCGCGCAGCAGCATCCATTTCGAGCTCTAACCGTACACCAGAACCGCTTGGACACAGACGTTGCCGAAGACTTCTTCCTTCAAGTGGCAAGGGACAATGCTGCAGGCATGGCTCCATTACATCGCTGTGCTCCTCCAACTGCGTATAGCCGCCTTGACTTACCTTTTACGCTCCACGAGCTCATGTAGCCTTTCTGCTTCGGATCGTTCTAGAGCTCCTGGGCCTGATGGAATAACGTACCGTACACTTTGTCATCTCGGCACTCGAGGAAACAAAGCTATGTTGGGCCTATACAACTTCTATTGGTGTTTTTGGTCTGTCCCAAGCCACTGGAAAAGAAGTTATTTAGTGGCTGTCCTGGGGCCTGGCAAGTCCCCACGAGACAATTCGTCCTACAGGCCAGTTGCATTGGCTAGCTGTGAAAACAAAGTGATGGAGCGTATGGTCCTCGATCGTCCGGAATGGCTTGTACCCAGACGCCATGACAGGCTTTCGCAAAGGACATTCCTCAATAGACAGCATTATTGACCTTGTCACTACCCGTCGAGAATGAGAAACACCGCCTTCGTCTTACAGCTGCCATGTTCTTGGACATTAAGGGCGCATTCGATAATGTATTCCATGACGCCTTCATGGATGCTCTTGAGTCCATTGGTATTGGAGAACGGTTGCATCAGTGGATAGCGAGCTATCTCCGCGGACGGTTGGTTTTTATGTCCACACTTGATGGAGTGACATCCGATCACCCCGTCACGCACGGCGTCCACAAGGAGGAGTCCTCAGCCCTACGATATTTACCGTGGCTCTCATAGGAATCAATAAAGTGCTTCCTAAAACAGTGTCAGTATCTGCCTATGCGAATGATATATGCATTTGGACATCAGGTGTAACGCGACCTAACGTGCAAGCACGGCTTCAGAAAGCAGTATCTGCCGCATTGACGTACTTACGCTGCCAGGGACTTGACATTTTAACGTCAAAAAGTGCAACATTGGGATTTACCCGAAAACCCATGATATGCTACCCGGTAAAGATCGAATGGGCTGTTGTTCTATGTGTTACGCATAACAAATTTCTCGGCGTGATAAATCGAGATCTGTCATGGTCGAAACATGTCTCTGTACTAAGAAGGAAATTACAGTTTCACCAGCGTCCTTCAACATATGGCAGGGAAATCATGGGGCCAATCGGTTTCATCGCTGTTGTGCCTTTACCAGGTGTTCTTTATTGGCTATTTGCAATACAGTGCCTCTATACTGCGTAACCTTCGGCGATCGTCACTACGCGAGCTTACAAGCCCTATGAATCTGTTCGGGGTTGCCTTGACGCACATCAACACGTGCAACGACCGCAGAAGCGCGAGTCTGCTCAATTCAAGTCTACCTCGCGCAAGAACCTCTTCATGTGCACCTCCGACATGTGACAAGACATCAGTATTATCCACTGTCGAGTGTTTTCAACTTTTCAGGGACATGCTGAATTCAAACTACTCACGAATTATCTCGGCGTAGCAACATTTGATGCCCTTCAGATTTTCAGTCGCCAAAATCTCAGAAGTGCCTCTATGGGTTGTACCTGATCTACATGTGCGGTTATTGATTCCTGGAATCGGCAAGAAATCCCACATGTCGTCTTCGGTCTTAAGACAACTTTCACTATTTTACATCTGTGAAATGTACGGGGAGGCGTCGTAGGTTTTCGTTGACGGCTCGGTCACGGCGTCTACGTCGGCAGCGGCAGTGGTTATGCCTGGGAAGGATTTGACCCAACTTTTTAAGATTGCTCACATGACGTCGCCTACCGCAGCAGAACTGCTTGGTTTACGCGAAGCGCTCCGCGCCATTTTTTGTGAAAGGCCACAGCAGTAAACTATCTTTTGTGACTGAAAATCAGCGCTGCAGGTACTAAGGTACCCAATGAAGCGAGGCACATATGATCAGCTGAACACTGATGTCGCTATCCTTTTAAAGAGTTGAGTGAAAAGGGCCACAGGGTGGTACTTCAGTGGATACCAAGTCACAGTGGCATCGCTGGAAATGAGTTGGCGGATGCCAGAAGCACAGCAGAGGCACACGACAATGGAAACTCTCCTGTCTACCGATCACAAAGCAGGATGCTAACGCGATACTCTACCGAGCACGTAAACAAGCTGCAGCCTTGCATTCGTCGGACCCGCAGAATCGACATGAACGCCTTAAGAGGCTCGATCCAGAGAGGAAGTTCTGGCTCAGTCATGCTCCTCGACTTCGCCGAAGTCAACAGACATTGCTACACAGTCTGCGTCTTTGAGCAGCATTGACCCGGAACTATGTTCACACAATCGGACGGGAGGACAGCCCGGACTGCCTTTGTTGCGGTTGTCCTGAGACTATCGAACATTTGCTTAGCGCTTGTCTAAAGTACTCTAGTGAGCGAAAGAACCTTTGAGACAGAATTACTACGCTTGGACACTCGCCCTCTGTCCGAACAAAAGATTTTGGGCACGTGGGCTAACAACAGGAAACAAAGCCTAGCCGTTAAAGCCCCGCTTATATTTCTTAGCGACGCCTCTCGGGATTCCCGGCTCTAGGTTGCGTCAAAATTTAACAGTGTGCGAAATAATGTCTCAGTAGTTTTTTTTTTTATGGGCAATACTCATGTGCTGAAAATTGGACTGTAATCATCTTAATCAGCGCCCCGTTGTATGTGAGACGTTTATTGGTTTTACTGCTTGTACACAGTTCATTTGTCGTTATCATTGACATTTCCCATACGTCCCATATTCATTCCTTTCTCTTTTTGTATCCAGTACCCTCCCCCAGTGGGAAGTAGCAGGCCAAAGATCCTTTTCTCAGGTCGACCTTTTCTCCTTTTCAATAAACATTTACTCTACTCTCTCTCTCCCTCTCGCTCTGTCTATCCCACAATAGTCCCACAATAGTTAAAATCAATGTTAGCTTCCGAAGAGGAATTTTCTTGCGTTCGTTTGGGAAACTGGCGGAGGGGGACCGTTGACTTTTTAACGACCGCGACTACGGCCCGAGAATGCCTGATGTGATAGGGAGCTGAATGTCTGTCAAGGGGTCAAAGTCTGGGTAAACCATAGGAAGAGGGCACCAGACGTTCTGTCTGTGACAGTTGCAATGTTCAAAGATAGTGTGCGAAGTTTCCGTTCGTCACGCGTCTGAACCTGGCGACTCGGCGGCTGGGTTGCGTCCATGGGTAGGCGACCAGGCATCGTTAGGCGCTCCACGTGTTTAAAAAGGAAAGGACTTCTAGCGGCGCGGAGCACAATAATAGGCGTGCACGGTATAGACAATACTTTAAGACGTGCCGCCCGAGAGCCGATTCCCGTCGTTAGGTGTGCTTTTATATGGCTGGTTTTTATGTCTGTAATATTTTTTTTCGGTATACCTTTGAGTTTCGGCATGAGAGTGAGAGAGGTGGTTCACGTGACTATTTTGAACCCACCTACTTATGTCACGGTGGCCAATCACTGACCTAGTATGGGCTAATCAATGAGCGAACCTCACTCTCAAATTGTGGGACGTTCCTTTTGTGGGAGGGGGTTTTGGTGGTAAAACCGGGGGGTTTCTTGCTTTTATGGGTGATTCAGACAGAGGAGGACAAAGAGAGGGGAGGGGGGCAATAGGCTAGAGCAGGGAGCCCCCGCTCGAACCGGACCTTGCCCGACCTCTTTGCTGCGATCACGAGCCATGAGGGTTGTAAATACGTAGTTTAAATAGTGCACATATTGTACATTTTGAGTTTACTTCGAGTGGACCGTCGTCGGCTATGTGCCGTCTTGAAGCGAGCCAGCGTGTCATCGTTTCAGCGATCATCTCATCGGATCATCGCTTCGATCATCCACACTCTTAATCTGGTTCCATATAAGTTCCAGTTAAAAAGGGTGATCCATATATTTTATGTGGATCCGAACGAAAGAATAACTGGAACGAAGCATATAGGTGGATCTTATCTGGAACCGTCAGCTTCTTTTCTTTATGTTCGTGGTTTTTATCTGGAACTGAAGAAATGGGGTCATGCGATGTCGGCGGTTCCGGTTACTGTTCCACTTATGTCCCAGTAAACGGTTGGGGAGAGTGCGTTTGTATATTTTTTACTCGTGTCTTGTTCCACATAACTCGTGCACGGCAGTGAAGTATGCACTCTTTCATGCACCAACTGGAACAATGAACCGCATATATATTAGGTGCTTCTTGACCCAAGATGCACGTGCGCGTTTAATATACACGCGCACACCGCACATAAAATTTAATGAACTTCGCCGACATCTATGAAACTGCCTTGCAGCAGTTAACTTTCATAATACGGCTAAGCTGTAGTTTTAGTGATGTCCTTTGACAGAAAACGAAATCCCACTTTTTTGTCAACGCCGTACAAAGCATTAAAAATGACGAGAGGAGGATATCTTAAGCAAAAGAAGAAATTGCAGGAACCCATTTCCAGGTGTTCTGCGGCACCCAAACCGCTTTCGTGAACATCGTATTTTTCTAATTTGAGGCGTCAAGTACAAAATCACCAGTGACTTCAATTTGAGAAGGACTAAACGTCTTCCCTTTCCCCGTCTGCCGTTCGGGCAAAGCCATAGCTGCTATAGCGCTGAAGAATTCGTGGTGCTTTTGTGAACATCTTCATTACGAAATACATGTTGAGGCCATTACATTTTATGCATTTGGTTTACAAGTTTCGCAGAAACAGCAGTTTTTGTTCAATACTCAGTCATCATCTCGCTGTGGTGTAGTACGCGCTCAATGGTACTTAGCCCACGTTACTTATGTTGTGATTGGGTGCATACATAATGGTAACCGACTGCGTCACATTTTACACCGCACACATCTTGCTACGCATGCAGTTATATGCTTATAAGTTCGTTTTTGTATTTTGTCTCGTCTCAGCTATTCATTTTCACAAGCAAAAACGAAAGCCTCTTTGCAGGAAGAGAACGACACAAAACCCGGAGAACTAAATCTACCGCGCGGCGTCTGCCTTACATTCTATATATTTATACTGAAATGGCATTCTTATTTCAAATTATTCATTGCAGTATCAAGAAAATCCGCAGTTTTACCCTAATGTTGTTACTTGCCATAGTAATTCAAGTTCACCGAATGACCTGCCTTCTCCTGCTGGTCCCCCCGTTGCTGTTTTCCTGCACTATTGGTGTTCATGAAGAAAAACTGCTGGAAAACGGGCAGATGTATTATTGCTCGCTAATTAGCTATGTCTCACTGGATTCACTTTACGGAAGTAGTTTTCTATAACGTGGATATCAAAGAGCGTCGCAGTATATATTATTGGTATTGGAAAGGCTTGTTGCGAAGAGAATGCAGTCAATAAAAAAGAGTCGTTTTGTTTTCACTGCAAACAACGAAGTAAAGCTGTCATCAAAGTTTATGCACACATACCGCACGCGCTCACGGCCCGCGGAGAGAAACAACTTTAGCCCAACTAACGTGTTAAATTGGCTAATATCTGAGCTCTTTGTTCCAGCCTCAGAGCCGCGTAGACGTCCGCTTAGAGGCCTACTACCATTTTCCGAAGCAAATATAAGCGATCAAGGGTGCCGAGCTTGTGATCTCTTCCGCGGACTAGTCACTGGCCACGGCGTGCATCGCCAAAGGCACGGAGGAAGAAAAAGTTGGCCGAAACCATTACGAAACGACCGCCACTTCAGTGCGGCATGCCGTGCGCATGCGTTGACAGCCGCAAGGCAGCGCCGCTTGCGTTGATGCATTGTATAGTGGGACAGCAACGGGAGAACGACGATGAGGGAAAAACGGGACTGCGTGAACACTTTTAACGACAGCAGCGCCTCTACGTCTCACGTTTACGCAAGCTAGTTTTTGTTTGTCCGCATGCAGCGCCACCAGTGGCCTTCTGTAGCGGTTTTCTTGATTGCTCGCGTTATGCGCCTGATGTACTAAATGAACTGTCGGTCAGACTGGCGGGAACGGTTACCAGTTTGGTTGTGGCGTGAAACTGCGGATTTCTTCATGTCCTCGGGCTGTATTTACTGTTCGAAGAAGTGAAGTTTTGCCGGGAGCGAAAAAAAGGTCAGTGCTGCTTATTTATGTTCTGGTAACGGTTGTTGTTCATTGACTTGTTCATCAATGCGTCCGATAAACGTGCCGCTCCGCTGCCTGTTCGATGCGAGAAACGTTTGCGGCCGTTATTCACTTAAGCTTGTGTGTTTGTGGGTTGGAGTCGGCTTGACATTTCTGACTGCATACGTTAGCGTGCTATTTAGAAAGTCGCTGGTGCGCGCATGTCTGCGTGTCCCCTTATGGTGTGGTGTTGCTTAGTTGCATATTGACGGTTGCTGTAACCTGTCAGCGGTACTGAATCTTCTCGGGTTAGTCGCACGCTATTGTCTCGCGCGCACACACTGCACAGCTTGTTTGTCGGAGCGTCTGTCTTTAGACTTATCGGTATTTTCAAACTTCCGTGTTAATTGCGTTGTGTTGGTCTTCTGAGAGCCATAAAGTTACTGTGCTAATCACGCTATTCCGCCTAATGTTGATGTACGTTCAAGACGTTGGCAACAGCACTGCTTACGTTTATCTGTGCTGTGTGTGTAGTTGTTCCCTGTTTCTTCCAATGCCTTCGAAGAATTCAGATGGTCTATTTACACTAGTCAACTTTAGTTGGCTCCCTGACGTGTAGTGAAATGCAAGAGAAAGTGGTTGTCTGAGCAGCAGCGTAGTAACAAAACGTTCCTTTTGTGGAGGGGAAGTCAGGTGGAAACACGCAGAAAGTGTGGAGCTGTGGTAACCTGTCAGTGGTAACCTGAGAC
The DNA here is from genome assembly GCA_013339765.2 of Haemaphysalis longicornis. Classification (NCBI taxonomy): domain Eukaryota; kingdom Metazoa; phylum Arthropoda; class Arachnida; order Ixodida; family Ixodidae; genus Haemaphysalis; species Haemaphysalis longicornis. Next base: position 5,871,349 of record CM023449.1, on the reverse strand, counting down.
CTCAGAATAATTACCCATAAAGCTCACGTGTGGACTATTAGAAGTTTTAACGTCACACAGGGAAGTTTAAAAATAATTCATTCCTGCCATTTTATGCGATCAATGTCAGCGGCAGCTAGAGAGTTGGAATAATTTTCAAAAAGCTCAGGTGCGAAGTTGTTGCATCAAGATTTGCACCAAACATTAATCCATTTTGGTTCTCCTTTGAACGTAGAAATTATACTGCAAAGGCAGATTGCTACATTCTGTATTTATACTCTATGACCTGTTCAGAAAGAGTCTGTGGCTGACTGTGGAGACATTTGGCCCTCCACTGATAGGTTGTGACAAATGTTTTTGTTCCTCTGCAAAAAAATGAAAACAAATTATTTCCATTCTTTACATGCTCCTGCGAAGTCATGGCTGTGGCATTTACTGGCTGAAGACATCTTCGGCATGCTGAAGGGTCGTCGGGGAGAGTGTGGCGGATTATGAATGCCCTGTGGAGCTCATAAGCCACAAAAGAGTACCTTCTGAGTCGTGCATATTGTGCAGATATTCACCAGTTCGCATAGACCGAGGACAGGTGAGCTTAACGTATGTTCAAATATTTGATATCTCGAATTGTTTAGCAAGAAAAGATTACCAGGGCTTCGGCTGTAAAAAAGACATTATACTTTCGTGGAACGAATCAGACATTGATCAATATTTTCTCGTGCTCCCTGGGTAAAGCAAGGCATAAATTTATTCTCTGATATTTTTGTACTGTTTATTTTCTAGGCAATAGGGCGAATATAGACCTAAACCAGCTGTACAAGGAATGCATATGGCCATTTTAATTGTAGTTGGACCCCTTCTTGGAAGTGTATCATCAGAAGGCAAGACATTAAAGCTCTTGCACGGGGTGAAATCATTGCATTCTACAAGTAAGTACTCACTGCCATTTTTGGGTCTTTCATGGCGCGTTTTTAGGTAGTTTATTTGTAACTAATGGTTTGAAACTTACTTCTTTTCAGTGACAGCTTGGCCTGTGGCTCAAGGTGACAGTAGGAGCTTTTCGGAACACGTTAGCGAAACTTTCCTGGAAGTGCACTTTGAGACGTCCCTGGCAGAGACACCCGGGTCTTAATTTTTGGTTGGGTAAGATGGCATTTTGTTTTTGTGGGAATCAATTTCTGGGGCTGTTCATCCTAATAAATTCTCACTGTTAAGAAGTTATCGTGAACGCCAATATTGGCCATTGTGTTCACATTCCGCCTATTACGGATGCTCCAACAGTGGCCAAAAAAAAAAACACTATTTTGTATTTAGGTTTTGTAAATATTTAGCTTTTACACCTTGAGAGTTGTTGCTGTGATTTGCCAGCACCACGGACACGCCCAACGTGGTTGCTGCTACAACAATACGGGGGCAACTGACGATTTAAATTTCCCGCTTTTAATACGCCCGTAGCACCAATATTACTCCAAATACAGCCGTAGCATGAGTAATGCTTGCATTGGATTTCGACAGGTGGTTAAATAATGGGTAATTTTTTTAAGGGAATTGTTTAGAGCACAGTAAGTGACGTCTGCAAGAAAATGTGCTATAGTTGTGATTTATAAGAAATTGTCCAACAGCCCAGTTCAGCATTAGTCAGCTCAACTTCTGCCTCATACCACTACGAACCATGGAGGTAATACATATCGAGAGGGAAATATTTTAGGTGGAACTAATCCCCCCAAGAAGTTCTGCCACAATGCGATATATATGATTTCCTATGACTGGCCATTTATTTCTATGCGTTAGAAACATCGTTTAGCTGTAAGGTAAATTAAGCAAGCCTCACTACAGCATTCTAGGGAGCACATTATACAGTACAGAGAACATTTTTTGCAGAGAGAAGGTGTGTGAAATATAATGCCGAAATGTGATTATAGTAATTAAATATTTGATTAATAAACGAAACCTCTCAATGATAAAAAAACCTTATATTCAGGATACCGAGGTAGCAAAGGTGGGATACTTTCCAGAATCAGGGAAATTTCATTGATTGTCTGTGGTGATATTGTTTAGCGCACTTTCACCTTTAGCAGCACTCCCAGAAAAAACCCAAGAAATCACTGATTTTAAATCAATTACTGTGTTATGAAAGGGCCTAAGCAACTCACTCATTTAAAGCAACCATGTAACAAAAATATTCTTGTTTCCTTGAAGGTACATGAGGTGAGCAGTAAGTCTTCTCGAGGCCCGGTTATTCTGAGAGAAGGGACTGGCAGCATCAATATTGCCCGCAAGAAACACATCACGGATTCGCCGCCTGCATTGTCACTTCAGGATATGGTCATCCTCTTCGCCGCATGTCATCTTTTTCATCGTGTCATCATGGTCGTATGGTTGCGTGCCTTTGAAGAGTTCTTGGGACTTTTTCAGGGAGTTCTTGGAAAGCATGAGAAATTTGACAGCGGCCTGGTGTCATTTAAGTTGGAATCTCTGTTGAAATACTTGAAGTGTTCATCTCTACTTGGGATTTTAAATTATTGGTAGAGGTTAAAGTATCTCTTGAAAGGCATGAAGGAGGTCAGATGAAAGGCATGAAGGGGGTGAAATCAGATGAAGAGGTTTAAGTTACTGGCACATGCAAGTTTCATGTCAACTGAACACTGAAGTCGTGCCTTTTTTTCATCATTGGCACAATGCGCAGGCTGTCTTTGAATCTATAGTGGGTGTTATTGTAGTTCATGGCACCGCATTGTAACGTCCTATTATTCAAGGGAAGTTCAGAGATTTTTTTCCGTGGCAGTGCTGCTGCTGATGCAAAAGTGACAGTGCTGATTTACGCAGATGGCTTCCGCCTTCATTGATAAATTTTAGTACTGTAAGTGAGCTGACCCCATGCCGTAGAAGAATTAAAATGCGCGTATTTGGCTTGAACAAGTCTTCTTCTTTGAACAAAGTTGCAATTCTTGCTTGGCAGTAGCAAGGCTTTGGTCACAATTACACTGACAGCAAGACGGGAGGGTTTTTATAGCACGGAACTGTGAATTTTACCTAAGGTAAAACGTTGAGGCTGGGAAAAATGCTTTCAAGTCTGCTTTGTAAAACTGGTCCCCTGTATGATTCAACGCTGGCTTGTTTGCTTCTTAAGGATGTCTGACTTGTTCCCGCTTGAATTGACGACGTATATAATTAGTCTGCTTGTTAAATTTTAATATGTGTAACGTGCTTCCAGCTACCTGGTTTGCAAAATTATATAAGATTCACGCTGGCTTTTGTGAGATTTCCTGGGATGAATTATTTTAAACAACTACAAATTGTTTGGTCAAGTAACGTGCCTTAAGTCAAAGGCCTTTTCAGGACGCTCATAAAGTCTATTTTGTCTACAAATAGCTTGATGTTAGACTTACGTCTGGTGTCAGGAAACCACTATCTTTAATAATCACTGTTTAATTGTGGCACACTGCCGCATGTGACCTCTCGTGTCAAAATGTTTTATCGTTAATCTTGGCTCGAGCGTTGTTTTCCTAAACTCTTGCAATGCACTGTTGTAGGTTTGTGATAATACAACCGTGTATGGCTTGTTTTTAGGCCTTTCCCTACAATTTAATAGCAAACTGCATTTTCCCAAACAGTTATGCGTAAACATAGTATGCCAAGCGCAATGAGTAATTCCGCCTTTCAATTACCTTGGTTTATCTGATAAGACAGCATATTTTATGCTCACTGTTGTATAATGTCTGTCAGTGCCGCGGTAGACGCACACGTCTAATACCGTCTTTATTAACCATGTTTTTGAGTAAAAAGTGAATATGTGAAAATGCCACTTGGAGCCTAGTGTTATCGTTACGCTATTTATTCTTTGTACGTTGGTCATTTTCTGTGAAATTTAAAATAGACAGCTATTCAAATCTGAAATGTATGAATACTAACACCCAATAAAGTTGTATAGTATGTTGAAAAGCAGTGTATGAGTCATAATAGTTTGTTTCGTGCGTATTTTAATGCAATTATATTGTTTCTTTTACATGCAGCTGAAACCCAGAACAGGATTCTGCGGGTGAAGCCAGAGACTGTGTGCCGCTCTAGGTGCCTCAGACCAACGTTTATATAGAACTGTGCTCCGATAGGCAACTGTTGGGAACTGTCAGGGAACACACTGCTGCGGTGGTTTCTGCTTTCCAATTGTTGGTATCACTGCGGGTCATATATCAAGGCTGTGTTAAAATGGTGCTTGCGGTTTCCTGCTGATACCAATGCATCCGCCAGCCTGGCATATGACTTCGGTGTATACCGACAGGAAAGCAGAAATATTGGAAAAGTGGAGTCCCATAGACAGCTTCCCAATGTCTATAGGAACACCGTTTTATATAAACAGCTGGTCTGAAGGTACCTGGAACGGCGCACCGGATAAATTGCATAATCATTTTACATGGATCAATGTTCCAATAACTTAAACTACCCTTTTATTTGGAACAGCGATCCGCATACTTTTATTTGGAACACCGATCCACATAATTTAGTTGCAAAAATATGTGGTGCACTGTTCCACTTAATTTTCAGGATATGTGGAACACGGTTCCAATTATATAACTGGAACTTTTTTGCAAAAAAGTTCCAGTTACTAAGTGGATCTTACGTGGAACCAGATTAAGAGTGCAGCATCGACCAACCGATCCACTTTGAATTTAACTCCCGCCTTCATCTTTTAATTTAAAGAATATGGATAATATCATCTATGTGTTTATGTTTAGCGTTATTTATGTTTAAGGTTTCTTTTTGCCGAACAATGGTGACAGGTACACTTCCAAGTTCATCAGTTTGGGAAGGTTTTGCCTATATATGCTTTTTGTTCAACCATTCTTTAATCTTTTGCCAGGGCGGCTGTATCGAGTGACAGACAGACAGGCAGACTGAACCACAGAAATACTTATCAACATTTTTGTGTTTAGGTACTAAAAAGAGCTATGGCCTTCAATAAATTGTATTTTGAGTACGCGAAAATCATTTATCTGCAGCCGCAGTAAAAAGGATAATCAAATATATAAGTGAAATGTAACGAGAAGATGGAACTGCACGCGATCATCTTGGGTTTCTTGCGCATTTAACGTCGACGTGAAAGGAACGAACTTCAGCTGAAATTGAATTCAAGTCGTTGAAAGTTTCTAGTTCGTAGAGGTGTTAGTTCGCTGTTGCCGACATTAGAAAAAAGAAAGTCGTCAGTCTCAGCCAATTGAACGAAGAATTTTTAAATGCGCTTCGCGCGGATTCTAAAAGATCTGGTTGATCTCGCTTTCGTATTAATCGGTAAAACACGGAAGCGAAATGTGCCTTCTCAGGATCAGTTGAATGTTTATTCTACATCGATATGAACTTGCACATCGCTGTTTATATTTCATCGGTATGACACCGTCGGACGCATCAACATTAGACACTGGATTGCATGCGCCGGAGCACTGCGGACGAAACCATGCGAACGAAACCGATCGGGTTGCCAGCGAACGGTTTGGTGAACTCACGGTCCGCTTCAGCGAAAGAGCAATATTTGCAGGGATGTCTTGTGGGTGTGCTTGCGAGCGACGACCTTCTGGTGCGTTGCTGTGGCAAAAGTGCGACCACCGCGTTCCTGCTCCGCGGAATGTACGGCAGACGGTTGCGTTCCGACGAGCTCAGCCGGCGCTAACTGTCGGCTCGCATTAGCATGCTGATCCACTACTTTGCTTCACCTCTCTGAGATGGCAGTACCATCTAAATGGGGGAGGTTATAGGAACGGTTAATGGCGCGTTCATACATCCGTCTGTGCTCCAGCGCATGACGCAGTAGTAAAGCGTCTGGCACTTACCCTTACGGTGACAAAGATCCTGGCGCTGCAACGCCGATGGAACTTTTCTGGCGATGTCATTTCCGTGATGGAAATGACGTAAGGCGGATCTTGGTGGGTCCCGACATAAAATACTTTCGTGTTAAAAAAAATGGCGCTGGTCGCACTCACGGTGCAAGGCTGGAAAAACAGCGTAGCTGGGGATCCACCTAGCTTTTTCCTGTTTTTCGAAGTTTTGCTAGGCTTTCTTAAGTTATTTTTTTGCGAAGTTCTTTAAAGGCTACGCTAAGTATTTAGAGATGAGGCCAAGTTTAGCCGGATTTTACACGACCATTTCAGTCGGCCCCCCACACTGACTGCGGATCCCAGGGGGAACAAGCTTGGCCGACCTCAAGCTTCAGTAGCCCTGTTTCTCCGGCCTTCCACCGCTAGTTCTAGCTGCGGCAATTTCTTTTTAGTTTTAGTCATCCAAGAAAGAGAACCACCTTTAAAATGGTATATATACTAGTATATATATATATACTCACATTCTAGTAGGTGCGAAAGCCGGCTTCATTGCTATAACCCATATGTGCGGTGGAGCACTCTTTACAGGCGGCGCAATATCTTTTCTTGTCATTTTTTTTCTTGCTAACGTGACAGGAACAAGCTCAAACTTAAACAGCTCCGCCGTTGATAAGCGTAGGATTTATCGCGCCTGTCAGCCCAATGGAGGCACTGGTATGTTCCCTCTTACAGCACGGTCCAAAACTTCTTTAATGTTTTTCAGAGAGCAGAGTAGAAGCAATTCCTCGCCAGTTTGCATGCAAGTTTAGTACGCGCTGCTGAAATGCCATTTCGTTTGTTTCTGTTTTATTTCTTTTGCTTGTGCACCGAATTTCTCCTCGCGTAAAGCGAGTGTTATCGCACAGCGGAAATAAACGGAAACTGCCAGAGGGCGACCAGTAATGGCGATTTTGCAAACGCTTACCGAGCCCTGGCCGTAGCGAGCATTGCGCGGTTCCGTTGTTGTTCCGGCGGAACTTAATATGGAACAGTGCACAACGGCCTTAATATCTTTTACACACGCAGGCAGCGCACACTAACGCCCGTTCTTATGACCACCCCATTCACGCGAAGTGCTGATATGAACCGTTCGCTCGTTTGTCCTTTTTATTGGTTTATTTCTCTTTGTCTGTCTTTCTCTCTCTTATCTGCAAGGTGGTGAACTCTTTCGTATTGCCAGCGCTGTGCTTCGTTGGGAGGTTCGTTTGTTTCTCCGGCGTTTTCAATTCCTTCCTTCGGCACGGCCGGGCACTGTGCTAGAAAGACTCATTGAAGATAATAGCGAGATCTTGCTGCTGGTTTCGTTGGCGAGGCGCATGCGCGGGCACGCTACCTACCACGCTAAAATGATTATCTCGCTGGTAGAACGGACGAACGCAACAAGACATATGTAGTTGCTGCCGCAAAAGTAGCACGCAAAAAGAAAAAGAAGGAAGCTAAAAAGTCAGGACTACGGATACGCGCTTTTCAAAGTTTACCATTTGGGGAAGTTGTTGTCGTGCTTTCGTTTATTAAATTGCCTCAAGGCTTAGTAAGTTCAACCATTACTGAAAGTACCATGTGTTCTCGCAGTCTCTAGGCATAGTCTGATTTTTTTTTCAGGGGTCAACGCCCCGTTCTGAGTCGAAAGCACTGAACCGCAGCTTCGAGATTACGGTAAGCAAGTCTCGTTTATGAATTATGTTGTCGAAAATAAAACGACCGTAACTTGGACTAAACCAACTGCGACGTCAATCAATTGCAGAAGGAAAGAAGACTACAACAGCTGCGTAGTATATTTGTGTTCAGGCTTTACCATCAAATCGCTCCTTCACACTCCAGTGAAGTCGTACCGCAAGATGCACTAAAATACGAGTAAAAGAAAGCCCGCTTATTTATTCTTTTAATGCTGGAAATGTGCTTTCGGGAGTGTTCAAAATTACTTCAATAAGGCTCTCTCTGAGCCTTTGTCCTTCAAGCTCGCTATTATCTTTTTCTGCTCTCTGATCTAGCTTCCTGTGAATGTCTCTACCTGCACGAAATTATTGTTGTCGTTATTTTGCCTACTCCGGTCCTGCAGTGGACCGGAGTGGGATGATGATGATGACGATGATGATGGTGATTATGACTATTTATTGAGTTGCACCTGCGTCTCTTCCATCGTCCTAGTTGCTTCAAATAATTTCCAATAACTGCCTTTTAAGGATCGATAGGTAGGCGGAAGCAACACCTTCGAGGTGAGTGGAAAGCATACGCACTGTGTCGAATATTTTAATGAACAATGCGCTTTTGGCTATTGACATCGCTGAATGCACAGCCTTAGAAAAAAACGAGGCTGCAGTAAGATGAACAGCATTGCTACAGTACGATGAACTACGGCTCCGTGAAAACAAGAATCAGGTGACTGAAACGCAGGCTTTTCTTCTTACCTAGAGGGCGTTTGCCCAGGTAGATCGAGTCCCCAGTCACAGATGCTTTTCTTTGCAAATCATACCACTGCAGGTATAACCGAACGAGATTCTAGTAAAAATGTTTCAAATGGACATATTTTTGAATTAAAGTGCAGTTACTTTTTTTCCCTTGAACCTTCTAAGGATCAACAGCGGCAAGGGAAGAAGTCACTGATCAGCATAAGAAAGGATGTGAGATCATCCTGAGACAACTACAAACTCACGCCCAACACGGCTACACGCCATCCATCCTACTCTTTATGATCCCCTATGTACTCACTGCCTAGCCCCAGGCCCACTGTATTATATTGTCTGGGAATGTCAACTAAACGCAGATCTTGCCCCCATCCCCAACCCCTCACGCGAGTGGTGGAAAAGTGCGTTGGCAAGCTCCTGTGCTGGAATGCAGCTTTTGTTAGCGGAAAGGGGAGGGCAGCCGGCAGTACAAGTGGGTTCTTGGACTGAAGACCCCGGCCACAAATATATTCACCTTAAAGGGGCACTGACACAAAATTTTGAAGGCGAGATAACTTCGGAGATAGATTGGTGGGGACACATATACATCATCTGCAAAATATCAGCGGTGAATACAGCCTAGAACATATTTAAAATCAATTTTGAAGTGTGCGAAACGCAACCGAGCGGCCAGCAGAGGACCACGCGCAAGTGTAAATAAACAACATCCAAACACGTCACGAGTTGTGTTTGCCGCTTTCCGCACTGCCGGCTCGCCGCTCCAATCGGAGGGCCGGAGGGCGGAGCTTCTGCTCTCGAGAACGAACGACCCGATCGTTGGCGGCGGAGGCGCCGTGATTTCGTCAGCTTATCGGGCAGCTGGCCGCGACCCTAAATTCTACAGCGATTCCAGGCACTCTGTTTCTATTACTGTTTATTACCATTGGATGCGGAAACGCGCCGGAGGCACGAAAAGCCCACTGAGCAAGCCGCATGGTCGCTGTGCAGGCGGCGGCCACGGCCGCGAAGTGGCCCACGCCGGCGCAGGTAGCTCGAGTGATAGCTTGTTACCGCTGCACGAAATTGTCCCCAAGTCCCGACCATGGTGGCTTACATGAGAAAGGAGTTATATGATGCCATAGCGGGTTGCATTAAAAATTGTCATCTGCACCGATTGCGAGAGCGGCACTCGAATATCCGCCGCAGTGCTAAGCCAAACACATCTGTAGGCGGACCTGTAGGCAGACCGGCCGGCTGCTCCCAGCGCGCGTCTTGCCACCCACCGTCTCGAGTGTCGCGCGTCGTTCGTTAGCCGCGGTAGCATTTGCCCTCGCAGCGCCTGCGTCACATCCACGGTCGCTTATTAATTAGGTGCCTCACGAGATCAGTACGGGGGGGCATTCGCAGAAACTGCCGTCGATGCGGATTCGACAGTGCTACGGCGGCTCTGCTCTGTAACTGTGATATCCCTCCGACGGTCACGTGGTCAGCTTTGTTCACACAAAATCCACAAAATCCATCGTTTCGCGGCACTCGCTGAAACCGAAACTGCGACTGGCCGCATTGAAAATGCCTCTAATTAAACAACCGTCGCACGCTGAAGCAAATGAGGTTTCTACAGGTTATAAGTAGGTCACTAGCTACTTATTGCAACAAAAAAAACAAGATGCAAAATTTTTGTGTCAGTGCCCCTTTAACTCTGATTAAATTCCCCGTCTCTGCGTTTTCTCTCCCTTTCTCTCTCTCTCCCTTTCTCTCTCTCTCTCTCTCTCTCTCTCTCTCTACCTCTCCCTCCCTCTCTCTCTCTCTCTCTACTCTTTGTCGCCCGTGTGGGAGCGCTACATGAGCCAGGATAAAAGTTGTATTGGAAAGTCGCGAGCACGGTGGTCTCTTTGTTCCTCTGCGCGATTCCTCAAGCCCCGTATTTGCATCCCTGCTCTCCACTTTGGCCAGCTTTGACCCGCCGCGGTGGCTCAGTGGCTAAGGCGTTGCGCTGCTGAGCACGAGGTCGCGGGTTCGTTTCCCGGCCGCGGCGGTCGCTTTTCTGATGGAGGCGAAAAGCAAAAACGCCCGTGTGTACGAGATTTCGGCGCACGATAAAAATCCCCAGGTGGTCAAAATTAATCCGGAGCCCTCCACTACGGCGCGCCTCATCGCCTGCGTTGCGTCGGCGCGTTAAACCCCACAATCAATCAATCATCACTTTGGCCAGCCTCTTCATTGGAGCCATTTTTGCTTAAAGGGACACTGAAGTGAATTTGTCAAGCTCCCATTTTTGCTTGCACTGCGTAGACGGGCTCAAATTAGCACACTTTTCATCGTTTATCCGGTTGACAAATCGGTAATTATTTTACAAAGCGCGAAAGAAGAAAAACTACCATGCGCGGTTTGCGGCGGCCGCACCAACTAAGGCTGTGACGTTGGGAGGAGAGGCGCCGTGATTGGACGATGCCCAAGGTTAGCAATCACACAAGTTTCGGTTTCGGTTCTGTAAAGCACAACCGGTGGTGTTGTTGGATGGGCATTCTCAATATCTCAGTTATCGTAGTACCGCGCTTCTGCCATGTTGTCGGCTGTAAAATGCATAAGATAAGCCTCCCAGGACGGCTTGGAATCGTAGCATTCACTATCTGAGGCCTACGCAGTGCATGAACGCCCTCCGCGCCCCCGCAGACGCTCAAATGCATGCGCTTTTCCCCCATATTTGGAGCTTGCCTCCCTCATGCCTGTATCGTAAAAAGCGTGTTCGCACCAGGCCAAGGGTCTGTTCATTCTGGCCTGTGCCCACTGCCTGCAAGCAGTCGGTGCTTATGGCAACAGCACGCCAACGAGAACTCGCTAGCGCGCCAGTGCCAGCCTGCGCGCGTTTTGTGAACTAGTTCGTGTAGCCATGAACGTTGCGGCCCAAAAAAAGGTGAACTCAATATAGAAAACATCGGCGGAAAACAAAAAAGTTAACTTACAAAAAAAAAAAAAGCACGTACCCGTGGGGATTCGAACTCGTGACTCGCAAAACATTTGCGGTGACATACCTAGAGCCCCAGACCGCTGAGCCACGGAGCAGGACACGAATGACTCTCTAATATAGGGTATATATTGTACAACCAGTTTACACTTTCATTTAGTTCTGGCATTTCAAGCAGCTTAGGTGACTATTTGTTGTACTGCGATCGTGCAGTAAGCGTCGCCCGAGTTTCCACAGTAGCTCACGTCTAGCAATTGCATTTCGTAGACGGAAAAGCGTTCGCAGATGCGTAGTCGTGCTGCTGACCGCTGTGCTTGTTCGCCCAGCGCAAAAAAAGTGCTTCCCGCGCCCTAGTTTTACGCTGTACGGTAAAAATATCGGTTGATTTTATTTCCTTAGTACCTATATTGACTTCGCTGACTCTTCTGCCGCCTTCAAGAGGCCTTATATTTTCCTATGGCGTACCAGTAAGCGAAGCGTCGCATGTGCGCTTGTGTGAAGCGACCTTGACTTGGAGCTAGATACAGTGTACAAACAAACCAAGTAAAGAAAGGCACATTCTTCCATTCACAAACGTGGCCTGGCTTCGTTTCAACTAAGCGAACGAATTGCGACCAAGCAATTTTTTTTTAACCTCCTTGATTGCGACGACCCGCCGGCGGCCGGCGGACGAAACGTTGGGCCGACTGTCTCTGTCGGCCGGGGAGCCGTGCAGTAGCGCAGCCGTGGCGCAGCCAATTGCCAGCTCATCCCCTCCTGACGTCACACGAAACGCCACAGAAAATGGGCGAGCGTAAAGAGAGGAGGACAGCATTTTCGAATTAGTTTTTCTACTAAATAAAATCGGGTAAACGCGCCTAGAGTGGTCGAAACATGGCCTGGGGTCTCCGGACTACAATTTGCGCTAGTAATCCCGCAATGTTTACATATCACTTCAGTGTCCCTTTAAGCTTCAGGGGGAAGGACTGAGTACTCAGTTTTGCGTTTTTAGCTGCTTCGAATAGTGCTTGGGCTGGACATTTTTGGCATACTCCACCCACAACCACGCCGTCGACACTTTTGTAATTTGGATACTCTATTTTATCCTTTAATTCATCGTAATCCCTACGCTGGTTCGTTTTAGGAACAATGGCTTTTAAATTTTGGAAATTGAAGTCGCGGGTATTAAATGTAAGCATGAAGGTTCGAATTTCCGGAGTTGACATTAGCTGCAAGGTCTCGCTCCATGAAGCCTTAAAATTAGTTTCAGAGCGTACCTTGAACTGAAACTTTATTCAACTCATAGAGGTATAAAGCAGAAAGAGCTATTTTAAGTCCGGCTATTAACAGAGCGTCGAAGATTAATGAAATAAAGCGTGTGTTTTTAATCTTGATATGTCAGGTTGATTTTTATGGTGTGTGTTCGTCTCTTCCCATTTGCCTCATACCACCCTCCATACTTGACGATCATCAATGTAGTGTCCCTAATAATTTGCAAGGGGGAAACGTTACTTCGACTAATTCATTTTAACCCCAAGAATTTCCCAGTAACAACGTTACTGTCACGTGTCAGCAGGACGAATGCGACCCGAACTACTGCAGATAATGACTAAACGAACGCGTAAAACTTACATTGACCCCTCGCATTACTGTCGCTCGACACTGTCTACGACGAGATAACCCGTTCCGGTAATTTCAGTGCGATGCTTAACGCCAGTTTAACGTGCTGATATGCCGCGTACAACCTTTGAACATACTTAAAACGTACCAAACCACCATTACTTTTGAAAAGAAGATGTTGAAGAGACCTAATAGAACATTTCAGAGAAACGAAAATTACTAGTCTTAAGGAAAGAGTAGTTGAACTGCTAGGGAGCAAAAACCCTGGCCGATCGCGGCAAAGCCCGTGTTTATACCACGGGCTTGGTCTGAGTAGGTCTGGTTAGGTCTGAGTAGCCCGTGGCTACTCAGACCTAACCAAGCCGTTCGATTTAGCAAAGGTAAAAATGTTAGGACTGCTCCAAACGAACCGGTAGACGTCAATGGTTGCTTACAAAACTTCCTTGAATTGCACCAGCCGGGGAACGGAATCGCGCGCCTGCGGCATTATCATTTACTTATAATTATTTTATGCCACGCTGAGTGGCTTAGTACAAGGTCTTCATTCGTGTTCTCCATAATTTATAAATGAGCCCTCTTCAAGGCGACCTTCATGTTAAGTGAATCCCCTTTCCCTTCTTCATCCGCTGCACAAAGGCCTTTCATTCCAGTAAAGCTCGAAGGAAGAACAGTAGAAGGCAGCCACCTTTGACGAGAACGACTGTTTCTACCGTGTGCGTCATCTTCTTTCGAACGTGGGTGGGCATCGAGCCAGCAATATAACACAATTCACTTCTTCATGTGACATACCGCCACCCGGTCGACGTCGAACATCCCGGCCGACGTCACCACGAAGTGACGCATGCGATAAAAATTAATGTTGCGATTCAAGTAAAGAGTGAAGTGCTTGCCGGCCCGGGTGACAATGACGTCCAGCGGCGACGTCCTCAAGGCAGGGCCGAATCGCCGAGAGTGTTCGGACCCGCTTCGGAGGCGAGGCCAGGGGACACGGCTTCGTCGGCTCGTTTCGTCACGGCTGGTCTCAGCTGGTCTTGATGGGCGCCTCACGCAGCTTGTCCCATGAAGACCTTCGTCTTCATGTGACAATCTAATTACTTTTCAAAGCTGACAAGGTTTGTCCGTCGAGGCAACTCTTTCGACCTTTTCTGGTTCTCACGTCATAGAAATCATATCATAAAAAAACAGTAGTACGCATAAGTAACTCGTCTTAGATGCAGCATTTGCGAATGAGGTTCCCAAGGGATCTGTTTCAGCTGGAATCTTTTTTAACGGGAAAGCGTTGGCTAACCTGGCAGGTCGATAATTTGTGGCCAACATACGGCAACATGTGGCCAACATACGGCACAGGACTTTGTGGTCAACATACGGCACGCAAAATTCCCGGCTACAAAAGGAATGCTGGGATTGCCTCCGAATTCCTCACGGAAACTTCTCTAAACGTAGTTGAGGCACTGAGTTTAAAACAAGATTACGGGGGGCAGGCCAGCGTTCTTTATGAGGTACTGAACGCGGGAGATTTAGTGTCCGGTTGACAAACGTCTTTTCTCATTATCATCGCCATCATTTTTTATTTGCGCCTCTTCCTTCTCTCTGTTACTATGAAATAATTTCGACCAGTTTCCCTTGTCTGGTTGATATCGACGCACACACACGATTGTCCCGTGCTTCAAAAAAAAAAATGCGGAGCCTCGGGAGTGTATCATTATACTCATTAAAAATTCACGAAACTGCAGCGATAAACAACATCGCAGTAAAAAAATAAAAGAAAAGAAAACTAGATTAACGCGCTAGCAGTACATTTGTGCCTAATAGCGACGCCGTCTTTCATAGAAGTGTACAGCGCTTGGGGGCTCATTAAGTCATGAAGAGACACTTAAAAAAAAACTTGGGACGGAGCCTTTATATGTGGACACAAACTTTGCTCACGTTGTCCCTTCCCTGCACTGCAATTTTGCGTAACGGTGAGACCGACATTTGGAGAAATTTGAAGACAAACTAATCACAAAGGTTTCGCTAATCAAGAACCGTCACGGGAACAGCTAAAAACAAAACAAAACAAAACTAAAAAGATTAAGAAGGAAATAAAATAAGCAAAAATATATGATAGTTAAAAAACCTAAACGTAAACTATTGAAATCACGTAGCTCTCTAATCCAGTGCCTGCAAGCTATTAACTATAAAAAAGATAAACGAAAAATGATCTTTTTTTAACGCCACCAAAGAAATGTAAGGTTGCCGAAACAGAGAAGCATCGTAACAGTGCTTACGCACGAGCAGACAAGTCTCAATGTTTCCGTCCGTTTTCTTTGCGAAGTTATTTCTTTCCTTAGCCGCATGATTTCATTATCTACACGACATCGGCGTCGCTGAGACGATTTAGGGCTAAATATCCTCATCCTGTAAGACCATCACGACTTATACAACCTGCATGTTAACTTTATTTTTACCGCTACCTTTCTCTCTTTTTCTCTCTCCATCTTTTTCTCTTCCGCCAACTTCTTTGAGGGACTTTATTTTCTCCTCCTCATCCCCGCAGAATATCATGTGCGCGAAAATACGCCGGCAGACGTATCTGCTTTCCTCTAATAAAGAGCTGTCTTTCTTTCTCTCTGTATTTTTAGTGCTGCCCCGCACAACGTTAATCCGGGATATTACGCCACTGTGGCGCGAAATGTGAAAATTTTATATTTGCAGCATTCTTTCGGTTAAAAAAACTTCCTTTGGGGCTGGATTGTTGCTGCGTAAGTTACCAAAGTCTAGTTCTTTCAAACAAAACAAAGTTGTACGTCGCCTTAATGGCCCCTGTGAATATTATTCTTCCCTGCATGCCCCACAAGCTTTGTCCCACTTACATTTGAAATCCTGGCCATAGTTCAGAGGAGGGGTGAGGAGGGGGAGAGGGGCGGTTGAGGGAATACCGTACTGTGGAGATACGACGCTTACTCTTCGCCGGATGTGCTTTCGGGAATGGTTTCAAACTTGGTTCGCGACAATAGCTGCCGAAATTGAGGTCAGCTGCTTCCGGATCCCGTGGCTGCCGCAGGACAAGGGATGCTGGAGAAGCCAGAAGAAACAACGTCGCACGGGCTTCCTTTTCAAGTTTCGCATGCGGCTCGCCTTGCAACACGTGCGCAGACAAGGACTACTGTATATCGTCGAAAGGAGACAGAAGCCCGACTCAATGCCAGCGTGCGCGTGGCGAAGTGGAGATTACGGTGAATGGCGCAGCTTCTGAAACTTGTCTCCTCGTTACGGAAACTGTTGGCGATAAGAGAGACGGGAACCTGTTCGCCAGAGGTTGCGGCGAAAGATAATCTAAGCTGATTATGGTGAAAAAAATGGTCTGAGAGAGAGAGAGAGAGAGGGAGAGAGAGAGAGAGAGAGAGAGAGAGAGAGTGAGAGAGAGAGAGAGAGAGAGAGAGAGAGAGAGACGAGAGCTGGACGACTTGAGAGAGAGAGAGGAGAGAGACAGACAGAGAGGGGGGGGAGAAAACACTTTAATGAATACTTAATAGGTTAGCCCCACAAACGGCGGGGCTTGCTACTTCAGTGAGGTGAGAAACAAAAGGGAGGGACATGCGCAGGAACAATGAAATAAGAGGGAGGAGAAATAAAATCTGTTCCGGAAACGTAAAAAGAATTAGAGCACTACGAAAATAATCTGAGGATCCAAACGGGAAAGAACATCGATCAATCCCGTGTCATACAGAAAATTTAAGAGAGCCCTTGTCCCTCGCACCGCGTCAGGTGATTTTGCCATGGACCAAGAAAAGTGATGCAGCTCTAAAGAGTTTCCGCGTAGCAGTCGCACAATAGTTCTTTTCACAGTTTCGCATTGAGTTGTATGCTGCGGGCACTAACACAAGACATGCTGTATGTCTTCTCTCTCCGAGCACACAGAGCGCAATGTCGAGTCCGCCCAGCCTATTCTTAAAAAGAAAACTACCAGTGAAGGCAACGTTCAGGCGTAGTCGGTGAAGGACACCTTCAGTTTGCTTTTGTAGACCTCGCGAAACTGGAAACTGCACTGAGGGTCAATCGCGTGCAGCAGCAAGTGTATCCTAAGAGGGTCCTGCCAAACTGATAACTTCAGTTTCCATCCAAGCGCATTGACGGCCGTAGACGATTACTATACTCCCTAATGCAAAATCTGTGCGCAGTGTGAACTGCAGCCTTTCCGATCACGGCGCATAGCTGCTGCGTCCCAGGAAGTGACCGCGTGATCAGCGAACGCACGACGGCGCGCGCTACTCTGCCGTTATCTCGCAGCGCGTGATCACCCCGCCGCCGAACATGTTATAAATTGTGTTTGAAGCTCCCGCGCAAATGTCACGTGCTTCCAGAGGCGTCGGAACTATTTTAAAGACGATAGTCTTTCTTGAGCCTGTCTGTATGTCTGTCTGTCTGTCTGTGACTCGATTCAGCCACCCGGCCAAAGTAAAACAATGCCTGCGCAATAGTCTTATATAGTCACAGCTAAATCTACCCGTCTAAATCCGGTGTAATGTTTATACTAGTCAACATTGTTGAAGAAGAACGAGACACTACGCAAATATAAGACAACAAATTAGTACAGAAGTGATATTTGCAGCGTTCCTTTATAAAAAATCATACATGCTTGAGTTTTGCGAAATTAAATACTTCATCAACTGCAGAAAAAAAATTCACTCCGCCGTCGCCTGCTGTCGCCCGCGTCACTATAGCTTCTGGCGCCATTTTAAGAAAGCAACCGGCAACAGTTACGAAAGGTTCCACTAGATAGGTTTCACGTTCTGCTTGCAACGCACGTGGAGTAGGGAAACGCGGTTCTATAAACGTTGAAGTAGGGCGCCTCGATTCACGCGCGTCTTCGCCGTGCGGCAGCGTTGGCATCGGGACAGCCGGTTTGGAGCAGTGGAACGCGGGAAATTTAAAATGATTTAAGCAAACCTTTGGCGTCTTTACCTTGGGAGGAGTGCGACGCAAGAGGAACAACATAAGAGGTGAGCGGGAAAGCGAAGGGAGGCATTTACTTGGCAAAAGTCGATAAAGACTATGGTCTTTTGACGACATTTGCAACGAAAGGAGCAGATACGCGGCCAATGTTTTCGATTAGGGGAGCCCAAAAATTGTACCCTACACCATCATTATCATCATCATCATCATTTGTTCTCCTTGAGGGCTCACGCATGGGCATATTGTAGGTGAATAGGATAGATAAATAAATAAGCCCAATCATGGACATAAAACCAAATGAAATGCAATCAAATTTTTATCCAACATCCCAGATGCTGGAGAGCAGTAAAAGATTCCTTAACGCTCCGCGTTAGTACCAAAGCATAAAAAATTGTATATTCTCTAAATCTACAGGGTACGCCAGTGCTAATAGTTAAGAGACATTACGAGGAGCCGTATTTACATTACGGTGAAACATAAGCAGTGACTTGATAGCGAGTGAAGGAGACAGACACCCACGCTCAGAGTTCGCAACAGTGTCAAAAGGGCAGGTTTAAACTCAGAGAGAGAGAGAGAAATAAACGTTATTGTCTGAAAAGACTAGCTAGGACTTGGCCCTTGCCGGTCCGAGGTGGTAGGTCTCCTCAGTCCAGGAAACCTCTGGCGGTGGCTGCCGTCTTCGCCCGGTTCACCAGATTCTTCTGGTTCTCCGGATCCTCGGAGACGAGCAGCGCCTCCCACTTTTCAGCGATGTCGTGGTCACCGGTGGTATGGGCGCTTGCATTGTTTTGTGGTGCGGAAGTCTGTATTGTTGAGGACGCTTGGCTACCCACAGGTGGGTCTGGGCGGCGGTCTTCGCAAGGGCACTCCAGGATCATGTGCGGCAAAGGTGTCGGGTATGTCCACAGTAAGGGCAGAGATAAGGGAATTGCGTGGGGTAAATGCGGTGCATGATTATTCCGTGTGCGTATGTGGTTTGTTTGGAGGCGACGAAGGATTACACTTTCTTCCTTGGTGAGATCGAGATGTGGTGGGGGATATCTCCTACGCTCAAGTCGGTAGTGCTGAAGTATGGCCCTGTAGGTGATGGGTACGTCTGCTGCACCCGTTGCAGCACGGATGTTGGGTGGCAGGAAGGCCCGGCTGGTGTGCTCTCGGGCTGCAGCGTGCGCTGCTTCGTTTCCCGCCATCCCTTCATGCCCCGGGATCCAGGTGACGTAGGCGTCAGGAAGTTGGGGGCGCGTCTTTAAGATTTTAAGTTGCTGTCGCGGACACGCGTCCTTTTTGGAAGTTCCGACATGCCGCTGGAGAGTCGGTGAATATCAGTGCTCGGTCGCTGCAGGTTGTCATTGCCAAGGCGATGGCTGCTTCTTCCCGCCGTTTCGGGGTTACGAGCCGGTATTGTTGCCGACGCCAGTTCCCCTGCCTCGTTGGTCCGTGACGCTTACTGCGAAAGCAGTGTGGTCTGGGTATCGAGCGGCATTTTGGTATCTTGTGTTGGGATCTTTGGCATATTTTCGGAGGAGAGTGCCTTCGATCTTGCTTCTCTTCTTTCTTTATGGTAAGAGGGGTGCATGTACGTGGTATGCGTGCTACCAAGATGGCCTCTCGGAGTTCCAATGGTAGTCTTGCTTTTTCGTCGGTGTCCGCGATGTATTTTTCACTGTAATTGAGATAGCGGAGAAGTACTGCTCTGCCTGTAGAAGTGAGCTTGAGGCGTTTCGAGTTGGCTGGCTTTTGTGGGCTTCGGCCATCTCCTCCCACGTATTATGTACGCCTAATTTAAGCAGCTAGTCGGTGGATGCCATGAAAGGGACTCCCAGAGCAGTCTTGGTTGCTTTCCTGATCATTATGTCCATTTTTTTTATTTCAGCGCTTTTTAAGGCTAAGTATGGGGTGCCGTACGTCATCCTACTGGTTATTAATGCTTGAATGATCCGTAAGGTGTCTTGTTCTTTGAGCCCCCTTCGTTGATTGTGATTCTTTTAACGAGGTGGGTGGACTTGTGTCACGTTTGCTGTAGCTTGGGAAGATGAGCTGCACCCGATCATCTTTGTGTATTGTAAGACCCAGTACCCGAAGGGAGTTGACCTTGGGAATTTCCACTCCGTTTAAACTCAGGATTATTCTATTTCTACAAGCCACCATTTCCGGAATCATTGGTCTTTTAGTCAGTGAGCTCTTGTTTGACGGGCCATCAGCGGAAGTCTAGCAGTGCCCTCTGACACAGCTCCCCCTTTTGTACACTAGGGAGAGCTGTCGCTCCCCCTTCACCCCCTGTTCCGACGCCCCTGCGTGCTTTCGGATGACCCACGCGGCGAGCAGGACGACGATGGGCCTTTTTATGTGCAGCACGCAGCGTATCTTGGTACCGGCAGGTGGGGCTACCGACGAGTTCTGCAGAGGACATCCTCCACATTCGTGAGCACTTCATGCCCCACCGAGAGGCCTTCAGGCTGCTCATCTCGCACCGCAAGGAAGCGGGCCTCAAGACCCGCCATTGAACTGTTGAAGGCCGAAGAAACACGTGCGTGCGTGTATGTGTGTATTTAGTTTGCTGTACTACTCCGCTTTTTTCATAATACTCAATAGCCCACCGTAAATGGTCTGTGCTTTTCTTCGTTAACGAATTATAGTATATGGCTATTTATTTGATTGCCCCTTCCTTTCCTTATCCCCCGGCGACACATGTGCCCTATGACGAGACGCAAAATTTCGCCTTGAACATATATACTCAATAAACGTTTTCTCTCTCGCATGCTGGGCTTACGTGGCCTCGATTTACTGTCGCCCTTTTCGCACTTCCGCTATACTTTCACCCTCCGCTATCGTGTGGGCTCATATTCGCTTGAGTCATCGTTCCCTCGCTATCTCTCAGCGCTTCACCGCCGGGGCGCATATCGCGCCTCCGCAGCATACCGCTTTCCCCCTCACAATTTCGCTACACTTTCCTTCTCCGTTTTTCTTTTGTGTCTTCGGAGTTCCCTTCGTTCGCTCGGTTACGGAGCCGCCAACGCCGCCAAACCACAGCACCGGACGCTTAAGTGCTGCGCACTTAAATGTAATGAGTTTTAGTGTGCAACACTTAAATGCGCAACACTTAGTGCAACACTTAGTGTTGCACTTAGTGTGCAACACTTAGTGTGCAACACTTAAGCCCAAAACTGGTTGAAACAAGGAGAAGTGGGAGTCTTCCTGGATGCCGCAAAGGGCAGCGAGAATGTGCGTGGCTTTAGAAACGCCCATAAATATGGTGATAATGATGATGTGATGATGATGATGGCGGCGGCGGTAGCAGAACAAAACCACGGATTATGCGCCACCTGTAACTGTGACCGAAAGGAGACCCCTAACCAACGCGAAATTGTTAATTCGTTACTGATAATCTGTAATTCCAAATAAATGTGATGGAGCTTAACTTGTAACTCATTTTATATAAGGGCCTCTGCCTTTATACTTCCGTTGCGATCATTTTCTCTGTACTCTCCTGGTCCTGATCTACAGCGTTCTAAATGGGTTTCTGAAACTCGGGTGATAACTCGACCCTTGGTGAGTTATGTAGCAAGAAATGAGTGGGCGGTACGTTGTGTGGTTTGGTATTTAGACGCCACAGTAAACTTGGCGCTACATATATGCTGTGTAAGGCGGGGGTCTAAGAACACGCCGCTTCTTGCTGCACAACGATAAAAGGGAACTAACTTAAAACCACAAGCCTGCATTTTCCTGTCAGTAAGCAAATTTACAACGTCCCTATCTTAGTACACTACAAGGACCCCGTATACATGGAATCGAAGCTGCGGAGTTGAGTACAGAGAAACAGGTTTGTTTCGACTCGACCCATCCATTATATTAGCGGGCGTGGTTAGCGAAACGATCTCGGGTAGAGCGCGTTCGAGCTGATTAGTAGTTGCTTTTCCGGGAACACCTCCCGTCCCCTGACCTCGATTCTTTGTTCGGAGTTCATATCAACGCGGGCGGGGTCGAGGTATGCTGAACCCGCCAGTAACCGCGAACCTCACTCGTCCAGTCCATGTACCCGGGGCAACGGAACGGACAACATCGGCCATTACATGGAACCACATCGCCTCGTCCCAATTGCACGTCTCATTTCACTTGAATAACTTAGATCAAGAATCAATAGAGTCATTTTAATTAATAAACTTATTCCTTTTCACTCCAAGCATTTTGAGACACTGTGCAGGCAGAAGCTTAGCTCAAAGAAACAAATTAAAGAGGAATTTAATGTTAGCTTTCTTTGTTATTATTCTTCCTTATCAATAACATTTATTTAATTATGGTTGTAAGATAAAAGACATTTTACAAAAACATTATGTTGCGGATTTTATGTTTCTTCACTTATGTCTTTTATACACAGTGTACGCCGAATTCTGCTGTTTACAAATCGGCAGTGTCCCATGCCCAGCGTCTACAGGCGGCTGCTATACAGCCCTCGCAGAAAGAGGCCTATACATGCCGTTACGTTCAACAGTGGTATGACAGCAGGCAGAGTAAAGAAGAACACTCCTATTTATGGCACCATTGTAACGGCATCGGCGTTGCTATGATTAAGACGCATCGCCGAGCTTGTATTGCTGAAGGCTGACAAATAGGAGTGCAACCTCACTCCCGCATAGCTCCTGCATCTTTCCCGCAGCGCAGGTAAAAGAAGGCATCTTCACTATAGTGTCTAGATATACTAGTATATTCTAGGCACTACTATATCTTCACTGCAGCGGCTACGGCTCCCGAACGTCGTCACCATTTGTGCACTTCCGTTGGTTCCGGTAAGTGTGGGGAGATAGCCGGCGGCACAATGAATAGGAAGAAGGATGTTCTCGCATGGAGTGCTGTCCGTTCGCTTCCGCATTGTCGGGAGCGGCTAACGTCCACTGAGGAGGCTGGACGATCCCTCATGCATCGCGGTCTCGTGTTCGGTACAAACACCAATGTGACAAGAAAGCTGTGTACTTGAGACGCCTAGCTTTACCACCCCAACCCGGTAAGTTGAACAGCGTCCTCCACAGCTTCATGGCTTCCTCGTTTCCTTTTGGCCGCTCAAATCACCTGGCTTACGTCGGTGCGTTGAACCCATACTGAGGCATTTCTTCTACCTAGACTGTGTTGTCACGCTACGTCTTCCCTTTCACGATGCACGATTCTCGCAATACATCTGTTGCTCGGCTTCCGCGCAATCAATCGACCACAGCTGCGCGCGACGCCTTCCAAGAAAGGAAGAATGCCTGGGAGATGAATCACTATATCAAGACAGGGATCACCATCTCGACCACGTGGTTAGACGAAACTACGAAACATTAGCCCTGTCTGTACGCCGAAGCGGGTTAATCAATTCTGAAGACAGGTGGTCATGACAGGAACACTGTTCGAACGTTCTCTGCGTGTATGCATCCCACGCATACCGGCGTGTGCCGAGCAACGCACGCACCGCCAACACGCTGCTCTTACTCAGGTCGTCAAAGGAACACGGATTCCTGACGCCACGCTCGCAACAATGCGTGCAGCCAGAGCTCCGTCCTCGTTCTTTACAATGCATCGACGCGGCACCCACTTCACTTCATAAGACGGCTGCACACTTCTCCCTTCCTTTCTTTATTTCATAAAAAATTTCATGAAAAGAAAAGAGAAGTAGACGCCATATATTAGCACCGGCTACTCCTTCTCACGTAAGGTAGATGTTATGAATACATTGCAACCCTCCTATAGTCATTGCACGGTTCTGTAAAGCCGAACGCTTCTTATAAATTCTTTGCAAAGTTCATTGAGTTATACGTAGTCTTAGATATAAGAACAAGCTACAGCAAAGTGCATCCAAGACGCTGAAAAGAGCAATTTGTTCCTTGAAGCAACTGAGTGGATATATGTTCGAAGGACAGCGGGAAGAAACGGTTCAGAGCGAGTTCGTATAAAAACAACAGATCATAAATGGATTCAAAAGACAAAGAACCCACAAGAAAGATGCGATATATGTTACCGATTGAGGAGGCAAAGAGACTGCACATTGACAAACACAATAAAAAAGTAAAGGCCGCGCACTTAACGCCCGTAGTCCCGCCCGTGCCGTGCGACCGGCCCGAACACACCTTAGTTCGGTCGCTGCATGGCGACGTAATCTGAAGTGTTCTTTTGTTGTAAAGTGTGATTTGCACCCGGATCTGACCAGATATTTTTTCCTTCGTACAATCATCGTTAAAACGAATTCATCGATACAGAAAATTCTCTTTGCTGTGAGTGACATTTCGTTCAAAGTGGTTAGGATTTGCTCTCAATTCACTGCACTGGAGCCTGTGAAACACCTCGAATAAAACTATCTTTACTCTTCGACAGGGAATTTGCTTCATTATAAGTGATTCTTTTGTAAAGGCGGTTTATGATCTGCCTTGAATGCACTGCCAAGGGGGGTACTTAAACTTCTCATATAAGGCTGAATTTTGTATAAAGAATGCCGTCGCAACGTGGCTTTACTGTACGTCACATACTCACACATCATCATCTTCACCACCATCATCATTATTATTACACTCTTCTCACTTCTGTGAAGATCTTAGATCAATATCACACTCTCGCTCCTCATAAGAGATCAGTCAGCATGTTTATTACGCCAGTTAGGACCGGAACAAGGATTTGCGGTATATGCTGCTATGCATAACCTCACGATAAGGTACAGGTGCCGTCATAAGTAATTGGAACAAGGATGTGTGAATATCACAATATATTTGTCTTACATTTTTGACAGCCACTACTGGTGTACACGAAGATTTTTCTATTAGGGAGGTCCTGCTTTTAAACGCACACCAATGCAGCCAGACAGTTTCCGGAAAAATGAAATACCTGTAAATTCCTGTAATGTAATTTATTTGAGAATTGAAGCGTGAACTGCCTTGCTGTGAACTCACTACGGTCGGGGCCCTTGTCAAGTTGTTTTACAGCCATTTGTTCCCGCCTCCCTCTTCTTAGGGAAATAAAGAAAACTGGGTCTAGAATGCCGTCCAACGGTACTATAAGCATTCCACTACAGTGTCGTTCACAGGTGTTTCGATGAAGAAATGCGGTGTCTGGAACTACTTCGCCCTCTATTAAGGTAACGTAACGTAAACTAACACAACTTAACCTAACAAAAGTAAAAATCATTTAAAACAAAGAAAACTACCCTGGGACAAAAAAATTATAATGTAAACTTAAAATGCACAAACTAACGGAGCAGAGAGCCAGGCTCAAACCACCGCCCTTAGTATCAGGAAGCGGAGAGGGGACCTCTACACCACAACAGACTCTCAGGTCTGTGTCAGCCCAGTGTTAAAAATTCGAATGTCATCGGACGGCACTCTAGCCATGCCTGTATTGCTGAGCTAGAGTGCCGTCGGACGGCATAATTGCGAATAGACAAATTATGGTGACGAAGAGATGATGACACTGGTGGGCCGTCCCGCTGAATGACAAGCGGAGCCATGGGGTTTTAGTGCGCAAGGACCTTGGCGGATGCCATTTGTGTTTGTCGGCTGCGACGGCGACGGCAATGGTGAGTGTCATGGCGACAGCGTCGTAACCAAGCGAGCACGCCGGGAAAAAAACGGCGGAGGAAAATATGGCGAAAGTGTGCGGGTGAGGGCAGTATGCCGAGCCCGCACGAGACGCTGGTCGGAGCGTCCGATTAAATTGTCAGCTAGAAGAGGGCGGCACCATGTAGTTTCTTACTATATACACCAGAGGGGACTATGGCGCTAGCATCTATGCGGCTCATATCAAGGCCGTCTGTGTCGTCATGGGCCGCCATTCTACCGTACGCTCGCCTTCATTTCATCATTGCACGGGATTGCATAGCGGCCGTAATTCCAATACGATTCCGCCAAAAACAAAGAGTGTGTAATTGCGTAATTATTAAATAAAAACGCTGTTTTAAACCTAAACTAATAAAGGTAAAAGGTGTTCTTTTTTCTGAGAGTATGCCGGAACGGTTACGGCTACTATTCTGCAGACCAAGTTGGTAGTTAACAATAATGCAAAATTTTGGGAGAAAAATGGCAGCATCTCCACTCCGTGGATGATGGCGAGGTTGCGGAGTACGGGGACTCGAAACGATATCCAAGTTGCGCCCCGAGTGACATCCGATTTCAGCCGTATTTCCACTAGATTCGATTTCAGCCGTAAGTGGCACCTTGATTATACCCTAAATCAAACTGCAACTCACGGCTCAAATCTAATTTCGCTTATTTTCGCTTGATGGTGGTATGCGCCCGGGTGGATGCAGACGGACACTAGGAGATCCTAAGTTACTCCGCACAGTTACAGGTGAGCGAGTAAGCCGTTTGACTCTCGGGTACTAGCTCACGGTCGTAACCCAATCAATAAAAAAAAAACGGTCATAGCCCAATGGTTAAAACGACTCACTCTAATTCTGTGTGGTCTACGAGACACAGGCTGGAATCCTGTCGGTGCCTGTGTGATTTTTTGCGATTGTAAATGCTATGCGCACGGACGCGGATGGACATTGTGCAGTCCTAAGGTACTCCGCAAATAAAACTCAGACTCCTATTTTGCAAACATTTCAAATAATAAACTGTTTGAAAAACTCAGAAAGGTTTTATCCGCATACCTACGAAAACGAGCACCTCGCATTCGTGGTGTTTTCGCTGAGGTTTCGTAACAAACTGCCTGCTATATCTTGGGCTGCGGAAATTACCCGCTGAGTCAGGCCGTCCGAGCACTATTAACCTCTGTACAGCTACTACAAAAAAGAACCGGGAAGCGCATTATCCTTACCACAAAACCAACGTGTCTACACTCTGGGAGTGTACTTATGGTCACTCAGTGGGCACTAGTCCTCCCAATTTCTTATAATGAAGGACAGCTGCCTTAGCATGAATTAATGGAGCGAATTACGAGTTTCCAAGCGAAGCGAAAGTGGCTACACAAGAAAAGAGAGCGAACTTCGGCCATTTCGGCTGTAGAGGCTACCTCGTAGCTATAGCCCTGCATAATGACGAAAAGTGAACCCCAAGCAGACGCTTACAAATCTGGTGGACATTTCAAGCCCGAGGTCTTCCCACAAGTATAGTTCTACCATAAGGCCATAGCCACCCACGCAGACATGGATACCCGGGTGCAGTTTCCTCTCTAGTATCTTTACTAAGAAACTCTACGGGCGGCACGGGCTGCTATGGCGCCATCTCGCTCACTGCCTCCCTCTCACACTTTCATCAGACGCTACTGCAACATGTGTGGCCCACCAGAACCACGTGGTAATTTCGCGGGAGGTTCAAACACGATTTGCAACATGGTCGCCGGCGGCGGCGATGCGCTGCGAGATAACATCACATTAGCGCGTGCCGTCGTGCGTTCGCTGATCACGCGATAACTTCCTGAGACCGAACAGATATTCATGGTGGGAAAAGCGCTATGACGACAAGGAGAAGCAAGTACACGGGACAAAGCGCTACTAGCAACTGAAAATTTATTACGGGAAAACATACATATATACATGGAATAAACGCCACCGTCATACCATCAAAATTTACAATCTTCCATCCTACAAGATTAAGGCGCACCAACAACCAAAGATTTTATACATATTCAAACCAGACGTGTGATGACAAAAACAAAACTCAACACATTTTATCAACCCTGATTCAAAAAGGCATACTCAGTGTCAGACAGCAAGACCGATGGTTGGCTAACACATTCATTCCCTTCTTTTTTTATACGGAAGGCTTCTATTATTTCTCTTGTTAACCGTTTTTTTGTGTTTATCAACAATTAACGTGTCACGCAGTTTTGGGCGGCACTTGTAGTCTCTGCAATAAACAGCTAAATGTGAATACGGTTACCCTTTTAGCGAGCTCTGATGTTCGCGAAGGCGTACGTTCAGGCAGCGGCCGGTCTTTCCTACGTATTTCCTTCCACACGTTCAGGGAATATTGTACACTTGCTGGATGTACCACCCTAGGTCCACCAAAAATTTGATAAGCTACGAATCGGCCCATTCAAAGCTAGTAAAAAACGGCGCGTCGCCATTTCCTGCATCAGATCTGCGTTAAGTAAATCCTGCGAACATTTGATGGAACAAAGTGTCACCGCTCAGGTAGACCGGTTAAGAGTGGCCGGGTTTTCAGAAGAGTGTGTTCTGTTGGCGTGCGAGAGGAATCGCCGAGAGGATACAAGGGCAGGGAGCACCGATCAGAGCATGGGAAAAGAAGCAGATTCCGGGGGCGAAAAGATAGCGGTGATTCCGTACCTTCATGGCACGTCTCATCGCCTAAAGAAGATAGCATCAAGATATGGGGTGCGCGTGGTGTTTTCAGCGTAAAACAAGTCGGAAAATTTGCCCAGTGGTGCAAAGGGTGGCAGAAAAGAAAGCAACAAGGAAGAAGGGATGTGGTAGGAAACACGGCACGAAGATTGTAGAGTGCAAAAGGGACGTTGTGTACAATATTCCCTTAACACGTGGAAGGAAATATGTAGGACAGACCGGCCGCTACTTGACGCACGCTTTCGCGAACATCAGAGCTCACTAAAAGGTTCACCGTATTCACATTTAGCCGTTCATTGCAGAGTCTGAAAGTGCCGCCCAAAACTGCGTGACACGTTAATTGTTGATAAACACAAAAAACGGTTAACAAGAGAAATAATAGAAACCTTACGTATAAAGAAAGAAGGGAATGACTGTGTTACCCAACCATCGGTCTGGCTGTCTGCTGTATGCCTTTTTAATCAGGGTTGATAAACTATGTTGTGTTTTCTTCTTGTCAGCACACGTGCGGTTTGAACATGTACAAAATGTTTGCTTGTTGGTGCGCCTTAATCTTTTCGGATGGTAGATTGTAAATTTGATGTTATGACGGTAGCGTTTTTTTTATGTATATATGTATGCTTTTCCCGTAATAAGTTTTCAGT
Organism: Haemaphysalis longicornis; assembly: GCA_013339765.2. NCBI lineage: Eukaryota > Metazoa > Arthropoda > Arachnida > Ixodida > Ixodidae > Haemaphysalis > Haemaphysalis longicornis. Next base: position 5,842,739 of record CM023449.1, on the reverse strand, counting down.
TTCATTTTCAATTTTCATTTACCAAGAAGCCCAGCTCGCAGTTCTTCTAAACGAACAGATATGCGCTGTGACCGAGAAGACTGGAGTTCGAGCTGCGCACAAATTTCTCATCAGAGAGTATAGTAATCGTCAGTGCATTTTTTTTAGAAAAAAAATGTATTCCCTGCATTTCAGCCTTGCGATAGGTGTGTGCCTTGAGATCACCCAATCAGACGGGAGTGACTGTGAAGTAACTACAGGGCTTATCGGGACCCTCTTTCCTCACGAGAGTAACGAAGGACTTATGATGGAGCCCTTACGAAGGCTTCGCCAAGGCAATGGCCGGAACATCTCCAGTAGGCCCAAGCAGATCCTTGTTTTTCAGGGCTTTTAGGTTCATGTATCGTCATTTTCTCTTACTAACCTCTGTAGGGGTGAACGAATAAGGAAGGAATGTATGGATGAACGCCATGGCGGGACCAGGCTTGAGGATAAGCTCGACCTGGCTTGCTGCAGCCATTGTGCTAATAGGCTGTCTTACGGGATAGTTTTAACCTTTTCCGTAGTTCTTCGAGGAAATAGAAAAGGACAAAAACTAGCATATAGATTGCCCAGTACGTGTTCAGACAAGTGAGCTTGGGCGTGGTTTCTGCGCTCAGCCTGTATCCGAAAAACAAATTTATGTGCCTAACAAAGCTCAATTTGTTAGGGTAGTATCATGCTAAAATTCCCCTGCGTTTGAATCGAGGGAATCTTTAGAGGAAATCTTTCGAAATGAAATGAAAGCCGAAATGAATCGAGGGATTTTTTTCTATTTAAACGTATGTGCTGGCATGTGTGCGCTCCTATACAACGCAAAACAATATTCACCCGCTCGAATGATCAAAATTTTATTACGAACGCTTTATTAAAGAAGGCCTTAATCCGCGAGACGAAGTCAAGATCCTTAGGGAGCTTAGTTTGGGAAGTTTTCGGCAGTAGACAAAGTTAAAGAGACTGGAATTAACCAAACTGTATTCACGAATTTTGAAAGAAAAAATAAGTTGCGCTGTTCAGATACCTCGCAAAAATATTACATTTCATCAGTGCTCCATTGTGCAAAAGACACTCGCGGAAATGGCCGCCGCAGGGAAGAATAAATCAATCAGAAACATATCTGATTAGATGGTGTTTCAATTGTGGTGTACACAGTAGCAGCACTCTGCTCTACCAAAAGCGCTTTTTTTTTTTTTTTTTGCGGTATGGGCAGGTAATATGAGCAGGATTGACGCAATATGGGCAAGCACTGGAAACATAGTCACCAATGTTTTCACTACACGTTAGTGTTCAAGTGATGCGATCAAATGGAACGAGAGGCCTCACATCAATCGCCCAGTTGTGCTTCTTCGCGGTGTCTCAGGTCGGCGGCGCCAATCGCACAAGCAAGATTCTGCGACGTCATAGAAAAATCGCCTTGAAGTGGCTTGTCAGTCCCCACTGCATCGTCAGTTTATTTTCCCTTAACGTCTCGGTTATTCATGAAAATGCTCCAAACAACCTAGTTACTTATTTTTGGAAATAGGTCACATCTGTACTGAAATAAATAATACAAATTTTCGCTTGCTGCAGGGCTAGCGTCATCTAGTGAAAGCGAGATAAACCAAATCTTGTTGCTTGTTTCATCTTTACTTCAGCAAAGAAATTATATATTTCTTCAAGAAGAAAACTAGGCCGTTAGGAAAACTTTCCTGTGTTTTGTGTTTTGTATCGGTACACAAGTGTTTTGTATCGGTACACGATGTTTTTAAAGCACGTTGGTCATGTATTAGTAAGTCTCATTGGACTGTGATCAGTTGAGTTCCCCTTGAGTCAAGCCAGTAACACGAGTCTAAAAAAAAGGGACTTATGAATCAACGCTAACTTTTCATTTCATTGACGAACCTTCATTGCTAATTTATTGGCTGCTAATATCTGGCTGCTGCCTTTATATCCATTAAAAAGATCTGTCAGGCAGCGGGATCCGTCAGGCAGAGGATAACAGCGCTTCTCTCGAACCGAGTCATCAGTCTTTTTAATCAGCATGTGAAGGGACGTTTATTGATTGGCTCTTTCGCTCTGCACAGTTCTCGAATCAGGCAAAAGATTTTCTTTTACATTACAGCAGAGAATGCTAGCTGGCTTGCAATTATCACCCCTCCAGTCCAGGATGTCAAACTATTGCCGCCTAGGGAATGCGATTTTAGACAGGCGGACTATCGAACGTGGCTATAGGTCACGTTCAATGTGCCTCATTGCCGCGGGGTCCACGCTGGCAGGGTCCACACCTAACTCGTAATGAGGGAACGAGTCCCCCGAGGCGAATTCGTCAGCTTTTTTTTCTTTTACGTGAGTGCAACACGTTAATCACGAATTTAACGAGTTTATTTGCACCATTTATGGAAAAGAGATTGACGGTACATTTATGCTGTTTGTTAGGTTTGCAGCAATTGACGACAAAGTTGGACACGGTTCGCGCTAGGCTTCCATCCTGTGGGTTTGTTGTTATCAAGATGGCAATTCGCTGAGGAACGGAACATGCACAAAAGCTGCGAATACGGCCATCAATCAACTGTGCGATGCGGTAGGGAAACGATGTGGCGAAAATTCAGTGAAACCATGAATAAGAAAAGGCTTCCGGTCATGAACTGTACAAGGTTTGCTGTGCATGCACGTAATGACGGGAGAGCGAAAGATTGAATAGAATGCTGAAAGGCTGGCGTGCGACACGCGGATAAGAGTAATGAGACAGCGAAAGATGGAGAAAGATGTCTGAAGGTTAAGTGAGCTAGACAAGCAAGCAGGCGGGCAGGGAGGCAGGCAGGCTGACTGACTGACTGACTGACTGACTGACTGACTGACTGACTGACTGAATGAATGAATGAATGAATGAATGAATGAATGAATGAATGAATGAATGACTGACTGACTGACCTGACTGACTGACTTGCGGATGGACACAGGGAGGCGGACAGGAAGACATACTGACTGACAGACTCACGACTGACGGGCAGATCGAAGGCGTACGGATGGACGGAATTTCTTTGAGAAAAAATGCGACATTCACTTTCGGGTGCAGTGGTTCGATCAATAACATTGAATCATTGAGATAATGAACACTTGGCCCTCATTGTTGCAAATGCTACCGCATGTTGGGCTTTTTGGAGCGAAATTATTTGCTGTTACAGGATTATGTTGTAGCAACATTGTGTGGCAGGGTAAGGGAACTCCATTCGATAATGGCGAGGGAAAATAAGAAAAGAAAGAGAATAAACATTTATTGGCCATCAAGAATACTTGTATAAGTGTATGAGTACAAGGTAAGATGTTTTTTTTAAAGTCAGTTTGGAAGCTTCTAGTTTTACTAGTTCCCAGAGGGGATAAAAACGGGGAAGGGTTGAGAGCTAGATGACGGGTCAGACAAGAGAAAATAAAATATTATAGTGTATTTTCCCGTCCAAACCTCATGTTTTCATCTATTCCAAAAGTAAATGGGAAAGTGAATAGTTAGAATATTAAAACGTGACGCTTCGTCTCGTACTGTTTCACCTTATTATTGGTATATTTGGAACATTGGTTCAATATTCAGCAGTCGGGCTTTGGATCCCAACAGCAAGCCTTAGTAAATTAACTTGAAAAACGAACTATATGTCAAAGTTGCGTGGGCTTTCTGAATACTGTGCTTTTTTGCCATCAAATAATCAATATGCTAGTTCCAAGCAGGGTATTATCGCTAGCTGCACCCACAATTATTAGAATGTAGCGAGTTTACTGAAAGGTGATTGTCTATGCACGCGAGCATTATTCGATACCTTCTTTTTAGGGCGGTTTGGAGAGAGAGAGAGAGACAGAATAAACATTGGGCGATAAGGTTTTATCTGCGTTCACTGCCATTCCCAGAAGTTGTGCCACCCTGCAGTGTGCTACTAATGCTAGGCTGTAAGTCAATTTCGTAGTTGGTACAAGTAACTTCACCATGTAATACAGTGTTCAGCGAACCCTTCAGTTGGGTGAATTTTTCTCTCGAAGCGTGACGTCCTGTATAATCGTAATAGGTTGTGTATTGTTCCACATGTGGATTATCTACATGTGGATGCGTTTACGGTGTTCAGTCAGTATTTGCGGTGAATATCGCAAACATTATCTACAAGCAGTGGACAGACCAGTAGGCCTGCTCGCACCTTGCGGCGCAACGCGAAGTCGTCTCTGTAGCCTGGACAACCACCCATGTCTAGGCCATCCAAGGCCACCGACTTCCCCCACAGTGCTACTATTCCTGCCCCTGCCATCTGGCATCAATCTAGTCGTTTTGATAACTCTGTCTCTCTTTTGTCTCTCTCAGCGCTACTGAGTGCGAGGCTCAAGGTTCATTTCAGGGTAGCGCTGTAGCTCTTTTCTCGTAGAAGCAAGAAACAAAAACGCCCAGATTTCGGCTAAAGGTACACTTTCCCACGCCAATTTACTACCCTCAGATAATTCGGATGCGCTCAGATAAATCAGATAATTCTCATCCCGAGGCAAAGATGGACTAGGGCGTACGACATTCCGTTTTCAGGTAAAAGCCCTGAACTTCGGTGTGTAAAACTATACCTTCAATTTTAAAAAAAAACTTGCAGATGACGTCGATAGCGTTTTTCAGTTTTTGTGGTTTTTTAAACATGCATACACACGCACACACACAACACGCACACACACACAGAGAGAGAGAGGAGCTCTGGATTAGAGATTGATGGCGAGATGAGAGACATACTTTGTTAAGTGAGATTTCACAGAGAGGGAGAGGGATCTTTGTTGAGTAAGAGTTAGTGGAAGTTTCTAAAAAACGGTGATGGTGGAACCCGTAGTCCAGGTGGAACCCGTAGTCGATGGTGGAACCCGTAGTCCAGGGCCCAGCAAAGCCCATACTAACCTTCAGGTGGCGAGCTGGTAAGTAGAGCCTCCTATGCGCTGTATACGTGGAATATGTAATGTTTTATTTGCCTAACCCTCACCATTTGATTATGACGAAGTTGCGTAGATGTTACTGGAAGTTTCCCCGTATTTAGCACAGTTAAAGTAGATTTCGAACGTTTTCTGCCATGCATGTTCGTGCGACTTAAAGGTATATGCATGTGTTGGCGTGTATGCTGCACCGAGTTGGTGATTCTTCGGCGTTGAGATTGCCGCGTGGCAGGGGAAGGATGCGATTCCCAGGTGTAGGATGAGGAAACGTTCTCAATACGTTTCGGAGAGGACAGCGTGGTAGTCGTCGGCAATAGGAAGCACGGTATATGAGTTCACGTGGGTCTTCGGTGGCTGCCTCGTTCCCTTCCCAATCCTTTTGACAGGTTGTTCAACTGATGTCGACTTTCATTATTGTGGATTTAAGAATCTTCTCAAACATTTAAATACTATATACGCCAGCGGCAAAGAGACTAATGGCCTTTTGAGCGTGTTCAAGGGTGAATCTATTTGATAGTTCGGCTAGGCGGACATCTAGTGGATGATGGCTCTGATTTCTGATTTTTCTGTTCGTGTGTGTAGGAGGGTGATTAAGCCACAGCGATTGCCACGGTCGTCCACTACAGTATCGGACCGCTATTACGGATTTCGAAAATCCGGACCCGCTAGTTTATTAGGACACCTTCGCGGTACAGCCACTTGTCCCATTTAAGTACATGTATATCCACGAGCGATAGTTCGGGCGGCTCACACCACGCCGTTCGATTTTTCGGACTCCAGCCGCTCCAGCTTCGGTGCTCTCACGGTGCTGTCGGTGCTCTCATGGGACCTGTGTCGCTACCTGGCGGAGGCGCGGTCCAAGAGAAGCCAGTTTTCGGACTGCCCGAACTGAAAAATGGAATATGCCCGTACGTAGAGATGGGCAAAACGGCCCACTTCAGTGAGCGGCTCAGAACGGGTCCGTTCACTGAAGTGAACTGGTTCATTTGAACGGCTCAGCGGTTCATTAACCTTTTTTAAGGGTAATCTACATTATTTCCTAATTTAAGTGCGGGCTTTTCCTTGTTATGGGAACCTTTCTTTTGTCACAGCATCCGGGGTATTTGTACAGGAAAGAATTGGCTTCACTGTCATTACAAAGGTTTTTATGTCTCTTTGGTATTTCAAGATCACTCTCGGTCGATATATAAAAAATGTAATTGTTTCGTCAACTGTATTAGCTCTGCTTTTCTTATGGAGGCGAAAAGCAAAAACGCCCGTGTGTACGAGATTTCGGCGCATGTTAAAGATAACCAGGTGGTCAAAATTAATCCGGAGCCCTCCACTACGGCGCGCCTCATCGCCTGCGTTGCTTCGGCGCGTTACACCCTACAATCAATCAACTTTATTAGCTCATAAACACGCTCCCTGCTAGTGAGTTGTGACGCCAGAAAAAAGTATTCTAGAAAACATGATACAATAATCTAATTTTAATACATGATATGTAAATTGTGGTTTGTGAACAACACCTTGCTCACTTTTACTGAGCCACCGCTCACCCGCTCTTCAAAAAGAGAGGCTCAAAAGATCCGCAGTGCTCCTGAGCGACCCATCTCTACCCGTACGTGTTTCTGCATTTTGCCTGCTGTCACGTAATGTCGTTTTATGTGCTTTGTGTACTCTTGTGTCTGTTGCTTGGCGTGGTAAGACTGATTTTTCGAAACGGCTGTGACACCATGCACCCGTGCTACCACCGCCACCTGCGTCGTCAGGACTGCGCCGTCAGGAGCTATCCGGTGTTACAAGGAAACGAGACAACTACAGACACTCACGGTGGCGGAAAAAGCTGCCGCTGTCCATCAAGTTGAAAGCGGCCGACTGCAATGCGGAGTTGCTCGGAGAATTTTCGGTTTCAAAGCATAACGACTCCGGTTACTTGAGGAACAAGGAGAAGATTGTGAAGGCAGTGAAAAAAGTGCCTGCGGTAAAGCAGAAGAATCTCCGGGACAGCAGCCACCCAAAGCTTGTAGAAGCACTAAACATTTGTCTACGCGCAAGTTCGGCTAGAAAGGTGCCAGTTTCTAGAGATATGCTTAGGCAAAAGGCAGAGGCTCTCACCCTGCGCATCCCCGCACGGGGCACCTTGAGCAATCTTGGTGACGGTACTGGCGATACCGCGGACCCCGAGCCCCCAAACATAAGCTGGATCCAACCGTGGCGATGTGTTTATAGGTGGAGGGTTAGAAACCTCGAACGGTGGCCGTCGGAGCCCAGGTCAAGCTCCGGCGGATGGGCTCCCTGTCTGTCTACCAGGCAGGGAGCTCCGGGACCTCTTTGACTACCAGGGTAAGGTCAAAGAAGAAAGTACCCCAGTCTCCCTGCTTTTATACTATGCTATATGGCATTTTCAAACCCCCCCCCCCCCCCCCCCAAACGTGATCGGCCCCCGAAAAGGGGCCGCACCGAAGTTTCTTTTCCACCACTTCCTAACTTGAGTCCTCCGAAACCGAACAACTATCCTCGCTTCATCGTGATGGAATCTGTAGACCAATCAAAACCTCTTGCTTCACAGTCTGTATTTCTCATTTCAAAGTTTCTTGACGGTATTGTTGGAGGGTCGTATAAGGCCAAAAAACAACGAACCGGTGAAATTCTTGTCGAGGTCAGTAGCCAGGATCAGGCCAATAAACTTCTTGCTCAAACCAGCATCGCCGATCTGCCAATCCGAGTCACGCCCCACCGCAGCCTAAACAGCTCCCAGGGCGTGATTTCCGAGTATGACCTACTAAATGAATCTGAAGCTGACCTGCTGGAGGGCCTTCGTAGTCAGGGCGTAACAGCGGTCAGGCGCATAACCATCCGCAGAGACGATAAACAAATACCGACAAAGCACCTCATCCTAACCTTTGACAAGTCCATCCTTCCAGAATAAATCAACGCAGGTTACATCCGATGTTCAGTCCGGCCGTACATCCCGAACCCACGGCGCTGTTTCAAGTGCCAACGGTTCGGGCACGGCACAAACACCTGTCGCGGCCGACTTACCTGCGCAAAATGCGCCCAGCACGACCACCCGTCTGACAACTGTAACGTTCAACAACTTCTTTGCGTAAACTGCCAGGGCCCACATGCGGCCTACTCCAGAAAATGTGAAAAGTTCCAATTAGAAAAGAAAATCATTAACATCAAGGTCACTGAAAACATCACCTTCCCAGAGGCGCGGAAGAGGTTCGCCTCTTTCAATCTGGGGAGGTACGCCGACGCAGCTCGCCGGGGGGCGGAGCGGCGTGTGGTTTCTGCGGGGACCCAGTACCGCGAGTCGGACTTGGTCCCGCCCCCGCCCCCCCCCCCCTGGGTTGCCTCGGGCAGCCCAACCCGCCTCCGCACCGCTCGCTGAGCCAGCAGCGGCTGTGGGGGCAACCACGTCTGGTGGAAGCGATGCTGCATCCTCCACTTCCACTCCAGCGTCCCAAGCCACAGGCGAGGGCGCAGAGGAGATGGACTTGGGGGAGCCAGCGGCAGCTCCCACCCCCATCGCACCGCCTGTGCCATCCGAGGCGTTCCTGAATCCCTCGGTGGTTGCGGGCAAGGAAAAGCGCGCCCCAAAGGGTTCGCGGTCCAAGGAGCCTGATCCCTCAGGCGCTCCGAGGACATCCGAGGATGAAATGGACGTCGGTCCGTTCTTGTCTGCGGTGCACCTCAAGGGACGCGTCCCGACGCCAAAGCCTCCTGACAAGCCAAAAAAGACGAGAGTCACAGCCCCGAAAGACGACACATAAACAACACAGTCCAGTAGCTCCGAACACTTCATAATGGGAAGAGAGAACATAGTACAATGGAACTGCAGAGGCCTTCTGAATAATCTTGACGACGTGTATGAGATTCTGCATACCAATCAGCCAAGTGTAATGTGTGTTCAGGAAACACATTTGAATTCTAAACACACAAATTTCTTGAATAGTTACCTGGTATACAGGAAAGACAGGGATGGCTGCACACACTCTTCTGGCGGTGTGGCCATAATCGTCCGGAAATCCTTAGCATGCCACCCTGTCACCTTGAACACTATCCTTTTGGCTGAAGCAATACGCTTAATAATATTTAGTAGGTTGATAACGGTATGCTCCATATACATTCCTCCTGATGTTTCACTTACGAGCTCCGACTTCGAGGCGCTGGTTGACCAGCTGCCCGAACCATACATCCTTACAGGCGACCTTAATGCTCACAACTCTCTTTGGGGCTCTTCCAGAACGGATGCCCGAGGTCGCCTGATAGAAAAATTCCTTACATCTTCTGGAGCATGCCTTTTCAACAATAAACAGCCTACATACCATAACATAGGTCACAACACATACTCATGTCTTGACTTGGCTATTGGCTCCGCAGTTCTCTTTCCTCTTGTCGAGTGGGGAGTGGGAACTGACCCATATGGCAGTGACCACTTCCCCACCTCACTCACATACATAGGTAAGGCCCAAGCAGTACATCTTCCCATAATAGGTTAATGAAGCACGAGCTAACTGGAATACATTTACAGAGACATCCAAACTACACCACACATCCATAGGACACCTACACGTTGAAGAAGCTACCCAACTCCTCACGGCGCACATCCTCGACGCCGCCGAAAAGTCCATTCCCCACTCCTCTGGAGCCCCGCGCAACCAGCGGAGGCCGTGGTGGAATGAGGACTGTAGGCGGGCGCGAGAGGCCCAGAACAAGGCGTGGGGTATCCTTCGTCGGTACCCCACGTCGGGTAACCTCATTTGTTCAAACGGGCCAAGGCGTTCGGAAAACGTGTGCGCCGTGAGGCAAAACGAGAGAGTTGGCGCACCTTCCTTACATCCATTACTCATACACAGATGCACACAAGGTATGGACAAGAATACGCAAACTTAAAGGGGCACTGACACAAAATTTTGAAGGCGAGATAACGTCGGAGATAGATTGGTGGGAACACATATACATCATCTGCAAAATATCAGCGGCGAATACAGCCTAGAACATATTTAAAATCAATTTTGAAGTGTGCGAAACGCAACCGAGCAGCCAGCAGAGGACCACGCGCAATTGTAAATAAACAACATCCAAACACGTCACGAGTTTGTGTTTGGAGCTTCCGCGCTACCGGCGTTTTACGCGGGCTCGCCCGGCTCGCCGCTCCAATCGGAGGGCCGGAGGGCGGAGCTTCTGCTCTCGAGAACGAACGACCCGATCGTTGGCGGCGGAGGCGCCGTGATTTCGTCAGCTAATCGGGCAGCTGGCCGCGACCAAAGTTCTACAGCGATTCCAGGCACTCTGTTTCTATTACTGTTTATTACCATTGGATGCGAAAACGCGCCGGAGGCACGAAAAGCCCACTGAGCTAGCCGCACGGTCGCTGTGCAGGCGGCGGCCACGGCCGCGAAGTGGCCCAGGCCGGCGCAGGTAGCTCGAGTGATAGCTTGTTACCGCTGCACGAAATTGTCCCCAAGTCCCGCGACCATAGTGGCTTAAATGAGAAAGGAGTTAATGATGCGATGGCGGGTTGCATTAAAAATTGTCATCTGCACCGCTTACGAGAGCGGCACTCGAATATCCGCCGCAGTGCTGAGCCGAACACATCAGTAGGCGGACCTGTAGGCAGACCGGCCGGCTGCTCCCAGCGCGCGTCTTGCCACCTACCGCCTCGAGCGTCGCGCGTCGTTCTTTAGCCGCGGTAGCATTTGTACTCGCAGCGCCTGCGTCACATCCACGGTCGCTTTTTAATTAAGCGCCTCACGAGATCAGTACGTGGGGGCATTCGCAGAAACTGCCGTCGATGCGGATTCGACAGTGCTACGGCGGCTCTGCTCTGTGATATCCCTCCGACGGTCACGTGGTCAGCTTTGTTCACACAAAATCCACAAAATCCATCGTTTCGCGGCACTCGCTGAAACCGAAACTGCGACTGGCCGCATTTAAAATCCCTCTAATTAAACAACCGTCGCACGCTGAAGCAAATGAGGTTTCTACAGGTTATAAGTAGGTCACTAGCTACTTATCGCAACGAAAAAAACAAGATGCTAAATTTTTGTGTCAGTGCCCCTTTAAAGGACAACATACACATAGCCTGCCCCTCGTCAGTACAACAGGGGACACACTCGAAGACCAGGCTAACACTCTTGCACAACACTTCCAACACGTTTCCAGCTCTGCACACTACACAGACACTTTCCTGAAACATAAAAATACTTGTGAAAAGAAGTCCCTACATGACAATAGCAGGTCAAAATCTGGTTACAATTCTGAATTTACACTCTATGAGTTGAGGGCTGCACTGAGCACGTGTAAACCTTCAGCTCCCGGCGCAGATAAGATTACATACACCATGATACAACACCTACACCCGGACACTCTTGAAACACTCCTACACCTATACAACAACATATGGCTTTCGGGGCACATCCCAAAATCTTGGAGGGAGGCTATTGTAGTGGCGTTCCTGAAGGAGGGTAAGGACCCTTCTTCTCCCGCCAGTTATCGACCCATCGCCCTCACAAGCTGCCTGTGCAAGCTGCTCGAGAAGATGATAAATCGCAGGCTCGTGTACTTCCTTGAGTACAACGGTCTTCTCGAGAGCTGCCAGGCAGGCTTTAGGGTGGGGCGATCCACCAACGATCAACTTGTTGCGTTGGAATCCTTCATAAAAGATGCATTTGCTCATAAGCAGTTCTGCCTTACGGTATTCTTTGATCTTGAAAAGGCTTACGACACAGCCTGGCGATACGGCATCCTTAGCGACCTGAAGTCCTTTGGTGTGTCAGGTAACATGTTAAATACCATTTCTAGCTACATGTCCACGAGGACATTTCGTGTTAAGGTTGGGTCATCCCTGTCCGGGATACATGTGCAGGAAAATGGTGTGCCGCAAGGTGGAGTTTTAAGCTGCACATTGTTTATAGTTAAACTGAACTCCCTCCGAAAGGCATTGCCACCAACCATTTCCGGTTCCATCTATGTAGACGATGTTCAAATATCTTTTAAATCCTGTAACCTGTCAATTTGTGAACGTCAGGTACAGCTCGGTGTTAAGAGGCTTGCTGGATGGGCGGACCTTAACGGTTTTAAACTGAACCCGGGCAAAAGTACTTGTGTTCTGTTCTCCCGCAAGCGCGGGCTTAGTGCGGACCCTGAGATTGCTCTTGGCCGTGCATCTATTCCTGTTAAAAGGGAGCACAAGTTTTAGGTGTCATATTTGATAACAAGCTCACGTTCATACCTCATGTCAAAGCACTTAAACATAAATGCCTAAAAACACTAAACATTCTCAAGGTGCTCTCCCACCAATCCTATGGTGCGGACAAGGAACTACTTCTCCGTGTCTTTACCGCCTTAGTCGGGTCCCGGTTAGACTACGGCAGCGTCGTGTATGGGTCGGCATCAAAAACCGCACTAAAAATGCTTGACCCAGTACTCCACTTGGGCCTCCGCCTTGCGTCGGGTGCGTTCCGCACTAGCCCGGCAAAGAGTCTATACGTTGAATGTAACAAATGGTGCCTTGAGGACCAACGAACGTACATGGACTTGCTCTACGCTTTCAAAATTTCATCGATGAATAACCATCCTTTTAAACCTGTTTTTAATGATGCATCCACATCACTAGTGTTTGTAAATCGCCCGTCCGTTCCTTTGCCATTCTCACTTAGAGTGAGACAGGAAGCTTCGGATTTCAACATCTCCTTTTCAGACATTTACACATCTTCCTTTACTGATGTTTTACCACCCTGGCAGCTTCAACCTGTGTGTTGTGACTTGTCTTTCATGAATATTGATAAAACCAGGGTACCACAAACTGCAATTTTGCAGCACTTCTTGTCCCTGCAGTATAAGTATCAATGTGCAGAGTTTTATAGTGACGCATCGAAAACTGCAACCATAGTGTCTTGCGCTGCTCATGGACCAAACTTTGATGCATGCAGAACCATGAGCACATACACCACAATTTACTCAGCTGAAGCATATGGCATCTTACTAATTGCACAACACATTCTTGAACACAAAATCTCGAAGTCCATCATATATACAGATTCCTTGAGCGTTGTGCGCGCATTGGCATCATACAAGCCATGCAAAACAGAATTGTCCATATGGTTCAACACGATCATGTCTATATATGCCCAAAAACTTGTTCTGGTGTTGTGCTGGGTTCCAGGCCATGCTGGAATTGCTGGCAATGAGGTTGCGGATCAGAAGGCCGCAGTTGCTGCACTCACGAACACAGTAGATATAACAATACTACCACAGAGTGACCTTAAGCCACAAATTCGACAATACCTTCGTAGGAAATGGCAAACACACTGGGATGAACAGACAGACAACAAAGTACATGTAATAAAGCCACACTTGGGACGGTACACATCTGACTCACACAACAGACACACGGAAGTCGCCTGGGTAGGCTGCGGATAGGGCACACCCATGCGACGCACTCGTATCTGCTGACGGGATCTTCTAGACCCCAGTGCAGCAGGTGCGGAGAGGCCCTATCCGTAGTGCACATACTAATCACATGCAAGGCACTTCACACAACACGACACAAACACTTCAGAGAACTCTACAGACAACATATTCCCCTACATCCATCGTTTTTTCTAGGTGACGAAGCCATTGTTTCCGTGAAACGTGGTGCGTATTTGTCGGAAGTCAAGTTTTTTAAACCTCATTTCCTATCACGCATCATGAAATCTGGCCTATACACCAGCCATGCTCATTGTCGTTTTGTGATTTACTTTTGTTTTTGCTGATTTACTTAGTGTTTAAGGGTTATCACCTCTTATATACGACTATTGTTTTTGGCGCTCTTTGCCCCAGTGGCCTTGCGCCATAACATCAAAAACCATCATCATCATCATCATCATCTCACCCTGCGCATGGATATTACGGAATGCAAGTTGAAAGGTGGTTGGCTGCGCAACTTCAAGAAAAGATATGGCCTGGCCTTTTGAACGCACCTGTGACGAGAGCGGTGCTGTAGACGTAACCCTTGGGTCAAATTACCGCTCCGGCAAGCTGTGTTCCCTTCTCTGCCAGTATACCCCAGACAACATATTTAACTGGGACGAGACTGGCTTGGTTTGCAAGGTGTTGCCTGAGAAGACCATTGCTTTCTCTGGAGAACCCTGCCACGGCGGGAAGTGCCATAAGAAGCGATTGGCGGTTGTCGTGAGAGCCAACATGTCGGGGACAGAGACGCCTCTACTCCTCGTCATAGGCAATTCACACCTGAAATGTTCTAAAGGAATTAAATCCCTACCAGCTTGGTACGAAGTGAACTCGCAGGCGTGGATTACGCTGGACCATGCGGAAGCTCAATCGTAAGTGCGAGCAACAGAAGCGCAAGATGTTGCTTGGTACTGCTGTGCCCACGGCCACACCAACAACCTGAAAGCGACCACCTTGGAATTTTTGCCGCCGATTACCACCAGTTTGTTGCAGCCCATAGACCAAGGTGTCATCAAGAACTTCAAGCTGCGCTACCGATCGCCCCTTCTGAGTTGTGTGTTGTTGTGTGTGGCCAGGATGCCTCTCTGACATGAAGATGATGAAAGATAAGGTCACTATAGCATTTCACTATAGAACAACTATATTTCACAATAACATTTCAATAGAAAGGGAAAATGGGAGGAACCTTGTCCTGAAATGACGCGAAGCACGCGCTGCTGCGCTGATGAGTGATGATGGTGATGATGACTATGATGGTGATGATTGTGATGCTAATGAACCGGCAATGCTTCACCACCAGGGCCACGTCCGTCGCTACCAACATAGAACATTCACAAGAACATTCATATATTTCACAATAGAACATTTCGCTATAGAACATTTCACTATAGCACCTACTGCTATTAAAAACATATCCGTGCCCCCTGCGTGGCGTTTACTACAGGTAATAACATCAGCAACCTGTATAATGCGATGCATCCTTCTCTGCGAACATTGCGAGATCGAACTAGGCTTAAACTCAAGTTGCCATTCTGGCGGCTACATCAAAGGAAGATTGCGGATTGCTTTGCTCCTAACTTTTGGGAATAAGAAAGGATTTGAAAGCTGTTTCTGAAATTTGTGGCAAAGGTTCCGCAGCGGCAATGAGGCGGTATTCCTGAACTCCTTTTTTCAGTGCAGGGTAAGGGGGGGTGTGGCGTCTTCAACGGGTGTGTCGCTAGGAAGTGAAAGAGGGTGCGTTTAAATTACTACTTCAATGGATTAACATAATGACACTTGTGCATTTACGGTCACATTTTTACACTCGTGTTTCCCTGGGGATATCAATACAACAACCAAGCCACATTGTTCAGTATGACCTGCCAACCCTTTAGCCAATTTCGCCGACTATGGCTTCTGCCTCACGCAGAACAATACCTACTGCTGACGACTATACTGCGACTGCTACTACCCCCAACCACGACTATATCTGAGCCCCGCGCTAATTAATTTTTATAGGGGCCATGACGACAAACTACAAGTTTGGTCCAGATAACAATGACAGCGATTCTATTGTAAACCTTGAACAAATAACCAAGATATTAAAAAAAACGTATGAAGCAGTGGCGACACCCAGCTACTTTCTGGCGATTTTTCTGTCACGCCGCAGATCTTCCGTGCGCGACTGGCGGCCGCCGAGCTTAGCCACCGCCAAGAAACATCACTGGGGGCCTTTAGCTCTGTTCGATTGCATCTCTTGAATGCTAATGGGCAGTTAACACACTGGCAAAATGTCTCAGTATTGGCCTCTACTGCGTCACTCCTGCCCATATTACGTCCCTGTGGCGCGAAATTTGAAAGTTTCAATATTTCTTGCGTTAATCCGGTTTAAAAAATGGCTGCGGCTTAGCTCAGCTAACCCTGGATATGCAAAGTGAACGCTTGGCTTAACCTGGTTAAGACTTGGTTTCACTTGGTTAACCTTTGATTTAGCTGTAATTATTATACTATTCGTCCACAGCCTGCCGTTGCCTACAGTTGTGGTCCCGCTTCCGGCGTTTTGCGAAACGGCAGCGGCGGCAGCGGGGGCGAATGCGGCCGTCGGCGGAGTTCGGCCCGGAAAATCACGTGAAGCGTTGCAAGGATACGGCGCAGCTTCGGTCAAATGAAGGTCAAATTTACCGCGACGGCGAAACCATTACTAAAGCTTTGCTTCAAAAGCGTATTTGGTGGCTCGATTGCAGTTGAGTGATTTAGCAGCCGCTAGTTTTATTTTTCCATGTCAACAAAGTTGTATCTTGGCTTCATGACGCCTTTAAGAGGGTGCAGAGACCAGCCCTGGCTCTCCGACTGGCTCGCGGATGGCATCGAGAGAAGACGAGGTGGAAGCGGTGGTCGGGGGTGTGTATCGCGTGCCACCTCGCTCCCGTCGGCACAGCGTCGATCCCCGAGGATGCAAGGGCCGCAGCCGCGGGCCGCCCAATGAGTCTCCTCCTCCCCTAGTCCCCCACGGGGTCGAGACGCTACAAAATTGCCCGACTGCAAGAGTGAGTCACTGTTTTTCTGCGTTCCTCGCCAGGCCTTATCAGATTGAACGGGGTGCTAAACTGCTCTACGCTATGGGTTTATCATCATTTAATAACTGAATTTCAACCGCTGCAGCAACGGCTAGTATGCTTCCGTCGACTTTAGAATTTTTATAATAGGTCTACACAATCCAGAGCGTCTGCCGTTGTGGTAGCTTTTAAATACGAAGGGTGGGGGCTGGAACCCTCCGCTTGTATCCTAATTTTTTTATTTTTACGTAGACCGTTTGTTCCGCAATTTTAATAGCTTGCGTTTGTTGTCGGTGTTTTAAATGATTTCTTCATGTTTGTGAGGTTGTTTTTGGTTAGATTACGCTACGTTACGTTAGGGAGACTGAATTAGTGCCAGAAGCGCACATTTGTTTTGTTGATTGATTGATTGATTGATTGATTGATTGATTGATTGATTGATTGATGATTGATTGATTGATTGATTGATGATTGATTGATTGATTGATTGATTGATTGATTGATTGATTGTGGGGTTTAATGCGCCGACGCTACACAGGCGATGAGGCGCGCCGCAGTGGAGGGGTCCAGCCTAATTTTGACCACTGGGGATCTGTAACGTGCGAGGAAAGCTCGCGCACGGGTGCTTTCGCTTTTCTGTTGCATCGGAAAACGGTCGCCGTGGCCCCGAATCCAACCCGTGTCCTTGGGCTCAGCAGCACAGCGCCATATCCATTGAGCAACCGCAGCGGGTGACGTTTTTTTTTTTTTTTTTTGGTTGTGTCTATTGTCACGGCAACCGTGAGAATTACCGGCAGAGATTTCTCACGGCAGTACCCTCTGATTGGGTGAGCACGGCACCGGGAAATTCCTTGGGACAAAATTCGGCTGCGAAAACTCTCTGGAACGTTTGATTCCGTGGTGTTGTGGTGTAGTGCTTGCTTGGACAAGAAAGAGTGGCGTTCGAATACGGCATAGGGCACATTTCTTTATTTTTCGGATTTTGGCAAGTTTTATGCATCTCGGTTTTATCAGGAAACTTTTTCCCACTCTAGTTATTCCTACAATTACCATGCGATTGACGCATAGGATTGTTCCGTGGGATTGGGTTTAAAACAGGTTGCGTTCGGTGTAGCTGGGTTACGTTAGTTGCAGTTGGGCTGCGTAAAGTTAGGATACGTACGTAGGATTGTGTTACGTTAGTTTAGTTAGGGTATATGACAGGTTATGTTACGTTAGCCTAAGTGGGATAGGTTATGTCAGGTTACGTTAGGCTGCTTTGTGTTAAATCTGGCCCTTACTTTCGTCGTTTGAATTAGGCGGTCGCATTACGAAAGTATTTTTGTTACCCCTGCAAACGTATAAACTCAGGTCTGTTTATAGTATACTTTAGATAACATTATTACGCTAGTTTTAGCCGTTGCTAGGCTTTGGGCGAAACTGCCATGAGAAATCGGACACACATTCTCACGGTTTACGTGATTATAGACACAGCCTTTGTGTGTGTGTGAAACGCCTGTGGGCGTCGCTTAAGTCGATTAGTTGTAGTACCGTCTGGCGACTGTATAGACCCCCCTTTTTTTTCGGGGCAGCTTACCTCCACAGTCAGTGTGGGGGGAAATGGGCTAGCCGGAGCCCCTAAGAGTTTTAGGTTGACCGCCCCAATCTAACGCACTTCACTCCTGTCAGCTTCCTCGAAGGCAATGAGAGTTCGTGGCCAGCGTGCTCGGTCGCGCCGCTGCGGTATAGAATATATCCAGGCCCGCAAGCGTCGCATTGACTCCAGGTCTAGGTCTTCAATAACTGCACCAGAGTCGAAGCCGTCTGTATTGCTGTACGGGAAGGAAGAAGTGGACAGTGCTTGGAGCAGGGTATCTGCAATTAGGCGTACTGGACGGGGAAATCTGACGCCCCCTTCGGGGGCGCGTGGTCGATGGTAGAAGCCCGCACGCTATTGTATTGTGTATATTGTAATATACTCTATTTCGTTTCTGCTTCCTCGTAACAATACTAATCAGCTCGAAAGCTCCCCGATGTAGACAAAGAAAGAGGTTCCATTATCGTTACCGGTCTTATGGTCGTATAAGGAAACATTTTGTGTGTGTACTGCGTCTAAAATGCGAACCGCGGTTATGTTAGCACTAATGCCCTTGCCCCAGTGGCGAACGCGTGAAAGCTTATAAGGAAACGTTCTTTGCATTTCCCTTAACTATAACATCTACCAACGTCATAGTCGAGTGTCCATCAGCCTAAGATCGGTACCATGCGTAAAAAGGTCCCGTGTGTCAGGGACCTCTTTGAACCATCATTTTCTATGGGTGTCGCGTTTCGACTGAAGCCATGTTTCAGGCAAAAAGGAAAGCAAACGAATCTACTAATAGTAGTCCTGTTTAACTGTTTGTTTTTCCTCGCGGGCCCTAACGTTGGTAGACTCGCGCAAATGTACCCAGCTGGTATTCTCTTTAACAAGCTGCCCTAAAATCAGTTGTGCCTTGTCTCGTTAGTAACGACCACAGGCGTGAACGATAACCCGACCTTCACAAGTGTAACGTGAGGAACATTAAAAATAGGAAGGAACATAAAATGTGATCATTGGGGACCGGTGTTACAAGCACACTGCAACACCCTCCGCATGAATCACTGACCGTCTTGGGAACAGAGACCAACTCACGCCCCACAGTATCAATGCTGTCCTGTTCTTCTCTAAGGTGAAAAGGATCGGGAGATGCCGCTACCTCCTATGAGGAGTTGGAACGTTTTCCGTTTATAATTCCGTTGACCAATCTAGTGGGCAGCGCGCCATGGTTCTGATGACGGCGATGCCATGAGGGGCGTATACACTGCAAGCACTGGTCAGGACGAAACCGCTTTATTCGAAGTGTTTCAGAAACCCTACTGCAGTGGGCACACGTAAACTGATCTCTCCGTTTTTATCGAAGGCCGCTTATAACGAAGCGGACTTTCTATCTCGAGTACTTGGTTGCAACGAGGGTTTACTGCCCGTACAAGCCGAAATATTTTCTTCACTTGAAGCAACGCGTGGTAATTATTAAGTATGAATTCGCCAAACAGTTGGGTCCCGCTTGCAAAGACAGGGCTTTAACTGGACCATTCATACGATGATCGATTACCCACCGAAGCTTGGGCGAAACAAAACCCGAAACAAAACACGAAACAAAACAGCAGTGAAGTGCGAAACAGCTGAAACAGCTGCGTCTTGGCGGCCCGCGGTGTCCACGTGATTGGCATCGGAAGCGGCTGTGTTGCGCTCAAAGCGGCTCTAGAAAGTTCGGATAGCGTGCGCTACAAAAGGGGTGGTGGGTACCGGCACCCGACTGGGCATGCGCATTCGTTCCCGTGGCCGCCTCGCCATGTGCGCGCGTGCATGCGCAGTCACGTCCCGGTACCCACCACGCCTTGTGTAGCGTACGCTAGCCGCTATACTAAAACTTTCTATCCCCAGCTCCCGCACTTAGGCAGCTGCCGTGACGCGCCCGATTTCAGTTCGCGGACATTTTCCGGCTGTGTTACCACCATTAGGAATGCATGCGGGGCGTGCATATCGAGGTGAACCCTACTGCTGTAAAATATTACCAGTGGCTTAGCTCGGCTATACCAGGATATACGTAGCGTGAGCTAAGGTTCAGCTGGTTATTCTTAGCTCGTCTGGTTGTCTAGGATTAGCTATTATCATGCTTATTGCTGCAAAAACGATTTCCAATCCAATCCAATACAATCCAATCCGATTCATTTCAATCCAATTTAGTCGCAGCGGTGCACGCGACGTCACTGCTCCTCACGCATGCGCAGCACGGCTCTCCAGGAGCCACGCGAAACTGCGCAACCTCGGCCAGTGTAGCTTACGCTACAAAAGTCGGGCAATCGCGCGCCACACGCTGAGAGACAGTGCAGCTGCAAGCGCGACATATCGCGCAAAGCTTTGTTCGACTTTTCTTAAAGGGACATACAACCGATTTGTGTCGAGCATATATTCGGTCCCAAATCAATGTAAATCAAAGAAAATCACTTGAAACACTTTAACCCGTAACGGTTTTGCTGATAGCACCCTAGAACGTTTAAATCGCAATTTTTATATATACCAGGCATACTTGTCCCGCCAAGAGGAATGCAGGCAACCATGAGAGTTGGCCATGCTGCAACAAGCTTTTAACTGCCCGTGTGATAAAAGAGATGTTTAAAAACTTCTCCCCGGTTCGAACGACAACAATGTGCAGCCTTTCCTATTCTTAGTAGAATGTTTTGTTGGGCGAGTTGGTTCCAGGCTTCAAAAAAATTGAAACGAGAGCAAAGGACGAGGACAGAGTAACACACTAGACTGGACGAGCGCTCGTCCAGTCTACTGTGTTTTTCTGTCCTCGTGCTTTGCGCTCGTTTTCATTTTTTGTTTCCTATTCTTCATGCGGTTTTTGAATGACCTGTTGACATCGACGGAATTAGTTGAACAGGCAAGGCAGTGTCCCGTTTTTCACTACATGTCGCCAACTTTCAGAGTTGAGATAAAGTTTAGTGCCAAATTCGCCTGCTTATTTGGAAATCCCCTGCGGTTACCGTAGAATATAAAAAAGGTTGGCTTTCATTTCAGCTGGGGGACACGTACTCGACAAAACTCGCTTGTCTGTCCGTTTAAAGTCTTCCTTGGGGTACTCAAGAGCGAAAATAGATCAAAATCTGTCTCTGTCACGCAGTCCAGCCACCCGCAAAAGTTGAAATAATTCTTGAGCAAGAAGTACATAGAGGTCAAACCGTTCCAGACAATACTACCGGAATATGTCATGCGCGTTCATTCCGCGCAGCGCAAAAAAAAAAAAAAAAAAAACAAGGGCGACAGAAGAAACTTTTTTATTATTGCGTATATACGTAGAATTGGTTCTTTCTGTCGAAAATTGCTTCACCGCGTACCCTTTTGGCATTCTCTCTCAGAAGGAAGTTAGGCATAATCTTCTCCGCAAGCGACAGCTGGACTTTCTGGCTGATACTGGCCCATACAATTGTCTGTGGTTCATGAAGCCGCCTGCAAGCAGTTCCTTCTTTACCAGATTTGTTTCTGTTTCTTTATTTAAGGATGTAGTTTCAATTTCTTTTGTGCCCTGTAATAAAAAGAGACAATTATAAGGAAGTGAACTTCGCGAGCACTCGAGCTTCTTGCTAATAAAGCGGTTTTGTATGTTGGACGAAATATCAAAAGAGTGAAGAAAGGTAACGAGTAAACAGCTTGCTCGACACGTCTTACGTTTCGCTTGCAGGTCATTCCTGGCTGTGGGTACCCCTCCCCGAACGGCAGGTGATAGAGCAGAGTCGAGGCATCCTCCTCTAGAACCGCCCAAATTCGAAGTCGTGCACCTGCTACCCATTTAAGATGGCTGACGCTCCCGCAGGCCCGCCTTTCGGTGGTTCGCAAAACGCGGCTCCGATCACGCCACTCGGGCAGTCCCCAGCATTGGGTCCCCCGCCACCTCCGGTCGCTCCTCCTGAAGGTGTACCCGGTGCTGCTCTCCTAGCTTCTGTCGTACCTTCTCAGAGGGGCTCCGGCCTTGGCGTCCCAACTTCTGGAACGCCGACTAGACAGTTTCCCCCTCGCCCTCCTCCCCCGGCTTCCGCAACGCCGTCTCGGGAAGCCCTTGGCGTTGAGCCACCGCAACAGCAAGCTGCGCCACCCGCGCAAACGACGACCGCGCCCAGCCAGCAGCAGCAGCCGCAGGAGGGAACCGGCACTGCGGCCGCGGTGGGAGGCGTGTCGTCCGAGTGGTTTAAAGAGTTCGCTGAAATGCAAACGGCGCTGAAGTTTGCGGAGCTCGCCGAAATGGCGCCTCAAGTCGAGAGGCTGATGGACATGGGAGGACGCTTTGAAGACATTATGAACCTTCCTCGAAATTACGAGGGTCCAATGGTCCGGTCTGGCAGCGGCTTCGCCGGGCCGCCCATGCGGAGGCGAGGCAGCTTTGAGAGACCAATGTACGACGCACCGATGCGACTTCCGCCCGGTTACGGCGGCCCGCCAGATGGTTACGCCGGTCCGCTGGATCGTTGCGCCGCTCGACTGGATCGCTACGACGGTCCACCAGGTCGCTACGACAGTCCACCAGAGCGCTACGACCGTCCACCAGATCGTTATGAACGCCCACCAGTCTGTCACGGCGGTCCAACAGATCGCTGCGATGGTTCATTGCCGAACGCGAGGTCTTACGGAAGGCGTGCTTTTCCTGGTGAGCGTTCGCGCATCATCAGAGAAGACTACGAGCTGCCGGGGCGGGCGGCGTCAAAGCAGCACTCGCAGAGAACGGCGTCGGAACTCTTACTCAAGATACGGGAGGACATCGAAGAGCATTGCGCAGAGAGCATGTTCCAGCAAATCCACAGAGAAGACGCGGGCTATGAAACTGATGAAAAAGACGAACGCCGGGTCAGAGGCCGCAGGACAACGTTCCCGGGAAGCTACCGCGACGACGACGGTGAATCCAGAACTCGGGTCAGAAACTCGCCGAATCGGCGCTTCCGGGGCGACTACGACGTCCCGAGGAGAAACCCGTCGCCACGGAGACAACACCCCAGGAGTGCGGCAGGAGTCGTCCGTCTTCGTTGACTTCCTCCTCTGACGTAAAATCACGACATTCGCGCACCCGTCCGACGACGCAAGATGGATTCTACCAAAAGCCTTCAAGTCTCGGTCAAAGCGACGGTCCAAATCTAAGACAAAAGGTCGTCTTCGTCCTCCAGCTCTTCCTCTTTACGCTGTCTTAGACGTGGGAAGGGCAAATCCGCGAAGAAAGAGTCCTCCTCGTCTTCCTCCAGTTCCTCTTCGGACGTTCGACGAGGGAAGAAGAAAGGCAAAGCGGTCAAGTTTAAAGGAAGCGTCGCCGGGAGGATGTCATCCGAAGCGCAGAAGGACCTTGAGAACATTCGTAAACATTGCGAGGCAGTGGTGAAATCCCTAAGCTCCATGCTAGGTGGCAACAGCTGCCCTCTCCGAAACATGCTGGGTAAACGGTCGCGCGAACAGGGGGGCCTTAATAGACCGTCATCGAGGAACATCATCGACGTGCTGCCGATGGGCGGGGTCGAAGAGAGGCGCCGCTCGCGAAATTTTGGCGGCGAGGTGGGTGCGTACGACAGCGCCTCCAGGCCGACATTGCGGAACTTAGGCCGCGAGGTGGGGGGCTACGACGACAGCGTCCAGAGGCCTCCATCGAAGAGCGTTGGCGGGCAGACGCAGCGCATGCGTTCTCGTGGATCTGTGTACAGATATGAGAGCCAGCCATCGGCCTTCAATAGGGAATAAAGAATTTCAACTTCCCGACTTGTCTTGCTCGCACACTTATTTTAACCACTTGCAAGCGCGTTCGGTATGGGATTTTTATCGCGTGTTGGCGTAATATGAATAGCCAACTTCACTATACTTACCATAGTGTGGTACTTCCTTCTGCGCAATTCTGCGCGAGATTATGTTGCCTTGCGCAGCGTGGAAGCTTCCGCATTCTGTCGCCCACTGTATGCCATCACAGGTATAAAAAAGTTCCCGCTGCAAATGGGGGCCAGTGGCTGCACTCTTGGTTTTTCGTTGCATTATCTGCATCAAGAACAAAACTTCGGCAATAAAATCATCGGAAAATCCCCAGGAGCGACCGCCGAATCACCGGCGCGGCAGGAAATGCAAGTCGCGTGTTTGCTCGCCACCGGGCCGCGTATATGCGTTTCCTAGTCAGTGCAGCCAGCCGTCACCTGAGCTTGCTTATGGTGGTTCTATCGCAGCATAAACGTACCTAAAGCATGCAAAGCCGCCCGAACTGAAATAACAGCCAAAACGGACCTGCAATGGTTGGAAACCACGGTGTAGAAAAATATTCAGCAGAAATGGGCGAAACCGACCTAAAAACGAATAAGAAGCAGTAGCTGAAACGGACCAAAAGGCGACAAAAATACCCGAAATCCCATTTATAATGCATAAGGATATCATTGATTATATGAGTGATAACAAATGTTAGTATTCAAATATGCCAAACCCTTGAAAATAAAAAAAAAGCGTTAAGGGGATTTGAACCCGGGATAGGATGTTTGCTTGGCATGAGCGGAACTACTACACTACGTTACCAAGCGGTTCTGAGTGATTAAATTAAACATGCCCCTAGATGGCACCACGCGTCGCTTGTCTGAGCTGACTAGGAAATGCCTATAGGCCACTGGGCCATGAATGGGTAGAAATGTTGACGTTGCTTCAACAACGTTCGCTGCGTCCGCACACTTAGAGGCTTAAATTGCGGTGCAAACATTGTCCGATCTCACTCGGTGGCGGCAATTTCTGCGCCCGTATTAGCATTAGTTGGAAGAAGCGAGATTATGTTTTCAAAAAGCTTCGAATCGAACAGAATAATTCACTATGACGAGTACGAAAACAGAGATTCAAAATGGTGATTTATTATGACGTTCAACGCACAGACGCTACACCGGCAATGAGGCGCTTGTAGTGGAGGCTCCAGATTAATTTTGACCACCTGGAAAATGTGCGCCGAAATCTCGAAAAACCGGCATTTTCACTTTTCGCCTACCGCCTCCATTGAGAGATTTACCATGGAGTGAGCTTCTGCAATTGGCACGAGAAAAAAAATGGAGGAGATCAAAACTGCGGAAACACGCTAGTGGTCGTGGTGGATAAACTTTTGGATTTGTCTAGAGTGCCATCGGACGGTTCCTCAAAGTCCACTAAAGCGACGTCCAACGGCGTTTCGATGAAAAAATGCCGCGTCTGGCAGTACTTCGCCCTCGAATAACGTAACGTAACGTAGAGTAACCAACATAACCCAACCACGATGAAAAAAACTATCCTATCTAAAACACCGAAAACTTACCTAACCATGAGAATTTTAATCAAACTAAAGATGTAAAAAAATGAGGAATTCTTGAACTGATGCGCAAGACTTGAATGGCACCCGCCGCGGTGGCTCAGTGGCTAAGGCGTTGCGCTGCTGAGCACGAGGTCGCGGGTTCGATTCCCGGCCGCGGCGGCCGCTTTTCTGATGGAGGCGAAAAGCAAAAACGCCCGTGTGTACGAGATTTCGGCGCACGATAAAGATCCCCAGGTGATCAAAATTAATCGGAAGCGCTCCACTACGGCGCGCCTCATCGCCTGCGTTGCGTCGGCGCGTTAAACCCCACAATCAATCAATCAATCAATCAAGACTTGAATGGCGATGCTGCTATAGGTGAGCATTCCGGGACGCGTATTTCCAAACGCTTCGCTGCAATGAGCACCCACGTGACATGTCTATTCGAGCGATATATAACGGTAGTTCAATGTCGTCATTGGCTGCGCCCCAAACCTAAAGCGACCTAAAACTTACCAAATCACTATTATTTACAAAAAACAACACGTAGATTTGTGTTTCGAAAAAAATTAAATTTAGAAACAACGCTAAGAAATAAAAATAAAAAATAAGAAATAGACCTGGTGAGGCTCGAACCCAAAACGTCAGCGCCAGTACTCAGTATTCACATCGGGGCAACAGAGCCCGAACGGTAGGCTCCTTTTAGCAGGAGCTAAAAACAATAGCGCGCGCAGTTTCATCACACATGTCACGTGGGTGCTCTGTGCAGCGAAGCGTTTGAGAACACGCTTACGGGACACATAGTTAAGTTTCAGTATCATTGTTCATTTGAATAGTCGCGGTGCTAGCAATCGTCGTCATTGCATGGAAGAGGTCGACATCTTCTACGTGGCGAGTTGTGGATGCAATGTCATCGTCTGCATTGTGTAAAACCACCAGCTAAACTCGGGAAGCTTGCACAAAGTCGCGTAACGGTTGAACCATGGCGAAGCTGCAGAATTTCGTTATACGCGAGCACTGAAGGACACATTACCACGGAATTGTACATTTACATGATGTTGTTGTTGATGATACCTTTATTTTGCGCAAAACTAAGTGGAAGGAGTAAGGGGAAGTGGAACTCTTCCCTAAGTGCTCCCCTCAGATGGTGGCCTGCAGGCCTTGGGCGGGAGCGGCATCTTCGGCAGTTGGACGAAAATTTCATCTGCATTTTGTGGTCGGAGCTAAGCGAGGTCTCCTACTGCTGTTCCGTCGTTGCTTTCCACTCTGTATCATCGTCATATGCATCTATACCGTCGTCGTCTTCATGCCAAGCATTACATGCGCGGTAGCACTTGACGACACTGCCGGTTTCGGTTTTGTTTTGTTTTCCTAAACCACTGTGGCGGCGGGGGCTCCGCGGTCGCCACAAGGCACGGGCTCACGAGCGCTCGGCATTTTCACGCTCCACGTTTTTTTAGCGTAGAGCACTTTAGGGGCTCGCCTTGACGTCGTAGCTCGCTCGCTAGACCCAAGTAGAGCCACACGGCGTTCCGTGGTGACGACTGTCGTCCCGGCGTCCGACAGAGGCTTCGAAAGCCAAGTGGTGTATTTGGTCACAAGCGTTCGAAACTCGTGAACCGCTGGCGCTTGTCATACATCTTCCCGTTGCTTTGCTCAAAAATAAAACGCACGTACATTTGAGACAAAATGTGCGTAATTAACCGATAGCACCCAATTTCATTGAGTTACGAACGCTCTTTGAGCTGGTTTTTACGATAGTAAGCGAAAAAATGGCAATGAAACGCCAGCACATGCGGGAGGAAAAGCAAGGACAAAAAGAACAGAACTCCAGATGGCGCAGTTTAAGGCGGGGGGGCGCGCGTGCACTGCGAAGGCGGGAAAGTTGAATTGCTTTGCGTGGTAGCAGTGAGCGTTTAACAGCGCTACAGCTCATTATGGCAAATCACTGCTCTGAACTTCCGAGAGCATTCCCGTTGAGTGGAGCAGCTTTATTTAAGTCTTCTTTCGTTTCTTTTCAGCAATGATGTAAATATATTTTACCGGTACTCACCTATGGGGCAGAAACTTGGAGGCTCACTAAGAGGGTTCAACTTAAATTGAGAACGACTCAGCGGGCAATGGAGCGGAAAATGATAGGCGTAACATTAAGGGACAAGAAGAGAGCGGAGTGGGTCAGGGAACAAACGCGTGTTAAGGACATACTAGTAGAAATTAAGACGAAGAAATGGACGTGGGCAGGGCATGTAATAACAAAGGGAAGATAAGCGTTGGTCATTAAGGGTAACAGAGTGGATCCCTAGAGAAGGCAAGCGTTGCAGGGGGCGCCAGAAAGTTAGATGGGCAGATGAGATCAAGAAGTTTGCGGGGATAAATTGGTCACAGTTGGCAGAGGACCCCGGTAATTGGAGAATAATGGGAGAGGCCTTCGCCCTGCAGTGGGCGTAGATAGGCTGGTGATGATTATGGTGATGATGATGATGATGATGATGATGATTATGATGATTATGATGATGTGAATATAGTACTTCACAGTTATTTTCGTTTTGCTTTTTTTTGCTAAAGTGACCGCGTGCCGGAACACTGTGCAGTCCCCGCGAAGCAGGCGCTCACGAGCGCTCCCATTTTTTTGGTATTTTTTCTGGAACAAGCCCTAAGGCTTGTGCAACAGTTCCGCTGTTCAAAGAAAGGATTGCAAGAGCCGGTCTCAAACCACCACCCTTCGTAACCACAAGCAAGGACGGAATCTCAACTCCACAACGGCACCCTCATTTACTCGTTTTCTGTTCTGCATTGCATAAAAAGATATGCTCAATTATGACAGTACGAGGACAATACACAGTCAAGCAAACAAAAGGATACGGTAAAGTTTAGAAAAGTGCAAATACATCAAAATTCAGACAAACACACCCATCAGTTCAAAAGATCGAACCAGTCAGGTGGCTGGTTAAAGGAATTATACAGTTTTAAGGAATTAACCGCCACAGTTTAATAGAAATGTGACTTTGTTGATCTTGGTGGCTCGGCATGCTTATCACATAAGCGACATCGCCACAGACCAATCAAAACAAGCATGTCATAGGGTGGCTCACCCGGATAGCCGAATGGCACAAATTGGATTGAGAAAGGCGTAATATCCATGTCTTTCCTGAGCATTCGCTCCAAATGTCCCAGAAAAAGACAGCATGTCTTACAAAACTGATGAATTATCTTTGGTCGATAACAGAGACGGCAATCGGTCGACCAAGGTATAAGCAGACCCCGGTCTTTCATCCAAGTTTTATCAGGGGGCGCACCAGTGTGTAGTTTAAAGAAAAATGTTTTATTACCTGGCGGAACACATATTTTACACACTCTATTAGGACGCCGTGGATTGGGCACTGGTAGTATGGAACACAATATAAAGGCATAGGAAAAGGCTAACCAGGACATCGAAATAGTCTCGGGCGAAGCATTAACTATCTACCCAAGGCTAAAGCGAAGCGGTAAGAAGCGAACCATGTTAACTACTTCACTCAGAAAACCCCCAGGCTTCGGACTGCTTCCGCAGGCACTGAAGACACATCAATA
This sequence comes from Haemaphysalis longicornis, assembly GCA_013339765.2. Lineage (NCBI taxonomy): Eukaryota > Metazoa > Arthropoda > Arachnida > Ixodida > Ixodidae > Haemaphysalis > Haemaphysalis longicornis. The sequence continues at coordinate 5,813,938 of CM023449.1, read as the reverse complement.
TCAGAGAGAAAATGTGCAAGACGTGCTTGCAGTACATCTTTCAAAAACGGATGTGGAACATCTCGAAAGTAGAATAAGCGAGAAACAAGCCCCAAAATGAAAAGATGCACAAGCCCCCGTCCCCCTAACACAACCAGAAGAAAAGGATTATCGTGACGCAGTGGCTCGCTGCACGAACACCAAACGAAGGTTGCGAAAATCCGGTGAAAATCCTGTGTCCTCAGGGGATAGCAATGGAACACCTTTAGGGCAGAATACGGGTGACAAGAGAGAGAGAGAAAAAAAGTAAAGGAAAGGCAGGAACGTTAACCAGGCTATGGCCTAGTGTGCTATCCTGCACGGAGGAAAGGAACAATGAGGAAAAAGAGGAAAATAGAAGAAGAAGGGATAAAGGTACGAACAGAGCGTGGAGTGGTGTGCCCAGCGGTAGGACACTATAGACAAACAAGTTCACTGAGCTCATAGCTGGTAGGTCTTTTGCGCTACAGTCTTTTGTGCAATTCCGTCGTTTTGAGGAAACACATGAGCGCTTTTGTTGCCTTGTCCGCAGACGACGGAGAAGGCCAGTGGCCCAAGATTGTCTCCTAAGAGAACGGGCGCCGAGAGTCTAACTTTCGTAGAGTCGCAGAGAGGTGGCTGCGTTCGGATGAAAACCGTGGACAATCGCAGAGGACACGTCGTATGGTCTCTGGTGCGTCACAGACTTCGCACGCCTCACTGGCTGCCATTCCAATCAAATAGGAGTAAGCATTGTGAATGCGACTCCAAGCCAGAGGCGACAAAGAATGGTTGCATAAGATCGTGGGAGGCATAATGGGAGGGGGCGCTGAAGATGGGGACGTGTTGCACAGCGGAGCAGGCCAATCATTCACTTGGCGCTGCACTTCCACAGCCTGCTCCGAGCAGTGCGAGTGAGCATGGCGAAAGTGGGAGAGGGGAAATACTAAATACGCCAGGTCACTATTTCAATTGATTCCGGCAAAGCGAACGGGTGTCCTTCCCCTTTCTCCCAACCAAAATCCGCAGTTTTTCTCGAAGTTCAGGGCAGCACCTGAAACCTTGCAAAATTCTTGTGAAATGGCAAAAGCATTCTCTATGCTTGCCTTGTCAGTAGACGAGAATGTGATATGATCGGCATGTGATCAGATTTTCACCTCGAAGGACGATGGCGTAAGGCCTCGCACAGTGTCCTGTACAATGCGCGTGTCCTGTACAATGTTGAGTACAATGCGCATACATAATGGTTCCAGGTTTAAGCAAAACAGAAGTGGGGATAAGGGGCACCCTTAATGAGCCCATGAAAGATGGTGAATTGCTTGGGTTAGTCTATTGTCGACTATGACTCTCGCAGAGCCATTGGCATAGCATATTCAAATACCATCGGTAAGCCATGATCCTGCGTTCATATGCTGCAAAGCTAGAAATAGGAATTGGTGACTGACGCGATTGAAACCCGTTGCCAAATCAAGTGGTACTAGGGCTACATACCCGAAACACACTCAAGTATAGACCTTGCAATGTGAAAGTTAGTTTGCCACATGTCTGATGGTCACCAACTCGGAGCTCAATGACATTTTGAAGACGGCTGGCCAAAATCTTAGTAAATATTGTGTAATCTATATTACCTAAAAATGGGAAGATATCCTTCTACTTTACACAGTTTCCCAGAATCATTACTTTTCGGAACTAAAGCAGTGTGGTTTTCGTATGGCATAGGCAGAACATGTTCATCCTTGCAATTCTCGCGGTAAACCTCAAGTAAAATTGAAGGCAGCAAAGAACATAATTTCTGGTAACATTCTCCAGTGAGACCATCAGGTCTTCGGGTTTTGCCTTTCGCAAATTATGCGATGCTACACACCAGTTTTTATGCCAGTGTCCTGGTAAATAGATTCACATTCGTCCTGGGTAAATGTAGGCGATAAATTAATAAATTTGTTAATTGACTCTTTTCTCGCCGCTTTTTTTTTTGAGCTTGGTGTATATTTCTATAGTATAGAGTTCCACGAAGGCCATCATTTGCACGTTAGTGTCATCAGCAATTTTTCCGTTCTATTCATGTTCCAGAACTTGTTTAGAAAGGGCACGACGCCGCTCATCGCTTAGAGACCGGCAACACGGTTGCACTTCAGCGAAATGCTGCGATGTCGCCCACACTAGTATGCTTTTGTTTTCCTTTGTAACCCCCAAATTTGTTTTGCAACACAGTGTCTTATACAAAATAATTTTTTTTAACAGCGGCACATTTGTCAGCAATTTATCAAAAACTCAACTTGCTTAGCCATAAAGTCATTGCCGGCTATGCCACGCCGAGCTTCCGGCCGAACTACACACTATGGCGCCGAATAACGTTGACGCTAGCGCCAGATTCCACTTTAGGTGAGCTAGTGAGAAACTCTATGAATTGTATGAATTGGAGTACGGGTGCGCAGAGAATTGGGTCTGCACATTCGCCGGTCTGCACATTCCAGAGGGGTGACGTCATGGCCACGGTAGACGCACTGGCGCCGGCGCGTTCTCAGCTCTCCGCCTCCGTTGCGCAGTAGCCAAGTCTGACGCTGCGCCGGAGCCGCTTGATAACCGTTTCGCGTGCATCGTGCAGCGTGCACCGTGCCGTGCAGCGCATGCGCGAGGAGAAGTGACTTGACTGGACTGGACTGGATTGGATTGGATTTGATTGGGCTGGTCCGGATCGAATTGGATTGGATTGAAAATCGTTTTAGCAGCATAAAACATGATAATCAGCTAATCTTAGACAACCAAAAAACCTAAGAAGAAACAGCTGAACTTTAGCTTACCCTACCTGTATCCTGGCCTAGCCTAGCTAATCCATTGGCAATTTTTTTAGTAGCTGTGTCCATGCGTCTATGCCCGCTTGTGCTCATACATCTGTGGTGAAAACCACAAAGGTATTACAATTCCAACCACACAGCGTGACAGACATCTTGCTATATTCGAAGGTTTGACGTCATACCGTCTGGTCAGGAAACATGCTTGAAGTCGTTTACTGGTCACAAACCAAAATCAAAATATGCAAATGACCTTTCGGGGGCACTACGGCTCCCTTTTTCACACCGGAACTACTCTGTTCGAAAAAGGATGGCGCAGTGCTCCGGAACTTTCAGTCGTGCATTTTCACATTAGTCAGTAACCAGTAAACAACTTCAAGACATCTAGCCAGCCAAAAAATGTGCTAAACACAACTATAGTGCATTTATTTCGAGTGGGCGCCAATTGTGTACAGGGTCTTACGTTACCTTGATAAAAAAAACCTCTGCACCGCAGTTACAAGGTTATTCGCATGCCTACTGTAGCAGAAACATGCTTCTGTATAAGGCATCAAAAAGATGTTTGTGAGAATGCCAGCAAATTGTTTATTTTACTCCACACTGTATTTCCAACGGCGCTATCGAAGATACAAAAACATCATTCATTGTTCCTTCTGTTCATTTTTATCGCTTAGAACGGAAGCAAGCGATACACAACAGCATTCGGCTGTTTTGAAGCTGCGAATCAATCATTTGATCACATTTGTGGAAGCATTATATTTATATATGTATATGTACAAATTCAGACTGTCATCATTAAAAAGAGCGTCGAGAAGGCAAAGTGCGGTACAGCGCAACTGAACGAAAACGTGGAAGAAAGGCAGAGCGTGAAAGGACGCCAGGAAGCCCAAGCACGCGTGAGATGTATGAGTCACATTTGGAGTCCTCGTGTCGAGGGGTTGCGCGGAAAAGTACAGGCAGGGGGAAAGGAGGACTGCAAATCACTTCCTAAGACTTGAGGACGACTTGGACGACGGTCCATACTCTTCCTCAATGTCTTGAAACCGGGACTGCAAGATGTTCTCGAGGCTCTGGCCTCTGGTCTCGGGAAGGAAGATGGCCACGAGCGTGCCGCCCAGGAAGGTCACCGAGCTGAAGAACCAGCCCAGGCCCGAGAACTGGAAGCTCTCGCGCACGCTGTTGAAGAACCACGTGACCCCCCCTGCGCATGCCCAGTCGAATGCGACCACGGTGCCGAAGCGCAAGCCGCGGTGCCGGAGAGGCACGAGCTCGGCTCCGAGGATCCACACTACGGGGCCCAGGCCGACCGAGTACCCTGAAAAGAATTTCGCCGTGGTTGAACGCGGTTAAGCGAAGCTCGAGCATCAAAAGCACGCTTTTCGAGCCGAGAAGGCGCAATGCATGCGCACACAATTGCACAGCGAGACAGAACACAGACGCTCATCGGCGATGTCAGGCGCCCTCACGCTCTCTGCCTGCCTCCCCCTCCGTACCCATACCCTTGGGAGGAAGGAGCGATTGGACTATCTCACTGCGCAACCGCACGAGGCGCCATGGTTTGACCTTGGCTGACCTTACAGGTCAGATTGACGCTGCGAGGAACGAACAGTTTCCTGGGTTTTTACCTGGAGTAATGGAGCTTTGGCTCTAATAAGCGGAGAGCGCGTTGACATGAACTTCAGCTGGTATCTGACTGAAGGAACTGAATTAACTCCGGTGGCACCATGTCAGAAGGGAAAGGGAGGATAGACGAGTACGGCGAGCAGTCGCAGCACTCGGATCACCGCGCACAAGAGCTCTATCTAGCGTGCCAGATAGTACGTTAGTTCGACATTCGAAATGCAACAGAGTTCCATCTGGTCTGCGGTGTCGCCCCGTGTCGCCCGTGTATAAGAACGGTGTCGCCCCGTTCTTACACAACCCGATATTTTTCATTAACTCATTATTTCCTCTCCTGGAGAACCGAAGACCTGCTTCTTTATTTGTATACTAGGCGGCGCTGTACGTTTTGGGCCATTCGCGGCATCAGTAGATTCCATGAGCCGCGGCAGTGTAAGGGTTTGCGTTTCTAAACGTGGGCAGTGAAAGATTAAAGGGGCCACGAATACAAAATACAAGTTTCGCTCATGAAAAAGGGTGTTTTGTCGTGATAACAAAGAAAGGAATTTGTTCGCAAATTTCCAACAGGCAATCGAGATAATAAAAAGATACGAACGAAGAGCAGTGGGCCAGGCACTTTCCGGCGACGTCTCTGTGACGTCACAGAGTCTTGTTTGTGCGATCGGCGGCCTCCGGCCAAAGTCGCGGCCGTGCAACCTGAATGTGCGACTGTAGTCTGCCCTCGTAACTCTGATCAGATGAGTTACCGCGGACGTGCTTTTAAAACACTGGTGAATATGTCTTTAGTGCTGACCTATATTACGTCACTAGTGCCCGTATTACGTGGAAATACGTGTAATTCTCAAGTTGTTCAATATATCTTGTGTTTTTTTTTTTGTTTAAAAACTTTTTTCGGGGCTGGAACGGAGCTGAGTGAGTCAGCAAATGTTAGCCCTTTCAAATTAAACAATGCTGGATTTTGTCTTAATGGCTGGTTTGAACGCAAAGCGTTAAAGAAACACGTCGCAGAGCTAAGCGAAAAGGAACCGCAGGGCACAAGTGCTTACTGATATTTGCTTGGTTTGATCGCGCCTACTTTGGAGCAGCCATTTTGTACGTCAGTAAAGGATCGTAAACTGTCGGTCTGTCACTGAATCTCGTGGCCATTTGAAAGTGCTGAACCTTCAATATAAAGACACAAAGCCAAGCCGACAAAGCAGGTATGATTTTGCAGGTCTCTTCTATGTATAAGGCCTAGACGCACTAAGGAGAATGTTGCTACGTGGCCTCAGAGCAGATGAGGGGAGCCGTAATTATGAATGACGAACGATCTATTTACATCATGTACAAGGCGGCCATGAGAGCGTCTACACAAGGTACGTCCCACCTACTTCATCGTCGTCCTCATGTTTTTCTTGGGTCATAGCGGGGATTGTCGAATTATGAGTGCCGTAACATCATTGTTGCACAGTCAAGAACAAAAGGTTACAGACCTCGAAAGCAAGAATTTTGGGTTATTTCTTTGTCGCACTGCAAGCCCGGCCTATTATGTGCGGAGTTTTACGATACTTTAATAATTATACGCCACCACACATGCACGCAGTAGGTCGTGGGTGGCAACCTGAGGATATATAACCTCAAATTGCCACTTTTGGGGTCCGCAAACTCTTGCTTAAGACTGTAAGTACTGAAGGCCAAGGTATACATACAAGTTATTTCCTATGAGATACCGCAAAAATACAGTCCCAGTATCAGTGCTTACAACATTGGGCTGTCGGCGCCGCGGGAGCTGGGGTCGATGAACAATGAGCGACCAATAAAATCATCACCGCCATTGCATAGCTACCGTTGAACGCCGATAGAAACAAGTCACCGAGACCCACGAAATCTTTCTGTAAATCAGGAACTTTGTAGAACGGGCCTTTTCTTATGTAACTCTGAAGGAAATCCGATTTTGTTCGTTAATACGGGAGATTTGTAAAGATCAGGCTTCGTAAAACCGACATTAGACTATCAATTAAACACCACAGGTACAATTGCAGGCGAAGTTCTCTCTGCTGTTGTGTAATTTCTAGGTGAGTAATCCGAGCTTAATTTCTTTCGTCGCGCCTCCCGACATTTAGGTTTTGAAAGTGGCCATGAAGACAAAATCAAGTTTGCTTTATTAAAAAAAACTGGTTTTGACCCGATGGAAATTATACCAATTTTACATCATGGTTCAAACAAAGAATCTAGATAAAAAGAATAACAGTTAAAAAAACTGGTTTCACCCAATGAAAATAATACCAATTTTACATCATGGTTCAAACAAAGAGTCTAGATAAAAAGAATAACAGTTACAAAAACTGGTTTTTACCCGATAAAAATGATACGAATGTTACATCGCGGTTCAAACAAAGAACCTAGATAATAAGAATAGCAGTTGGAGGGGCGAATTCCCAGGCACTTGCTGGCGCTTTCTGTGTGACGCCATTGGAATTGTGCTTTCCGCGGTGGCGGCCGCCGATGTCAGTACCTCCAAGAAGCCTGACTAAACGATTGCAGGGGCCTCTAATTCCGTTGATTGTATCCCTTGTAATGGTAAACGTTCAATTATCCTACGGCACTGAGGCTCATTAGAACATCACTGTGGCGCGAAATTGAAAATTTTTGAAAATTTCTTCCGTTTTTCCGCCAAAGAAAGTGTGGTCGATTCCTCTGACATAGGAATCAGTAAAACACTAAAGTGAAATGTGCAGCGAAATCTGTAGCTGAGCATGATTTGCGGGTCGGCGGCTGTCTGTAAAGGTGGGCTTCGCGACTGACTTGCTGCTGGTGGGTCGCTTCAGCCAAAGTGTACTGGCGCGTCACTCTGGCCTGTGACGGATATGACGTCAGTGAAATCAGTAGTATCGCGGCATAAAACACTTTCGCGTTAAAATATGAAACCTTAAAACGAACAACCCCAAGTATAACCTTGCTTTCCCGCAAGATTGCTTCCCCGCAAGAAGAGGCTGTGTGCAAGGGTGCACCCTTTACAGGCCACTTGCGTCGTTGTACTGGCGTCACTAAGGCGAACTCTTCGTGTACCCGGGAATAAACTAGTTTCGTGTTAAAACAGGTCTTCTGTGGCTGGTATTGAGCTGAGTGAGCTACAGAAGGCCAGTTCTTTCAAACTGAAGAAGCTTGGATTGTGTCGTCATGGTTTAAGAAGGAATGCGTCGCAATTACCGACGATGTAGAGACCCAGAAATAGGATTGGCAGGCGCTCGACGACGGATGGCGCGCTCGACGCGTCCGCTGGATTGGAGGAGACGCTGTAGAGCCCGGCGATGGAAAGCATGGCCACGACGCAAATGAGCGACGATGCGGTCAGAAGTCGCCGCCGGCCCACCACATCCATCACGGACACCACCACCATGGTAGCCGCCACCTGCAACCAATGCCGCGCTGTGCGCGTTAAGAGCAAATGGGGAATACTTGAGCCATTTGAGGTTTGCGGACGACATAGTACTGCTGAGCAAGATTGCAGAAAACATGTGCAAACAATGCTTGAGGAACTACAATTAGAAAGCATGACCATGTTGTAAAAATAAGTAGGAATAAACTTAAAGTAATGAGAAATAAGCATGCGAAACTCGTCCTCTTCAGCTCAAAAAAAAACGAGACGCTATAACAAAAAGAATACAACTACCTCGGACAGATGGATAGTGCTGACCCCAACCGCGAAATAGAAATCCGGCGCAGAATAGATATATGCTTGCAAGCATTTGGTAAGCACCTCCCGAATAATGAAAAGTAAGCTACCTCTGTAGCTCAAAAAAAAATGTACAACCAGCGCATGCTGCCGGTTATTACGTATGGAGCTGAAACATTGCGCCCTACTAAACAACTAAGAACCGTACTATCTCGGCTCAACGCGACATGTATCGAAATAACTCACGACACAGGAATATAATTCAGAGTAACACTCACGCACAGGAAATGCGCTTCATCGATCAGAGAATTGGAATGGAAGATATCTAGTTGAAATAAAGAAAAAGAAATGATCCGGGCGGACTAATGTAGTGAGGCGAATCAACAACCGGTGGACAATTAGGGTGACAGTATGGATACGAAGAGATGGGTCTAGAAGAAGGGGAAAGCCAGTAATCCGAATGAGGGATGAAATAAGGAAATTCGGGGGTAAACTGTAGTACCTCGAGCAGCGCAGGACAGGAGCAGTTGGAGGTCAACAGGGGTAGGTCTAAGTCCTGCAGTAGACCTGAGCAGGCTGACGACGATGATGATGATGATCTTGATGATGATTTACAAGGTGTCATGTATCTTTATGAAACGCTACCACTGGCAGTACGAACAAGACAGGAAGGGAAACGTCGCTTCGTAGGGCGGCCAGATAACTTCACAAGTGCTCGGCTGAGGTTATACACAAGTAGCATCTTTCGCAGGAGAAGAAACTGCACGGCCGCCGCGATCGGAATTTCACCCGCCGCGGTGGGCCCAGTGGCGAAGGCGTTGCGCTTGCTGAGCACGAGCTCGCGGGTTCGATTCTCGGCCGCGGCGATCGCTTTTCTGATGGAGGCGAAAAGCTAAAACGCCCGTGTGTACGAGATTTCGGCGGACGTTGAAGATCCCCAGGTGGTCAAAATTAATCCGAATCCCTCCACTACGGCGCGCCTCATCGCCTGCGTTGCAGTCGAGGCCGTTAAAAACCCTACAATTTGAATTAGCGATCGGAATTTCACTGCGCTGTCCCTAAATGAATTCCGTGCCGCCATCCTTTCCTTCATCAGGTGCCGCGACCCTCTCCTTCACCTTCGCAGATTCGAAGCTTTGCAGTTTGCGTTGGTTTTCTTTGTAACGTCAGAGAGTTTTAGTATAGCGTTGTGTCTTGGCGTACGCTAAACCTTAAATTTTTTGCAGCACGCTACGTCGGCACGGCGGAGAGAGTTTCAGTGCAGTTTCGTCGGTTTTTCTTTGCAGCACGCTAACGCTTATGGCGCCATCTGTTGAAGCGACCCTCATTAGGCCGACCGAGGACCTGGGATTTTACACGAGTACCCAACCAGCGGAACCAAACACCGTCTCATTAGTATTTAACACAAAACTTGTACAGCATGATAGAAATATGTTCCTACATAAGCCCACTCTATAGCGGAAGCATTGCCCGAGGTTACTTTGTGTCCTGACGATCGCCCGCAACGTGCAAAACCAAGGTACCTCGTTTCACGTATACATTTTATTCGACTGGAAAACACCCAGAAATATGTTCAGAACAAACGCAACGTGACGAAGTAACTGCTTGCACTGCGAGCGGAAGCGCAATAATAAAATGCGATCTTTCGCCTCTAGCTGATTGCAAACCTCGCACTCACTTCACGCTATTTGCGGGGTTGAAAACCGAGTCGCTTCACTCTGGCGCAAGCCGACAAGGCTTTGAACTGCGCACTGGGTTGAGTCGTCGCTAGTGATAACGAATTCAGAACTCGCAGGAGCACATCGTCACCTTCCACCCTAAAGCGAACGTGTCAACAGCACACACATAGCATCGGACGCCGGCCTGGAGGAGCTTTGTTCGGGCAGCAAGCGATTCCACGTTAGCATCGCTCGCCGTGAAAGCACGGGACCTATTTAAGAAGACGGGAGCAAAGAACTTGTTTTGTAAGGCCGGGTTCCGACTGTAGCGGCAAATGTGATAATATCTTTAAATTATGACGTCATTTCAGGTCTCATACAACGGAACTGCGTGACACGCCGATTTTTTACGTCTATAGCTCACGATATGGCTGTTACGTCGCTAGTCTGCACATAGCCTAACATGCGAATTACTGCTCACGGAGGAACGAAAGTGTTAAAGTGCTCCGCTCTACCTGCCGCCATGTTGTAAACACAGGGACACGCAATCACCTCAACGTACGTACGCTCGCTATTTTGCGGAAATAGCGCACGTATCACGAACGTACGCTAGGCACAAAAATGACGTAGCGAACTGCGCATGTGCAGTGCATAGACGCAAGGAAATAACGTACGCTATTTCTTTACGCAGTCGTCTGTACGATATTGCGACCGCTATTGCCCCGACACTTCCGGTTCGGGAGATGTCCTGGCATCACCTTCCACGGGCTGCTTTCACGCGTTTATCTGTTTCCACCCAAAAGAAAACGCTCATGCATCGCGTCTTCGACAAATACCAACGATTGGTGCTAACAGGGTCTTCTCTGAAAAGTGAGCACTTTCTCCCAACTAAGCAACACGCACGTGACAGCCGCCACGGACGGGTGGCGAGGAGAGCTCTCGAACCGGAAGCGGCGGAAGCTGACGATGAACCCATGACCCTTAGCACTTATACCGCTCACCTATATAAGGGGTCTCAAGTAAAAATACGAAGGCCACGGAGTTTCATGCATCGACAAGACTCCATTTCATCTCAACGATGCGCAGTTGGCTTCAGTGCCCTACACAAATGCTTTTTTCGAAGGAAGGTATTTTTAGGGGCAATTTAACCGGTTGGATATGAACATATCAAGGCGGCAGGACCTATTAATAGTGACATTTTTTATATGTCGCCGAAACGACACGTCAAGCGCTACAGACAGGTTGCCTCGTTGAGTCCACATGGAAATGCTTACGCATAGGTAGTGATTGGTCAAGGCATGTAGCGATTGCCCTTCTAACAGCCGTTCCTGGAAAGGTGCAAGTGATTGCTTCCACCTAAACAAGCTCAATATATTAATATAATATCATTCAATCAATCAATCGATCAATCGTTTATTAACGTGCCCAGGAGCAGCCGGAGGGCCTTTGTGCTGGCGACAAAGAAAAAAGAAAACAGGCAATGTGAGATGCCCACACCTCACAAGTAATGCAATTAAAGGATAGCATTACTGACACACACGCACACAAGAATTACACACTGTCGTACACCAGAATATACATGCACCCACAGCAAACACACACACATACACACAAAAACAAGTACAGTGCCTTGCAGCAAGCCATGTGACACGACGCCAGTGGTAGTCGTCATACAGAGATAATTTCAAATATATACATAAATGTTAGAAAGTTTAGTTGTACGGAAACGGAGTGAATCAAGATAGCTTATATGTAAGAGCATGGAAGGAATGTAAATAATAATAATAATAATAATAATAATAATAATAATAATAATAATCAATCAATCAATCAATCATTGTTTATTTACGTGCCCAGGAACAGCCAGGGGCCTGAGTGCTGGCGCACGGGTAGTTACATGAAAACAAAATACAAGAAACATATAGCAAGAAACAAACAAGCGACAAGACCACACACAAATTGAAGTAGTGAAAATGACAGAAATAAAGCAACAGGCGGAGCCTGGGTACAGGTAAAAAATAAAAAAAGAAGATGCCTATGTTGCTGTGCCTGTCGTAAAGGCCACACGACAGGCAGAGGAACAAAGTTTGACAGTAATACAACAAAAACAACGGCAAGAGTGTAGAGACAAATGATAAGACGAACAAATGACAGTAAACAGTTTCAAAAATAGGCAACTATCAGTTGGATAGACACAACCGCAGAGAAACCAAATTCCGAAAAAAAAAAGAACGACAGACATATCATAGGTGTTTAATATACTGTATTCAACAGCGCTGTACGGTAAATTGTAAAGGATTTCTGAAAGATGTCAAGGCGTTCAAAGAAGCGGTTGTAACAATTCTGTATTCTGCGCACAGGAGAATGATTGGAGTTGCGCGCAGGTCAAGAACGGGCGATGCGACCTGGTGGGCCTTTGTGGTACACTAAACTCTAAACAGTTAAGCAGGTCTGCGCAAGAAAGGTCACCATGAACAATTTTGTGAAGAAATGTAAGGTCCTGCATGCATACGTCTGCTGTTCAAGGAAGGGATGGAAGGGACTATGGGTAAGTCAGAATCAGGACCGAACTGTGATTGTGATGACGGTGCTTAAATATGGATTAAAAACTTCTCTGCACACGTTCTATTAATTCACTACTAGATTTGGAGATCCCGTTCCAGGCAACAGAAGCATATTCTAACTGTGGTATACATATAGCATTGTATAGCATTAGAAATGGATCTGGAGAAGAGAATTCCTTTGTAATCCGACCACACATTTCCAAGGCTTCGGAGTGCTCGCCGGGTGATGAGCCTAATATGAGGAGAAAAAGAGAGGGTACTGTCGAAAGCACCCCTAGGTCCCTAATCTCCTCAACCCTTTGCAGAGGAGCTCCCCTCAATACTGTAGGAAAACAGCAGACGGTGGGTTTTCCGGCTGTAGGTGACAACCTTTGTTTTAGTGGGGTTTAAAATTAGGCAGTTTTTTCTTTGCACCAGACCGATAATTCCGACACATCCCTCTGCAAGGCACAGCAGTCCTGAAACACCGCTAATGTGCCTAAATAGTTTGACATCATCAGCATAGAGAAGTAAAAGAAGAGTTTGTTAACACTGTTGACACATCATTGATAAAGACAGAAAACAATAATGGAACCCAGCACGGAACCCTGGGGTACACCACTGTTGCAGGGTAAACACTAGACTTTTTGTAGTTAACAGCTACATAAAAGGACCGGTCAAGGAGATAGTTGGACAACAAGGCAACAAGGCTTGCGTCTACACCGGACTTAGCAAGCTTGTTATAATAACTGATGGTTCACCACATCAAACGCCTTACTGAGGTCAAAATAAATAACGTCCAACTGGCCGTTTTCACAAACTGCAGCCGAAGCCTGTGTCATAAAGCTTGCAAGATTTGTGACCGTCGATCGACCCGAGAAAAAGCCGTGCTGATTTGGTATCACAACGTTCTTGACGCAGGCAGCAAGAACTTTGTGCAGAGCTGACTCAAAGAGTTTTGAGGCGACACAAAGGAGTGGAGATCGGGCGATAGAAACGGCATGACTTATCACCAGACTTAAATATTGGAAAAATTCGAGCGATCTTCCATGCACCAGGAAATTTACCTAAAAGTAAGCAGTTAATATAAATGGAAGTTAAGACCGGCACAAAAATGTTGCCGTAAGCCTTCATGAGGGCTGCTGGAATTGCATCTGCACCACAGGAAAATGATGGTTTCATCCGTTTAAGGCTATCATTGACAATTTTTTCATCGAACATAAGTGTGTTAAAATTAGAGTTATTAAACGATAGGCGTTCGTCGTTGCCATCTGGCAGTTGAAAGACAGAATGAAAGTACTGAGCAAAACTGGTGGCAACATCCTCAACCTCTTCACCATCGGAATTAAGCAGGCTAACGTGTTCTTTAGACGCCTTAGAACGGCCGCGTACATACCTCCAGAATTCAGCCGGTTTCTGAGACGCAGCAGCCTCTAACGATTCTATATAGAGCTGGTGGTCACGCCGGTAGAGGATTTTACAAAGTGAGCGATACCGACTAAACTCCGCTTTCCACTTGTCAAGCCCAGAACGCTTGGCCTTTTTGTGGGCGCTGTCCTTAAGTTTAAGCGAACTTCGAAGTTCTTTAGAAAACCAGTGGGGAAATTTGGAAGGAACAGGCTTATAACAAGGGATATACTTTTCCATGCCACTTCTGACGATTTCGGTAAAACGTCGAACCTGTTCGTCAACATCATTGACATCCAAAACACTAGACCATTCAGCAGATGAATAAAAGTGATACAGCCCAGCATAATCTCCACGCTTGAAAGCGTATCGCGGGACTGCACAATTGTCAACACCGCCAGAGCGATGCTGGGTCGCGACCGAGACAGAGACAATAAGAGGGGGGTGAAACTTGTCGGGGTGCACAAGGGATATTTCGGAGGCACACACTTGTACGTTTTTTTAAGTTTAATAATAACAATAATCAATCAATCAATCAATCAATCAATTATGTTTATTTACGTGCCCAGGAACAGCAGAGGCCTGGGTGCTGGCGCACGGGAAGTTTACATTGAAACAAAATACAAGAAACATATTGAAAAGAAACAACAAGCGACAACACACACCAAATTGAAGTCTAGCGAAAATTACAGAAATAAAGCACAGGCGGAGCCTGGGTCAGGTAAAAAAGAAAAAGAAGATGCCTTTGTGGCTCAGCTTATTGTAATGAATACACAACAAGCAGAGAACAAAGTTTAACAGTAAGACGACAAAAACAATGACAAGTATAGAGACAAATGATAAGACAAGCATGATAAGTAAACAGTTTCAAAAACAGGGCACTAGATTGGTTAAAACAGAACCACAGAGAAACGAAAATTTCAGCAATAAAAAAAGAAAACGAACGACAGAGATATCATAGATGTTTAAACATACTCGTGTTCCCAACAAAGCAGTACGAGTAAATTGTAAAGGAGCCTTGAAAGATGTCAAGGCGTTCAGAGAACGGTCGTAGCAATTCTGTAATAATAATAATAATAATAATAATAATAATAATAATAATAATAATAATAATAATAATAATCAATCAATCAATCAATCAACCTTTATTTTCGGTGCCCAGGAACAACCCTAGGGTCTTGGTACTGGTACACCATACAAAAAAAAAAAAACACTACAATTAAGACAAGACAACATACACAAACTATATGTATGACATAAACAATAAAGTAAAAATAGTTACAGAAATCTTAGAAAGCAAAAAAGGAAAAAAAAAAAAGAACAGACAGTCAAAAAGAAAAGGCAGGCTTAGTGTTGCAAGCCATGCCACTCGGCCAGCAAAACGTTCAGTAGATGTGAAAAATAGGAACTATACAAGCAAATATTGAATCAACATGACATAGAGTATACGTATATAGCCAAGGTTTTCTAACAACATATTAGGAAGTTCCAAAAAAAAGGGGGAAAAGCTTCAGCATTACCAACACTGACACTAAAAACGTACAAATATTCAAGCAACACAAAACAAGAAAAAGTGAAAAGCAAGCAAGAACAGTTTGCACATAATACATAGGGTACATAAATTTGGAATGACATAAAGGACTAAGCTACAACAGTTTTCAACTCATTAGAGAACAAAGTAAAGGAGCTCTGGAATATATCAAGCCGAACGGAATATTCATTATATGCACATTGTATTCGGCAGATGGACGAGCGTCGGCTATTTAAAGCAACTGGTCTGAAAGCTGGAAATTTTCTGAAAAGTTTATTTGGCAAATTGACATTGATAAGTGTAACCAAATCGTCACACAAAATATTACCATGAAGAAGTTTATAGAGAAAGATAATATCAGCTCGCATTCGTCGACATCCGAAGGGAAGGAATGCTTTTCAGAAGAGACATGATGCCGTTTGCGTCGTCTGCACATGACGGAAGCGGTGCTTAAAGATAGAAAGGAACTTATTTTGAACCCTTTCGATACGGTCACTATTGGACTTGCAAGTTCCATTCCAGACAACAGACCCCGTATTCAAGAAGAGGTAAGCAGAGAGCCGAATACAACTTTAAGAAAGGAAGCGGACCTTTAAACTCTCTAGAATACCTGCAAACAGCACCCAGACAACGAAGAGACCGACGGGTAATTGTGCAATGTGGGAAGAGAAAGTCAGAGGAAGAATCAAACAGTACTCCCAAGTCCCGAATTTCGGTCACCCTCGGCAGTGTGGTGCCTGCAATTTCATAAGGTATTGCAGTTTGTGAGTTTTTTCTACTATAGGAGACAACTTTAGTTTTTGAAGGGTTCAAAATAAGGTCGTTTTTGGTGCACCAACGATGGAATGACACAATATCAACCTGAAGAGAATTACAGTCCTGAACACTACGCACTTCTCTAAAGACTTTTTATATCATCAGCGTACAACAAAAAGAAGAATTTTGACATGGCAGAAGCAACATCGTTAATGAAAATGGAAAAAAGAAGGGGGACCCAAGGACGGAGCCTTGGGGTACACCACTGGTTGCTTTGTACCTAAATGATGTTTGACCGTTAACACTTACATAGCAATATCGCTCCTTGAGATAACACGTATAAGACCCACCAAAGAAGCGTGTACATCTAACAGAGTGAGCTTTGCAAGCAATAACGAGTGGTTGACAACATCAAAGGCTTTGCTCATGTCACAGTAGACCACATCCAGTTGGCTTCTACCAACGATTGCTGGGACAGCCTGCTCCATGAAGCATACAAGGTTCGTGGAAGTTGAACGACCACGCATAAATCCATGTTGATTAGGAATGAGGACATGTTTAAATGAGAAAGACAAGACCGTATGAAGAGATAACTCGAAAATTTTAGAGGCAGAACAAAGCAGCGAGACAGGCCTATAGTTTATAGCATCAGTTTTTAGGCCTGACTTGAAAACAGGGAATACGCGAGAGATTTTCCATGAGCGAGGAAACGTTCCCGACCGGAGACAGTTATTAAATATTGAAGTGAACACAGGAACGAATATATTTGCATATGTTTTTAGGATTGCAGCAGGAATACCATCTGGCCCACAAGAAAGCGAGGGCTTGAGCCGCTTGATGCTGGTCCGAATGATGTTCTCGTCCAGTTGTAAACAACCGGAGTTCTCCGCCCTGGTGACAAGGGGCGCTGTGTTGTCACTACCACCGCTAATCCCAAAAAGAAGAAGAAAATGACGAGCAAAGCAGTCGGCCACCTGACAACCTCATCGCCGTTGGAGTCTAGAAGACGAATAGAATCTTTAGTTGTACTAGATCTAGAATGAATGTATTTCCAGAAGGCTCCCGGTTGGTGAGTTGCTTTAGTTTCTACCGACGCCAGGTACGAAGTATGATCATGTTTGTGCAATATTTTACATAGGGCACGTAGGCGCCGGAATTCCTGAGCAAACTGGTTGGCACCAGAGCGCTTCATCTTTCTGTGCGCACGTTCCTTGAGTTTCAGGGCAATAATAATAATAATAATAATAATAATAATAATAATAATAATCAATCAATCAACCTTTATTTTCGGTGCCCAGGAACAACCCTAAGGTCTTGGTGCTGGCACACCATATACAACACATTATTAAAAGAAACGTAAGACAGCACGGCACAACACACAAAATCCCCGATATGACAGAAAAGCAAAAAAAAAAAAAAACAGCGTTGCAAGCTATGGCACTCGGCCAGCGAAACTTTCAAGGCACTTGAAAAAAGGAAATATACAACAAAATACACAGTGCACATGATGGAGACAGAGTGTACATATAAAACGAGAGTTTTGATTTTTGAAAAGTCACACTGCAATAAAGTATTACCTTAAAACGAACGATGCCTTTGTGATGTCCCATCTTGTCGAGACACACAGCAAACAGAGGAACAAGTTTGACAGAACAATATCGAAAAAAACAATGGCAGGAGTATAGACATAAATGATCAAACCAACAAATCGCAGAGATAATAAAAATGATGAATGAAACAACCAATTAATTGTTTATTAGTGTGTCAAGGAACGATAATAATAATAATAATAATAGTAATAATAATAATAATAATAATAACTCAACGCAAACATACCTGTATGCCTGCGATGACGATGGCGCAGTCGGTGGCGGTGATGGCGATGCCGGCGCCGACAAAAAAGGAGCGCGCGTAGAATATGACCATGTTGATGCCGGAGAACTGCTGGATGAAGTGGGCGTGCAGGGCCAGCATCGTGTGTGACCTGGGCGCCGAAGCAAGCGCGAACACCTCCTCGACGGCCCGGCACTCGGCCTCGGTCTGCGACGGAAAACAACGCGGGCAGCGTGTCTTCCACTTCTTCGCGGCGTTTTCACGCCGAGCGCGTTAAGAGCGTCCAGGGGCAGAAAAGCCGGTGTACATAGTCGGCGGCGTTGACGGTGCGAGAGCAACACCGTCACGCTACCTTGAGGCGCAGACTGACATCTACCGGACCGCAAGACGCTACGCCGACGGATGGCGCGCTACAGGATCGGAAAGTTTTCACCGCTCGCGGACGCAGCCACACGGCCCGATGACGTCAGCACGTGTGTAGTACATCGTAGCGTGCGCTCGCTCTCGCTACGGGCGCGACGGAAGCACTCCCGCATGTGTGTGCCGGCCGCACAGATGACATCAGCGTCGCTGTTATTAGATCTAAAGAACAATACTGTTACGTTGTTGACGCACAAGCTGTCACAGCATAGTAGCTTTTGGGAACATTGTGACGAAGTTTTTCTCCATGGACAGTAGAATCACAAGAACCAGAGCTCCTGTTGTTAACAGATTAGCGTGCGAAAACGTTTGAGTATGTCGCGAGGTAGTGGGCATTAGTATATCTTGAAAGCATAAAAGGGTTTTCCAACCCGCCGCTAGGGGCTAAGGCGTTGGTACTGCTGAGACCAAGGACGCGGGTTTGATTCGGCCGCGGTGGCTGCTTTTCTGATGGAGGGAAAAGCGAAAACGCTGTGTGTCGAGATTTCGAAGCACGTTAAGCATCCCAAGGTGGTCAAAAATTATCCGGAGCGCTCCACTACGGGGCGCCTCACAACGCAGCCTCGGCGCATTGAACCCCATAATCAGTCAATGGAGTGGTTCGTCAAGGTTCCCGTAAAGAAGCCTTTCGAGTGTTCTCAACAGAAAGGGCTGCTTTGGTAAACATTCCGGGAAATGAAAACGTGATGTCACCTCTCTTAGAGTTGCTACAAACACAATTAAAAGCGTTTAGATCGCACTTAAATGTGGCAATAAAAAATTAGGATGTGCTGTGTTCAATCAAAAGATAGCTTCCTGGGATTCCCTGCCACTTTCTCTATACACTGAGGGTTTTCTTCATTACGTGCACAAACCGCCTTACGCTAGGTTGCGGTGATTAAGACAAAATATAGTTTGAAAGAACGAGCCCTCGGTTTATTTTTAATTAAAATACGAAGAAATACTAAAAGAGCAGAGAAATTTCGCGCTTTACATACACTATTGCATGTGGGAGTGACGTATTACAAAGACAAGAATTAAAAGCAGTTACCAGTGGGTTAAACGCACGGTAGAATTCAAGTAATCAAATAAAAGAGAACCAGCGGCCCCCTTAATCTGACCAGTCATCTTTCGTGCCGGTGGCTATTGTAGGTGGCGGACAATCACACGAACATTATTCCATGACTCCGTAGGGAAATCGTCAAAAAGGGGTTAAGGAGTCGCCACTGCCTCATCTGTTTCCTTTAACATATCGATTGTTCGTTCCACGTCCGCGATATAATTGGTACCACTGCTATCAGGACGAAGCAGTCTATTTAAGGAAGGAGACTTGTATTTTGCCTTCATGATGCCTTCAAAAGCGATCAACAGGCGGTACTCGATAAGAAGGATGAGGAAGGAAGGTTCTGTGCGGTACCTTGCCCTGGGGTCCTCGCAGCCTCCCCAGCGCCGCCATGGCAGCCTGCCTGCGGCCCCTGAGGACGAGCCAGCGCGGAGACTCGACCGAGAAGTGTCCCGCTCCAACCTGCACCACTGAGCAGAGGAAGCAGACGGCGCCCAGCGTCCTCCAGCCCACGAAGCGGCCCACGGTGTACGACAGCATGATGCCGATGGTGATGGCCAGCTGCAGCACGCCCCCCTGGAGGAGACGAAGGAGCGAACAATCGCCATCAAAATCCTCATCATAATCTTGGTTCTAATACACCCAATTGTAGTAACAACGGCCATCCTCATGGTCCCTCTGGTTAAATTAGTGAAACAAAGAGGGTTTAAATGAAATAGGGTCACCCATAAGGTTCGGAAGGTGAGGTTTGGCTCGCTCGCTCCCTCGGGTGTTTGCACCCTCGAGGATGGTGATGGTGCCCGCCACAATGGTATAAGGCGCCGTGCTATCCTGAGCACTATATGTTGCGGTCACGGGTTCGATGCCCGGCCGCGACAGCATACATTTTTAACAGCAGAGCTCTTGAAGCTTGAGCATGGACCCGTGGCGTTCCTCCCCAAAATACCTAGAAACCCAGCCGAGCGTGCGTGTACGTGCTCCTTGCGAGGAACACCCGGCGTCGTCTAGGCTTGCGCGTGGGCTTGCGTCACATGAAGTGCTCGCAAAAAATATCAAGAAAAATAGATGTCGCATGTTGGCGTGAGATCCCGGAAAATCGTATTAAGGTTGTGCTTCCGGGATATTCATCTGTGAATACAAGAATCCTCATCGGCATATCTATCGTGGGTACCAAGCACTTACCGGTCCCTCACAACCGGGCTATCATTTCCTATCATCATCGTCGTCATCATCATCATCATCATCATTGCTTCTATCAGCTGTAATCAGAGGCTTAGGCGTTATGCTGCTGATCCGAAGGACGCGGGCTCAATCGCGGCGTCCTCGGAGCGTCCTCGGCACGCGCAGTGGCTTTGCCAAAAAAAAAAAAAATGGCGAAAGTCCCAAGGTGCGCGAAAATGGCGAGCGCTCGTGAGCGTGCGCCTCGAGGTGACCAGTGAGTCCCAGGCTTACGCGGGGACTTTATCAATGATGATGATGATGAATAAACTTTATTTATGAATAAACTTTATTAAAAAAAACGAAGAAAAAGAAAAAGACATCCCCCTCGCGAGGGGCACGATCAAATGCACAGCATTTCCGAGGGGGTGCGCCGGCAAGTCGTATCTCTTGATCGCGGGACCCGTGTCGCCATCTTTTGGAGGCGCGGGACAACTTGTGGCGCTTTCGAAACAAACGAGAAATGAGTGAAGGATATAAAGCGCGTTCGGTGCATCGAAATCTGTGTCGGTTTCGTGGCTCGGTCGGTAGGGCGCCGGGCACCTTGCGTTCCGCCCGCGGTGTCATGGGTTCGAAACCGGGCACCGGAAACTGTTATTTCTTCCTGGCTGCGGACTACGACAAGGCGCGCATGCGGACTACGAAGGCACGCCAACGCCGCGTGACATTGTGAGTTACTAAAATGCTATGCATTTAAAACTCTAGCGCTGTAGTCAAGCGCTGCCGCGCATCTAAAAAAGGAACTCCAGCGCTAATGCTAGCGATGAGAAGACACTCTGTTTGGGAGAGGTCACGGCGGCTGCCGTAGTTTCTAGAAGCCATTAGAGATAATTGGAGATATGACTGCGAGTGTGCCACTCCTTCCCGAGACGATTTGTCGATCCCGCCACCACTGCCTCGAGTCAATGACGAAGAGCTGGGGGATGTCTACAATGGTGAGAATGAATTAACATCCACCACTCGCAGCAAAGAACACGATTACTTCCATTCATATGACGACGATTACTAGCCCCACAACTACGCAAATAAACCGTGATACTGAAACTTAACTATGTTTCCGGCAATATGCACCTCCAGCAGCTCCACCATTCAAGTCCTGCGCGTGAGTGCACGCTCCCCTGAATTCCTTTGATGGAGGTGAAAGGCGACAACGCAAGTGTGTTGAGATTTCGGCGCACGTTAAAGATCCTCAGCTGTTTAAATAAATCTAATAAATAAAAAAAAGGGTGTCTCATAGGGCTGGTGTAGCTGGTGTAGCTTCGGTGCGTTGAGAAGCGCCACAATCAATAAAGTACCATGGTTCCTCGGTGCGAGGGCAAGGTGATCTCGGCGATGTAGGCGGGCACGCAGAGCGAGACGGTTCCAGCGGCGACGCCGGTCACGAAGCGGCCGCACAGCAGAAGCACGCCCGAGCCGGCGAAAAAGATGACAGCGTAGCCCAGCATGAAAAGTACGGAGCTCAGCATCAGGCCCACGCGGCGTCCCATAGCCTGGCTGACCACAGCGCCCAGGAACGCGCCGGGGACGGCGCCGGCCGGGAGCAGATGGCTCAACCTTGTGTGGGGGAGAAACGAAGACAGGGATCGACAGCATCAGTACACGCAAACAAAGGGTCGGTGTGGAAGACAAAATGCAAGTTCGGTCCATTTAGAAGGCTCCTTCGTGCCGATAACGATGATATAAATTTTATTGAGAACTTTAAACAAGTAGCCGAGATATGAAGGGAAGCAGATTAAGGCGTGGCGACTCCCCATTCACTTTCCGGCGTCGTGACATCACAGATCCTTGTTTGTGCGTCTTGCGTACGTCATCGAAAGCCACCGCCAAGAAACATGACTGGGCGATTGTAATTGATTTATTTATTTATTTATTTATTTATTTACTGATTGATTGATTGATTGATTGATTGATTGATTGATTGATTGATTGATTGATTGATTGATGATTGATTGATTGATTGATTGATTGATTGATTGATTGATGCGGGGTTTAACGTGCCGACGCTTCTCAGAACGTGGCGGTGCCGATGATTAGCGGCGGGCGGAGTTAGCTTGGGATCGAAACGAGGACTCGCTGCCCGCGCTCTGCGTCACCGGCACACCGCCCACTCTTGGGCCGGACTCCGGCTTCTCGCGGTGGCGTCCAGGGCTGTCGTCGGGCCTACACCGCGACGGACGGAAACTTCGAAGGAAGCGTCGGCGACGGACGTCGGGCCTACACCGCGAGGGCGCCGTCCTGCTGTCGTCTTGCCCGACCGCTTCCTAGCTCCTTCCTTTTAGATGCGACCGCACCTCATTCACCCGCCTTGTCCCTGCATCCGGCGTCGTCGGCGTCCGCCCCTCCCCCATTCTCCTCGCCGCGCCAGCTGCGCTCTCCACCACTCTGCCCCTCTCCTCTCCGATAGCGAACACTCTCTCGCGAGGGTCATTGGATTGGATTCGATTGGATTGGCTTGGCTTGGCTTGGCTTGGCTTGGCTTAGCTTAGCTTGGCTTGGATTGGATTGGATTGGATTGGATTTGGATTGGATTGGATTGGATTGGATTAAAATAGATTGTGTTGGATTGTGTTGCGTCATAGCCGCGGCAGACGCACTGGCGCCGGCGCGTCCCCTCACCGTTATGCGCGCTATAAAACGCGGTGCCTGCGCCGCTCCGCTCCATCGTTCCAGCGCCGTTCCTCCGCTGTCCAACGCTGCAACGTGAACCCTCTATGCGTCGCATCTACACAGGGGTTCACGCGAGGGGAGGTGGGAGTTTTTTCTTCTTTCCTGCTGGCCCATTGCCTTCGGCAAGCGCTACACCCCTGGTTCGCCGGATTGGCCACCCTGCTGCACTGGCCCTTCCTTACACTACCCCCTCTTCAGAGAGTTCTTAGAAAGAACTATTCTCTAGACGTTGGGGATGGAGAACGCCAGTCAGTGTCGAAGAGTCGAAGAGAAGGTCTAACCACTAAAGTCACACAGCACAGTCGACTTCGTAGAAAAGAAAACAGTTTACACGCCAGAATTCAAGCACATCACCAAAAACAGTTCGCATAGGCACGAAACAGTTCAAGAAGTTCTCCAAGCTACCAGATACGGAAACGTCTACGGCGTAGTCTGCTTGAGTGCACTAGAAGAACAAAAGAAAGCGTCCGAAGCTGTATACATCGAGTAAATGGAGCTTTCAATAGCTCCCCGGTACCACACGAAGTACAACCGGTTATACCCAATTGCAACAACACAAAAACAGGCCAACCGGCAAAGAGAATTTTGTCCACACGAAGGTGGAGAGAAATTAACGGGAAAGACTTTCTTGCGACCCACCGCTAGGGGGACGAGCCCGGGGGGGGACCCCTCTTGTCCCCCCTAGGAAAAAGCCGGATAGGGTGGGTTGCTGGGAACGGGAACTTGGACATCGGGATGGGTTATGGGAAAAAGGGTGGGAATGAGGGAAGCAATTTTGCTCCAATCCTTTTGTCTGACTCTCTTACAAGACTGATTGCTCAGCGAAGGCATCAGACAGTGCCAATTTCCAAATATGCGGCCCCTGCCACGGGTTACCGCTCACCCATAGGGTCCGATAACTGGGCCCCAACTGTCGAAGACAGGAAGTACCCTATTTAGTGGCGACGGTCGCCCCCCCCCCCCCTTCCCCCGACACCCAGTTCTGCGGCCGATACGTACTAACGTCCTCGATCAACTGTCCCGCACAAGGTACTCATGAATCACCAGTGAAGCTTTCCACTATACACTGGTACTTGCAACACCTGCTTTTCACGGTCTCCGGACACCGGATATATACAGCCGGAAATTGTTGTTCAGAGTCACGCTTCCGTGTACATGCGTGGGTGTTTGCCGAAAAAGCCTACGGTTGCCTAGTAACTCGGCGCCTCTTCCGCCGCGGGCAGCATGAGCGTCGGCTATGAAACACCCCCTGAGCTCCTTTTCTGCTCCTCTTAGTATAGTGTTTATGTATAGACAATTCGTTAGGAACTGGGCTGTATTGACATGTGGTGGGCATGTCCCGTTTCTTGCGGCTTTGTGGCTTTTCCCTCCGCTTGCGTCTCATCTTAATCCATTTACGCGAATGCTTGGGTGAAGTTGTTTTACGCGGCCTACCACTCCGCTGGGTGATCCGGATAGCGGTAAGTCGTCCTGCGGAACAACTGCACAACAATCCATTACTACGGAGTTGCAAGCCTCTTAAAAATCTTTTAGCTTGACGCATAACATGACATTTGTTTTTTCGGCTCAACTTAGGCAAACATCGAGTCTTGAAATAATTGAAAATCATATGGCACTGTCGCTTCCGGGATCTGTGACAAGGCGACGTACAGACCGATGCTTTTATGGCCGGATGCATCGCAGTCTTTCTGTGGCTCTTTTGTTTCCGCGGTATCTTTTGGGAGCGCGAAAACGTCTCACTGGCGGCTGCGAGTCCTTTGGGAATATTGACTCCCGGGCCGTTATTTGGATACGCGTTTAGAATAATCGAACCCGGTGCCTTGTCTTCCTCAGGACATTCCGCGTTGTCGTCATTAGTCTCCGGAGCTTGCAAACCAAGCTCTCGTTGAGTAGGCACTGAGCAATTAGCAGGGTGGCTAGAGGCGGAGCCTGGCACCTGTACGGGGGTACGCGATATGTCAGCCGGACGAGCGAGGCGTATACGCAATTCGAGAGCGGCAATTTCCTTGTTCAGGGCGACAATCTTTCGTTCATCCGCGTCCTTCCTTTCGTCATACTCTCTGAGTGCCTCCCTTTCCTCTTCTTTCATTTCCTGCCATTGTTTCAGGATAGCATCTTTGAGCTCACCAGCGTCTCTCAAGAGAGCAACATCAACACCGAGTCGCCTAGCCTCCCTACTCAAGGATAGCTCCTTTTTCAGCTTCTCCTTCTCCGTGTCGAAGTAGTTGCGGAGGGCTGCACCTGTCAGTCCCATGTCTTGACCCACCTTCATTATTCTTTCCGAGCCCGCGATATACATGTTCGAATATTTGCGTGGTTGTAGGGCTAACAGCAACCGAACTCCTCTCTGTTGGGAACACGTGAATCCTGGCAGGCTCGCCACTTTTGTGATGAACGTTGGGCCGGACCGCGTGCAGAGCAATGTGCCGTACTACTGTCAACACAAACACACGCGTTATATTCAACAGGCAATCCAAACGGGTAGGTATTGAAAGGGGAAAGACAATATTCACAAGACTCGCAGAGGACTGGCAAGGAACCGGTCCACTACAGTCCGCTGGGGCGGGCATGATGGATAGAGCTGGGACGGGCCGGTCACCTCGGTGAGTCGACGCGAGGTGGCAGTCTGTCCGCAGAGCCGACGAGACGTGTGCGCCGAGATGCCTCAACTCGGCGTTATGTTTAACGTTCAACCCGGCGAAGAACGTGGCGGTGTCCAGGGATGTCGTCGGGCCTACACCACGACGGATGGAAACTTCGAAGGAAGCGCCGGCGACGGACCTCAGGCCTACACCGCGTGGGCGCCGTCCTGCTGTCGTCTTGCCCGACCGCTTCCGAGCTCCTTCCTTGTCTTCTTCCCTGCTGGCCAGTTGCCTTCGGCCAGCGCTACACCTCTGGTGGTTCGGCGGATTGGCCACCACACTGCACTGGCCCTTCACTACAATGACCTAACTAGAAACAATCAGTTTTTTTTTCCTCCTCTTTTGAACACGGTTTTTGAAAGTACCTTTCTTTTAAAACACAAATGGCTGAATTTGCATACGACCTACTGCGGTAAGCGGACGATCACATTAA
Organism: Haemaphysalis longicornis; assembly: GCA_013339765.2. Taxonomy (NCBI): domain Eukaryota; kingdom Metazoa; phylum Arthropoda; class Arachnida; order Ixodida; family Ixodidae; genus Haemaphysalis; species Haemaphysalis longicornis. The sequence goes on along the minus strand of CM023449.1, from coordinate 5,787,724 downwards.
AATCGATGAAATTTTCTTAGCCTTTTCCAAGGTCTTCGATCGCGTACCCCACGACCACCTACTTGTCAAATTATCAGCTCTTGGTATAAAGTGGCCTTCTAAAGTGGCCTTATAAACCTTATAAAGTGGCTCGAACAATTTTTAACAGGACGCGATCAGTTTTCCTATTTTAACAATTTCCTACCATCCCTTACCAGAGTCACTTCCGGTGTTCCCCAAGGCGCAGGCTTATCACCACGATTATTTCTTATTTTTCTAATTACTTTTCCAATAACATCAAATCACAGCTGCGCCTGTTTGCAGCAAACTGCGTTCTTTATAATACTATTCATAGTTCTAACGCACTTAGTCTACAACGCGACCACTTCTTGGTGCGAAAAATGGCATATGCCTCTAAACTTCGCTAAATGCAAGGTCATGTTCTTCACGCGTAAGCGCACCACCAAACACGAAACCTAGTGCGTTAATTCTGTTACCATTCACCAAACGTGCTGTTACAAATATCTAGAAGTTCATACAACGGCATCACTAGCACGGCAAAACATCTTAAAACCATTCACTCTGAAGCTTCAAGCTCATTAGGCTGCTTTACCGTCGTAAAAGCCTAATGCGATCTGCATGCGATCTTCATCTCCCGAAATAAAGAAACTCGCATATCTATCATACGTGCTACCAAAACGGGAGTACGCATCGTCCATCTGGTGGGCGTCCTTCACAAGCTTATCTTACCGATTATATCGAAGCTGTTCAAAACCTCGCATCTTGTTTCGTTACGTCACAATATTCAAGACACATCGGCGTAACCGGACTAAAATAAACGTTGTCATTTACGCAATCTGAGTCACGTCAGATAACTTCTCGTCTCTGCCTCTTTCACACTTTATTTTACTTCAGCAAATCAGGACACCCTCTCTAGCTAAAACGCCCATTAAGAACATCATCCAGCGTGTCACATACGCACCCCTTGGTGGCCCTAAAATGCCAAGCGACGGCGATGAGCAGTTCATTTTCCTTCCATGCCGTACAACTGTGGAATGCACTGCCAGATGTTATGGTTTCTTGCAGGGACTTCAAAGTATTTCGCGAACAACTAACCCGTCTGCAAAATCCAAATTACACATCCTAAACACCACAGTTGCCTTTCGGATTATAGTTGAGGTTTTACTGTAGGCCCAGAATTTTTTTATCGCCTGTCATGTAATTTTATGCTTTGTTATCTGTGTTTCTTTTGTTTGTTTTCTTTGTTTCTTGTAATGAGTGTGCGCCTCGTTATTGTTGCTTCTTATGAAACTGTTCCAACTTCGATGTACTGACCTTATGTAATCCCTTCGGGCCCGGAATGTTGAATCAATGGAATAAAAAGAAATGAAGTCGGCCTATCAAGCTTGTAAATGGAGGTTTTTCTCCCGTCCCCGTCTTCCTGCTAACGGGAAATAAAAATGTCAATGTCTATGTGGGGATAGATGTGTTACAATTTTTCCCCTTTTTGGTGGGTAGACCTCTGCGATTTCTCGCACGTCGATACCGTAGCATCCTCAACGTGCAAGTCAAACAGTGAATGGGTTATGTGCTTGTTTTCCTCATGGCAAAAAAAAAAAGAAAAAGAAACAGCGCACAGAAACAAAGGAAAACGAGAAGGAGGCAAACACGGGCGAGGCCTATTTCTCTTTCTTTCTCTTTCTTGTCTGCCGTCCCGTTTCTGTGCGCTGTTTTTTTTTTTTTTTTTTTTTTGGGGGGGGGGGGGCATGATCATGAACTAACTAGCCCGGCTTTATTCTAGTGCAGCTTGTTTTCGACAAAGCTCGTGTTCCGGGCCCGTCGACCATACGCAGACTTCGCCACGTAATAGAATTAAGTAGTATGGAATACCGCACCACCGCTGCAGTTCACCTAAGACTTGGCGTGCTCATTTCTGCACATTGTACCTTTTTACTTTTCTTGCGATGCATGAGCTCCTGCCTCCAAGCTTGACGAATCCTGAGAAGGCTGTTTTTATTCATTGCTTGCCGTCGATCACTTTTAGTAGATGGAAGGAGCTGCACATGTAACGAATTCAGGCGTCACAGCTCTCTGAGGCTCGTGAAGTTCCTTCTTTTAGCTGACCCTAACCTTCTGTACCACGGCCTCCGCTATTGTAAACACTACTGATTTTGCGAAGCCTGCGACGTGAAGTTGAGGCAGCTGTACGACAAAACTTTCTTGCATAGCATGAGGACAAGAATTGGACAGTGCTAGCTCACTACCATTTCTGCCTATTGCTCGTTTTGCCATCTTCAGTGGCCGGACTAGCAAGGAAGCAGTTCCAACACACACCACTGCCTCGCATGGTGAACGAACGCGGCGTGAAAAGTCGAATGTCATTAATTTAGTTACTTAATAAGCTAGGGTGAAGACAGGACTTGAATCTTGCCCTGACTTGCCCTGTGGTCGTCGGTCTTTTCGCCAAGCCCGTATTTTCCCCAATACACTGTTCGCGTTTGGACATCGCCGTGATTTCTTCTCTGGGACGAAGATGTTTAAAAGGCAAGACAATACGCGCGCTGACGTGCGGAATACTTCCCTATATTTTTCGACAAGTTGGTTCGTTAATCGGCAGGCGTAATCATTCACGCAACACTGCTGCTAGACTAAAAAACGCAATACGTTTGGATATTTTTCGACACAAGTTATTTCGTAAATCGGCAATCGTTCCCTCAGCAGACACTGTTACTAGGCTGAAAACTGTTCTCGGCCCACCGCAGCGAATAGACGCTGTGCGCAGATTGCAGTAAATAAAAGATGAAGCGGAGAGGAGAAAATCTAGTTGCAGCCAGCTTGGTCAGCTAACTTCCTCGATCCGTCCGTCATAGCAGCTACCGGCCACGGTGCTTGAACCCAAAGTACGTTTATTATATCTGTCTGACTGCCCAAATCAGCACATTACATCTTTGCGGCTAGGGCTTAGCAATCGTTTTAGGTCCCGCTTCCTTAATAGCAAAAGCCTGGGTCGTTCTCTCTTCCTCTTTGACAAACAAGAAAGAAAGATGTTATATAAGCTTGTTATTGACAGTTACTGTTTCTCATTTGCGGGGCCACAAAACATCTTTATGGAAACATAAGTTAAAAAAGGGGATGCTCTAGTTCGAGCAAAAAAGAAAAAAAAAAACTTCCAGTCTCTTTCCCAAATAAGATGTGCCGTCAACTCAACATACAAATTCTCCAGCGATGTATTTCCCTAAATCCTAAAGCCCCGCCGCCTGTTTGGGGCCTCCCGGCTTTCCCGAGCTCACCAGACGGAGTCTGACACTGCCTGGAAGCTCTCGGCCCCGGCTCCGGTGGCGGCTGCGAGGCTTTCGGCTGCCGGGGAGCTGTAGCCAAGGGTGACGCCCATGCACAGGGAGCCCGCCCAGGCGCTGACCAGCGTCGACAGTAGGGGCGTGGTCAGACGTGGCTTGACGGGGTACGAGTGGGCTTCGGAGGAGGGTGCAAGCATTTCTTCCGCGGTGGTTGCCTCGGAGCGTGCGTCAGGACGAGCAGCTATTCTTCTTCTTCGTCTTCGTCGCGTTCTTCCTCGAGCACGCGCCCACGAGGAGCCGGGCTTCTCCTTTTTCGTCTTTCCTCAAGCGAGGCGTCGTCTCCACCACAGGAACGAAAGCAGAAATCAAAGCCTCAATCCGCACGGCAAAACCCCACCACTGCAGAGGAGCAGGCCTTGGGAGCTTGTCTTGGGTCGCTCTTGCTTGTGGACCAACAAAGGCTGGTGCAACTCGCGCTATAGGTCGCTTCGGCCATCTAGTCTGAGCTTCCTTCCCAACCCCCCCCCCCACCCCTTCACCTGAACCCTGTGTCTCAGCAATAAAGTGTTTTCTCTCTATCTGTGTGCCGTCTCTGCGAGAAGTTGATTATCGACAGAGATAATGCTACTAAGAGCTTCGTAGTTATGTGTAACTGAAGAAAAAAAGGGCAGACGCCTGTTACGCGACATGTTGATCTCTGATCAATGCCTCCTAGTAAAACCAATAGCAGCACAAATATAGTACGAAGCAAAATATGAATATTACTGGACAGTGTTCTCTAGTTATAGAAGAATATTGCCGCGAACTAGGCATTGGGTTTGTTTGTTTATGTTTTGTTTTTACTGCCCAGCCGCGCCTGGCAATGTTATCTGTGTCCCAAGCGAAGCGCATGTTTCATTCTTTATTTTGATGCCCGACGGGCTATCTCAATCTGATACAGAGAGCGTTTCGCCCTAACGTCACTAGCCTCGAATAATCTCCTTTGACCTACAATGTTCTAGATGTAAATCGACGGTTCGAGAAACACTCGCGCCGAAAGATAAAAGCCTGCAAAGCAGACGCCGCGGCATTCCGAATCGCCGACGCTCGCTAACGCACGTCATTTTGTTGACTGCGCTGCTTCGCCGCCTGCGCACTTTTTGAGTTGTTAGGGGATCACAAGTTAGCACCAATAAACTTGTTTTTCCTTGAAGACGACTGTGTCATCATTGACTTCGTGACAATATTATATCATAACATTGCTTGAGCGCGATTACCAATTATGACGTTATTGTACATATTTTACTCCTACCTTGTGCCGTACTTCTGAGATCAGCATTTAACGGTGTGGGTGGTACGCGCGCTGAAGATATACGAGTGCGTAGTCTGTATGTGTGCATATACAGATCCGCGCAGAAGTAAACGGAGCACGGGAGCGGTGGCTGAACTGCATCGCTGCGCCGCGTATGGGCGCTGACGGGAACCATGGAGCGCCGTTAAAAGAGTGTGTTCGCACTGCCCCGGTCGCCCTAAATGATATGTTTAATCGCCGCTCTGCTGGCGTGTCATGTTCGGCGAGACGGTCTTGAAAAGGCAGCGCTGGGCTATAGAGGGGCGCTGGTTGCACTGCCGCTCGCAGGCATCAGCGGCGACCGAATCCGCTGCTCATGAGCTAGACGAAGCTGCGTGCGCCCGGAAACGTGCCTTGTTGCGCGCTATAAAGGGCGGAATAAAATTGCAGGCCGCCGCGGTCTGGCATAGCATGTCATTGCGATATAATTAATTGTAAGCCGGCAACAAAATTGCCACGGACAATATAGAAAGCACACTCACAGACATTTTCGTTGTTCCGAAAAAAAAAAAAAAACTCTCGCTGACGAGACTAATTCTTTATTTTGTGTTTGTCCCAAGTTGGGCCTTCCGGTCAGTCCAGGTCTGTTCTGAGCAAAGGGAAATAAAAAAAATGTCCATGTAATGTAAATTCTGTATTAGAGAACGCCGCAAATAATAGGTAGTTGCCTGCTATTACAGCTGACCTCATAGAGGACCAGTTTAATCCCGATTTTGCAACTCCCGCGGGCGTGAAGAGTCGTGAACAAAGGCCCGTGCGGCGGAGTGATTCGGGCTAGTCCTAAGTTGTTTGAGGAGGACTGGCTTTGTCGGAGCACACGAAAACCACCGCACTGCACAACATGTATTACGAGTGCACAGGGTAGCAGCGCGCTGAATCTCAACACCCTTTTGATATGTCGCTGAGTTACGTTGCTAACTTTATTGGCGCAAAGTTTTGTGCTGCTGAGTTTAGCGTTGCTAAGTGTATGATATTGCAAAACATGCAATACCCCTTAACAGACCATATTTCTTCCTTTTCATCATTACCAGATTTTTCTTGCATTTTTTTTTTTCTTCTATGCGCTGTTGTGACCAAGAGCCTTCGCTAATCGTTCTTGTTAAGCCTAGGTTTAGTTCTAATGTTAGGAAACGTTATCATTAAAGGAGCCATGAAGACAAAACACAAGTTCGGTTTATTATAGAAAGACTGCTTAGTCCCGATAACAATGATAGCAATATCATCGCAATCTTCGGACAAATAACGGAGATATTAAAGAAAACGTGTGAAGCAGTCGCGACCCACTAGCCAATTTCCCGCAACTTTTCTATGACGTCACGGAACCTTGTTTGTGCGATTGGTGGCCGCCTAACTGACCTGTCGCGACCACACATGACTGGACGTCTGTAATGGGGCCTCTAGTTCCATTTGACCGCATCACTTGAATACTAACGTGTAGTTAACGCACTGAAAATTATGTTTAATTGTTGGCCCCTATGACGTCATTCTTGCTCATAACACGTCACTGTGGCGCAAAATTTGAAAGTTTAATTCTTCTTGCTTTTTTTATCGTTAAAAAAACATCTTTTGTGGCTGTAATGGAACTGGGTGAGATACTGAATCCTAGTTCTTTCAAATTGCACGAAGTTGTATTTTCTCTTCATGGCTCCTTTAACAAAGTGCCAAGCAATGACATCCGCATTGTACGAGAAGCTACGGGTACTGCATGAAGACAGACGTTAGGATTAACGTCCGGTCATGGCATACCCGAGTCCACGCCTCTCGACCCAGCCATTCGGCTGTCTACAATTCCGCATTTTCAAAGACGATAGTCTTTCTTGGACTACTTAAACCCAGAAATTTTGGTCTATCTGTATGTCTGTCTGTCTGTCCGTCTGTCTGTCTGTGACTCGATTCAGCCACCCGGCCAAAGTAAAACAATGCCTGCGCAGTATTCTTATATAGTCACAGCTTAATGTGCCCGTCTAAGTCCGGTGTAGTGTTCATACTTGTCAATATTGTTGAAGAACAACACGACATTACGCATATATATGACAAGAAATTAATACAGAAATGATATTTGCAGCGTTCCTTTATAAGAAATCGTACATGTTTGATTTTGGCGAAATTAAATATTTCTTTAACTGAACAAAAAAATATCACTCCACCGTCGCCTGCTGTCGCCCGCGCCATATAGCTTCTGGCGGCATTTGAAGAAATCAAGTGGCAAGAGTTACAAAAGGTTCCACTAGATAGGTTCCACGTTCTGCTTGCAACGCACGTGGAGTAGGGAAACGCGGTTCTATAAACGTTGAAGTAGGGCGCCTCGATTCACACGCGTCTTCGCCGTACGGCAGCGTTGGCATAGAGACACCCGGTTTGGAGCAGTGGAACGCCGGAAATTTAAAATGATTTAAGCAAACCTTTGGCGTCTTTACCTTGGGAGGAGCGCGACGCAACAGGAACATGAGAGGTGAGCGGGAAAGCGAAGGGAGGCATTTACTTGGCAAAAGTCGATAAAGACTATCGTCTTTTGACGACATTTGCAACGAAAGGAGCAGATACGCGGCCAATTTTTTCATAGGCCACCGGCCACACCTTGCCCAAAAAGATTTAAAATACATCATTACACTTTTTTCTTCCTCCACATCTCGCGTCCCAATCAGCCGGGAGGTCAGGCCGGGGCGCGTATTCCCAAACCATATCCCGTAGGGGCCCAGGCCGACCACACCCCCTAAGCAGGGGCGCAGCCAATGAGGTTAAAAAAATTGCAATTTTTTAACCTCCTTGGACGCAGCACCGTGACGTCTCTACCTATATGTGCGCGACTTCATGCGAGGTGGATTTTTTCTTTTTTCCCCCTCCCCTCGTTTCGGCTGCTTTGCGGGCGGCCGATGGTTTCGCTCCGTGGGCGGGGCTGGCCTGCGGCACTGGGGAAGCTGACGCACATGTGATAGAAGTTAACCTTTCGTACCTGAGCCCCTGATCTCTCCGCGCTCTTCTTGCGCTCCTGCAAGTTGACGCTGACCTCCGATCGTGTTCCTAGATAAGCGCTCGGCTCGGTGCTCGAAGTGCGTGCGCGCGGATGGACGCTTTCACGCGCATGTGGCAATTATACACGTTCCGGAAAGCAAACACCCTCATTGAAAGCTCATTCTACAGCACACAGAAGGGTATACAATTGAGTTGGGTCCCCTTTCACTATATACACACCTCAAAACACGATTCGGGTGGTTTTGAGCGTCCATCCGCGCGCGCGCACTTCGAGCACCGAGCCGAGCGCTTATATAGGAACACGATCGGAGGTCAGCGTCAACTTTCAGGCGCGCAAGAAGAGCACGGAGAGATCAGGGGCTCAGGTACAAAAGGTTAACTTCTATCACATGTGCGTCAGCTTCCCCAGCGCCGAAGGCCAGCCCCGCCCACGGAGCGAAACCATCGGCCGCCCGCAAAGCAGCCGAAACGAGGGGAGGGGGAAAAAAGAAAAAATCCACCTCGCATGAAGTCGCGCACATATAGGTAGAGACGTCACGGTGCTGCGTCCAAGGAGGTTAAAAAATTGCAATTTTTTAACCTCATTGGCTGCGCCCCTGTTTAGGGGGCGTGGTCGGCTTGGGCCCCTACGGGATATGGTTTGGGAATACGCGGCCGGGGCATACTCGCGTCTGGAGTTAATATATCTGCAGGCCGACACATACCCGATTTAATGCCAATGCATATTCGCGTTGGCAGATAATAAGAATTTTTCTCCCACGTTTCTGGCATCGCCACCTGAACCATGTGATTCTGGAGTGCGGTTCACCCGTAAAAAGGCTGTCATGGGTGTCACCATTACCGTTACACCGCCTGCTAAGTCGGCGTCGAATCAAATCAAATCAAATCAAGTCGAACTTTATTTTCCTTCAGAATGCAAGGAGGGGGCAGTCACAAAAAGCTGCATAACTTGACAGCTTGACGAGGCAACTGTTCCTACATTCGGCAGCAACTGGCGACACGAGTTTGTGGTGCCAAAAATAAGAACACTCAGAAGATCGGTGTACAGGTCGGATTGGAAAATGCTATAGGAACTGGTAATGTTAAAAAAAAGTTATAAAAGTGTAGGAAAAGAAAAAAAAACGAAACAAAAAAGAAAGACACACGGGTGGGATATTACCACAATCGTAAAGTCTGAATCGTAAATCGCCATAAACGTGTTAGCAAGAAACTCGACGAGTATATATACATCGCAGGGCAAGCATAATGAAAAACAAGAAGAGGCTTCGTGTTTTCTTAATCATGGAAAAAAAATAAAAACATTCCATATAAACAACATCCGCTTAACAACCTAATAGGAGTTTACTAAAATACAACATTACAATGGGAAAGATACACAAATTTAAATCCATCACTCAAACACAGTTATCACAAAACGTACAGAATACAAATTACGGGGTACACAGATGCCACAACCGAACATAGTTACTCCAGGAAGAACAAAAAATTAAAGAATAAAAATGAAATACAAAGAATAAAACTGCAGGAATATTTATCGCACGTTTCTCTTGGAGTGTCGTAAAAGGTCTGCTTCAGCCGGATTTAGCTTTTTTAAAAGTACAGGTAGGGTAAATGTCAATCACTGTAAGCCGTACTTGTTTTTTGGTGTGGGCGTGTACCCTGCATTTGTGAAACGCGTGTTGTACAGAAAAGTATTTTTTTTCTTATTCCGGATAGCTTAGCAAAAAATGTGATGTTGATTAGTAACTGCATTTTTATATGCTCGCGTTAGACAAAAGTCGTACAAACTATTAACGTTAATTATTTTACATCCATCGAACAGCTCATTTGTGTGAGCGGCAAATGCGACATCTGCTACGACTCACAAAACTCTCTTTTTCGATAGAAGCAACTTTTTAAAAGTTGTTTTAGTTGTTGTGCCCCACACTAACTGGTGATAGGTTAGGTGGGGAAGCAACAGACAACTGTAAATTACAAGCTTCATTTTTTCACGTAATACATGACAGGCTCTGTTTAGTATCCCAGTTATTCTACAGACTTTTTTGGGAACTTCGCTAACGTGAACGTCCCAAGTTAGGCTACTAGAAAAGTGCACTCCTAGCAATTTCATTGTTCGAACTATAGGCACCTATAGGCATTAGTTTAGAGAGAGGCGCAATCTTATTTTGGGGCCTAAAGAGCATGCCTTTCGTTTTGTCAGCATTAACACAAAGGCAATTATTATTTGTCCACTCTCGGAAAATGGGTAATACTTCTTGACAAATGTTTTCAATCCCCGTTGTACATTTTTCCTGCAATTAGAAGAGTGGTGTCATCGGCATAGCATTTAAGGTTCACTTCAGGGCGTGTAACAATACAGTGCAGATCGTTAATATATAGGGAAAATAACAGGGGACCTAATATGCTTCCCTGCGGTACTTCTGTCTTTACGCATCTAAGTTCAGATGCAAACTTACCTATGGATGTGTACTGTTGTCGGTGATTTAAGTAACGTGTTATAAGGTCAAGAGCAGTACCGCGAATTCCATAGGTCTGTAATTTATTTAGCAGAACGTTATGACTCAGCGAATCAAACGCTTTGGATAAATCAATGTAAATTCCAAGAGGTAATAAATGTTCGGCAAAATAGTGTAGTATTCCTTTTTTTGTTTGTTTACGTAATGCAGTTTCCGTAGAACAACGCCTGCGAAAACCGTGTTGAAAACAGTGAAGCAAATTGTTTTTAAAGAGATAGTTAGACAACCTACACTATATAATCTTTTCAATCGCCTTCGAAAAAACAGGCAATATCGAAATCGGCCGATAATTCTTCAAGATATTGCAGTCACCACATTTAAATACCAACACAACTTTAGCAAGTTGCATGCGGTTGGGAAGTACTCCATTTGCCAGGATTAGGTTAAATATATGAGGTATGGAAGTGCTATAATGTCTACGACATACTTCCGAGGTTTAATTTGCATATTTTCTGCATCGCAGCCCGTTGGTATTTTTAAATAAGAATTGTAGCAGTGACTTCGCTTTTATCTGTAGGATTCAAGAATATGAATATTGAACAGGAGCCTTCCTCTACGACATACGAATTGTTCGGCAAAACTGGAAGCCTGCGAATTGATCCACAAAAAGTCATTGAATAGATTGCTACGGACGCCCGAGATAGGCTTATCGTCATGATAACCACTTCAACTGGCTTGTTTCTTGAGAGCGGCCTAGAACAGAATTATCCGTTTTATCACAGAAATTTATCAGTTCGGTGGGTATCCGTGGCAAAGTTATAATAGTATGTTTTTTTATCTTTTCTGATTATATTAATTAGTATATTACGAACTCGCTTGTATCAGGGAAAAGTTTATATCCTTCGTACGAAGAAACTTTTGATACAAGCGATCTTTGTCAGCTATTTGGTCCTTTATCCAGGTTTTACGATAGCGATTTCTTCTCCGCGTGGTTTTTATGGGGAAGCTAGTGTTATAAGCCTTAGTTAGTTCAGATAGGAACGTTTTATAGGCGTCATTGGAGTCACTTTCTTTGTATACGCATTTCCATGTAAGCTTTTCTGTAACTTCTCTGAATTATATTAGGTTTTGGCTAAAGATATCTTGAAAAACCGGGTTTTTTTTTTCTTGTCCCGAACTGTGTTCTTTTTAACGATCATAAAAGCGGGCAGGTGATCTCTAATGTCAGCATATATTGTGTCTGTTGTAATTATCGACGGAGAGTGGTTAGTTAGAAAAAAATCAATGAGAGTAGCAGATAACATAGTAATTTGGTGCACGTAGGATATCAAAACCTCTCTGTGTGACCAGGCATGTTAGTGTGCTCTCCTTGAATTATTCTCAAGTAAGGTGACATTAAAAGTTTGTTTTCGTTGACATAGTTCAAAATGGTTCCACAAACACGAGAAACCTTTCAAAATCACCGGTGGAGGCTTTCGCCAAAAACAACGTGCTCTCGGCCAAGAGCAACAATATTAGAAATACTGATGAAAATACGACCTAATACCAACCTGCCTTATGGTGACAAACTTTGTGACAAAATGTTTCTCCCTTGTGTTCTAAGAATGGCGAGAAGAAGGCCTGCTAATCCAGTAGCCACTGACGCACGCAGGACAGGAGGGAGGGGGCTAATATTACTGAGGCTACTAATTCCGCCTAGCATCAAATAACTACCACTCGTAATTATCTTTCTGTCGCAATTTACGCTGCAACTTTGGCGGCACCGATGTCTGTTCAAGCAACAACGCCCAGCCAATCTGCAACGTTCCTGAATAAACAACAAAATATTCCAAGTGGGTCTGTTCCACGACCGCTGGCCTTGCTGACAACGGACCCAAATGAACAATTTGTCCAACTAAAGGAAGATCTGCGTCGCGCCACACGCGCTGTCATCCTACCGGGTGGAACAGACCTTCCTAGTGGGCTCGCTCGCTGGGAGGAGGTCCCGCTGCGTAGACTTGGAGTTGGGGTGGCCCTCTCGCCTGCGGTAACCCTGGAGTGGCCACCACGATACCATGCCCCGTTTACTAACACCTGCCCCTTCTGTACGGTTCCTGCCGAAGACGTCGACACCAACCACCTGCTATGGACGCGCCCTTCCCTGAGTGCAGCGAGATCTAGACACCTTCGCGGCACAGGCCTGCATCCTGGGAGACCCCCTGATCTCCAACGATGGCTGTGGGGGCCCCACCACCGCTGTCTTCTGGATTTCCTCCAGGAAACGGGTGCCAACTTGTACCTCCAGGACTTCATGCCAAAGGGCATACTATCGCAAAAAAAAAATTCCAAGAGGGTTATCCAGGCAGCGCCAGTTGCAGGCGTAAGTCTCTTGTTTTGAACTGGCTCCTTGTTGATGTATTTAGTTATTTTCCCCATTTTTTTTCTCCTATTATGTTCCCGTCACCTCGTTTGGTTGGGAAACTCCCCTCCCCCTTTTTCCCGCGCAAATGGAATCCTGCGTACGTCACTGCCCTTACCAGACAAATGCTGCGCGTATTAGGAATCACGACGCTTAAAGAAGACGATTGCTAGATTTCCAACTGTGTTTTTAACATTCGAAATATGAGCTCCAAGAAGAGACGTATACGCACGCAGAAACGGAGCGACAAAATACTTAACCGGAACTGTGTGAAAATAACAGCGAAATAATAAAAATAAAAAGACAATCGCATTCCAAGTTATATGCCGGAATCCCGTAATAGGCTGAGGTTTCCAGACAACACTGCAGCAAGAAGGAGATCCATGTTAAGCGTTCCAGTTGTTCAATAAATAGAACAAGAAGATGTTTAGGTAAGCTTTTCTCACCAGAGAAACGTAACAGCTGCTAAGAAAAAAATAACCCCTCAATTATTCTGAAATAAGAACACTTGCGGTGGAAAAAACTTTGCTCATTAAGGACACATACAGAGCACGGAGGAAATTAAAAGAAAAGTACTGCAGATTTTGTTGCATAAAAAGCTTCGGAGAAGCTGTTTCGACCAAATGGGAGGGGTAAAACGTCCGCGATAGAACGGCATTCTATAAAATAGCGATCGATAAACTTTCAGGACACGGTGTAGCATGGATCGCGCAAAAGAGAACGCAGTCGTCTCGAGGATTACCCATCCGACATCCTGAGCACCGTTCGGTTGTCTCTTTGTTGGCCGTGAGGAAGATGCTTATAATCTTGTATTTTAGTGTTGCGAGGGCGACTTTGCCAAGGAGCGCGAGAGATAACACACTTAAACTGCGCGCAAAAGGACGAGAGAAAAAAGAAAAGAGAAGTTGAAGTTGAAGTTTAGTTTTTTTTCTTTCCGCATACGGGGCGAAATTACGGAAAGAGCGGGTGAAAAGCAAAAGGTTAGAAGCCTGACAGAGGCTTTACGCCCGACAGCGGTCTTGCACGGCTAGGCATTTACATGAAGAACGTACTAAGAAAAGTTACACAGCACACATCTTTGATGTACACCAAAACACTATTTCAGAATTGCACACACGTACAAAAAACAAAGAACAAAGTTCCTGAAAAAGCATACATCCCGCAATACATCAAAACATATAATGTTAGCATGGTGAATGTAGGCAAACAAAAAATACAAATTTTGCCCAAAAATGAAGCATCTGCAAAAAAAGACAAGTTCGAGCATGCCATTTACATACACAATCTGAAACATTACGACAAGTGTATGTCATTTTTTATAAGTAGTGTTTTATATTTCTTCTTTGATGTTATATTACTAAGGTCCATGAGGTGGCCCACTTTCTTTAGCAGAGTGGGAATTTGGTATTTCATGTGTGGCTTGTCATAGTTACTTGTAATGAGGGGTCTCTTTACTTGCGGTTTACGGAGAGTGTAATGCGCTCTTAGGGCACAAGTGTCGCTAACGTATTGTTTGTTGCTACTGATGTAATGTAATAACTTTAGATAGTAAACTTGGGTTGCTCGCAATATCATTTTTTTTAAACAATGGGCGGGTATGGAGAAGTCGAGGTGGACCTGTATATCCTTCGAATAGTCTTAAAATCGTTTTCTGGAGTAAGTAGACGGGATGACAGCTATTTGTCTTCCAGAGTCCCAGTCCTTTCGCGCTATAATTAATTTGAAGGGGACCCTATTTCAACTGGTTGCAAATCTGAAATGATTATAGAGCGTAGTCAACAAAGGCGTCCAGTACTTAAAATAGGCGATCGCAACATAGCTCAGCCAAATAATTTCAGACATTCATCATTTCATTACAGACTTCAAACCAAATCAGACCTCCAAATCATTTAGAAACTTGCTCAAAAGATTTCTCTCTATTTCCCGCTCTTAGTGTTTGCACGCTCTAATGACGTCCCTCGAGCGATGTCATGTTCATCGGCTGGCTCCTTTCAGCCAACAATAAACAAATTCGATAGCCTTTCTAAAGAGAATCGAAACAATTATAAAGCAAAAACTCGAAAAAGAAATCTGCTCCGACGAGCAAATTCCGTAGTTCCGTTCTATATACGGGAGATTTAGAACAGCGTTTGCTGCCTTTGAGTACGCTAAACGCTAGATTTTTGCGTCAGCTCGGTAAACGCCCCGAGGGGAGTTTTAGTAGAGCGTCTCATCAGTTTTGCTCAGCGACACCCTAATGCTTACGGCGCCATCTGTCGAAAATTTTGCGAAATTACGCGCTGGCTGATCCGCCAGCGGAGTGCCGGAGCGTCTGGAGATCTTACGACTATTCAAACAAGTGCTAACAAACGCTTTCCCGTTAGTATTAAATGCAACACGTCCATGACATATGAATATTATCTTACGTTTCATAAAGAAGACGTTGACGCACCGTGGCACTTCCTTCGTGTAGTCGCACAGAACACTCTCAACCAAAAGCCCGCGAATTTAACGCATATATATTTTATTCAACTTCAAAACAATCCAGATATGCCATCGGTTGCCTCTCCCTGCCCGTCGTAAATTCAGCACTCACCTCGCGCGCGGTTTGCGGGGTCGAACAGCAAGTCACTTAACTCTGGCGCGCAAGCCGCGAAGGCTTTTAGCTATGCACACTGTACATACCCGATGCGAGGTTGAGTCGTACGTCGCTCGAGAAAGATAATCCAGAGCATGGGAAGCGCAGTGCACCCGCAGAAGCGTAACGTCGCATTTCACCGCGAAGCAAGCGCTTCCACAGCGCACACACAGACACACACATAGCCTCGGTCGCTGGCCTGGCTACAGAGCTTCGTTCGGACGGTCCGCGATGTCACGACGATACAGTGCTAACCACCGGACGTATTTTAAAACACAGGAGCAAAGAACTTGGTCCATCCGAAGGAAATTACTGTCCGCAGAAGAGCGGAACCGGGGATGGTTGTCGCGCTACTTGCCGCCATGTTGGAAACGTAAGCGGCCTCGCGTACGCAGGCTATTTTGCTGAAATAGCGTCCGCTCGTCTTCCGTCCGCTAAGCGCAGCACTGGCTTAGCGTACGGCGCATGCGCAGTGCGACCGACGCAAGGAAATAGCATTTGCTAACCATTTGCGTACTCCTGAATGCGTTATTCTAAAGCTCTCTATACTGACGACAACTATAGCGTCCGCACTGCTTCCAGACCCGAAGTAAAGGAGCGTGTATCAACAGTGTTGCGGGTAATCAACTGGGCAGTAAAGCATTGTGTCAAATAGACTGTTTTTGACAAGCTGCGTGCATTTTTTTAAACGTCAGGAAAACAAAGAAAAACACGGAGAAACCGCGGGAGAAAATAGTGACGCGTAGCTGAGTAGGTTTTTTTGCGTTTATGATTTCACATGACACCATTCCACAAAGCCCACGCCCTGCACCTTCTGC
Source organism: Haemaphysalis longicornis (assembly GCA_013339765.2). Taxonomy (NCBI): domain Eukaryota; kingdom Metazoa; phylum Arthropoda; class Arachnida; order Ixodida; family Ixodidae; genus Haemaphysalis; species Haemaphysalis longicornis. The sequence continues at coordinate 5,771,857 of CM023449.1, read as the reverse complement.
TGTTTCAAAAACCGTATCTGGCGGTTATTTCGCGGCAACGTGGCATACCACGGCTTTTAGCGAGAAACAGAAAAAACGTGTCGCACAGCTGCTTCGGAGCACCTGCCACTAGCGCTTTGCGTTTGCTTCCCGGACGCACGTACAACAAAATGAAAAACGCTCTAAATGCTCACGCAAACTGTTCATGCCAACCAGATTCATCGAGCGAATAGCACAAGTGAACTCGATGCGGAGGTTCTCTTTGCAAATTACGAAAAGCTTTGTGTTATTTGTGTAAACAGAAGCTGATGATCGCCCGTAACAGCTGTGATGGCTAGCTCCAGCGTTGGTGTACCAGACTACGTCATTTTCGTCTCCCTAACGGCTGTCAGCATGGGTATGTAACAAAATATTGTGCCTATACTTCGTTTTTACTTCGGTTCTTCGTTTTCGGGTTTCTTTTTTTTTAAACTAGGGGGGGAGGGTGGGGAATCGGGTGCTATTTTTCAAACTGGTAACCTGGGAGAAATTGTTTTTTTTTTTGTAAAATCATTCTTAAATTACGGTTTTTTTCCTGTGAAATCTACAGATGTTCCATGTAATACACTCAGCTTATTCTATCAGAAGGTGTCACGAGCTTTTCTAATTCGTTAACATTGGGGCTTGCTTCAAGCTGAAAATCGAGGGGACATCAGCGTTGCCTAGCAAATACTCTCCGAAGTTTGGGGTTTGTTGGGAAATGAATTAGAAAGAATGACAGTAACAAAACATTGATAACCTCCAAGAAATTAAACATTTTATTCATGAAAAGCTGGTCTTCGATTTTTTTTTTTTTTTTGACACATCCTTGTTCACATGCATTTTCATCTCCAATCGCAACATGTCGATCTCCGTTCGAGACCTGTCCGATCGTTGAACGCGTACCTCAGCCGGGATGAAGTTATCTCGACACCACAGCTTCCATTAGCGAGGCACGTCAGTGTCAGTGATGCCTTTCACAGCCCGTTGTAGCGATTGGCAGAATCACGCCAATACTCAGTGACTTCGAAAGCTGTGCTTATGCCGCTTTCTTCCAGCAAGCACTGGTTCAGAACGGCGGACCGTCAGCCCACAGTTGTGCAGATCGATACTTTGAAAAGGTCGAGGAGAAATAGGGTTTAACCCGATTCTTCTGAAACATGTTGTAAAAATAGTGTAAATTTGAGTTTCACTTTATACTTTACTAGTAAAGTGCGTATAAAATAAAATGCAGTTTACTGGGCTTGGAGTTCTAAGCTGGGAGGCTCGAGGGTCAATGTGGAGAAGAAACAGGAAAGGGGTTAGTTGAAAGTCGTCGCAACCTTAGTTAGCTTCAGCGCGTAAACGGAACTGAAGTATGCGTCGTGGTTCGAAAAAGCAGTGGTAGTTAAATACCTAACACCTGTTTGATGTCATTTGCCGCTTCCGCTATTACTTTAGTCATCATCACCATCGTAATAGTGATAATAATCATCATCAACAGCAAATTTGACAGCTTCGCGTCTTTTGCAAAGCGATCTAAGACTGGTGGCATAAAACGTACCGCTCGTACCAATGAGCGCCGATCAGTGTCTACAACGTACTGGTCAGTCCAGTTCCGCCTCTTACATATACAATCGTCAGCGTACAGAAATAAATATCGCGTGTTCCATATCTATTTGCCCGAGCGGAATTTTTTATCCTTGATAATTTCCGATTCAGCCAACACGTATACCTGCAGCCATATACATTCGGCGTCCGAACGTATACGTTCAAAGGGTTTTTTTTTTTTTTTTTGCGTGAACATCTGCAGTTTACGTGCAAAAGTTGATATTAGGGGCCTCTTGAATTTTCTTGTGGTAGGACTGGGTTATCTTGATATATCTCCAGAGTCTGATAGCACACCGGAGTGACGGAACGCTCGTGAAAAGAGAGAGAGAGAGAACATCTTTATTGACCGGCTAAATTAGTCGCAGATACCAGCCTCCTGTAGGGGAGGCAGCATCTATGACTGCTGGCGTTGAAGGGCCTCCATCGCGAACTGGACGGCTCCCCGTTGAGAGTCTAAGTCTTCCTTGCCCACCGCACGAGCAAGATGGGGTGGAAGCGCGTCTGTTGGGTCCGGAGTCACAGCACATGTCCATAGCATGTGCGCCATAGTAGCGCGACTAGCACTGCACAGCACACACACGTCACTCGGCTGTAGTTCGGGGTGGACGTGTTTCGCCCATACAGGGGTCCGTGAAAAGTAATTCGCTTTGTCGTGCGGCTGCTGCTCTTCCACAACTGCACCCAACAATACATCATCGCGTACAGTAATTAATTCAAGGAAAAGTGTATAGAACTGGTCATGTATTCACGCAGCGAGCCCACAGCATATCTGCATGCCACCTCCAACCCCGTCTTATTTCCATGACGAATTCGCAGAATAAGTGCAATGACCCACCAAAACGAATGAAATAACAACGGAAGCAGGCCGAACAAGTGTGCATAATGCATGAGTAGCAGACGAAAAAAGAAGGACGATCACCTTTGTGACCATGAAATTCAGCTCACGCAGGTGCAGTTGCACCGAAAAGAAGCAACAAAATCCCAACAAGATAACGCACATTTTCTGCACAAGATCCTGCGTGGATATTGACAGGTGTATTGACCTATATAGGCTGTCGTATATATGAAAACACCGGTGATGGGCGACGGTGACGTTTTCGAGCCTACGTTTGCGCGGCATAGCTCGGTAAGCGGCCGCGCTACTGGAGGAGAATGTTTGAGTGGCACCGCCCGGGCTCTGACGACGGTTTAGGGACTCGCGCCGTTGTCGTCCGCTACACTCCGCTTGTGAAGAGCAACACTGCCTGTGCTAGAAATCGCCCGCCTTGATGCTTCAGTGCATTGAAAAGCGTGTTTCCAGTAATTCAGGTATTTTTCCAGTGTCGGATACCTTTGAATAATTTCAAGCTGTATCCTGCCCGAGTCGACAGAAAAAATTCCTGAGAAAAGACGACAGAAAAAAATTCTGTAGTTTTGTCGTATTTTCGCGTGTCGTAGTGTCGTCTTGTCGTAGTCTTGTCGTGTCGGGATTTTGGTGTTCTGTCGTGATTCGTATTCCTGTCCTGATTTTGATGTTACGGCGTGCCGAATTCGTGTCTTGTCGTGATCCTGACGTTCCATCGGTAGGTGCACATGTTTTGATTGTTATTGCCCATTGTGGAGAGTAGCGTAAATGGCAGTTGTGTTGTAACTACAGCAATGTTTGTTGTTGAGAAAATTGACTTTGTCGTTACGACAGCAATGTGTGTCGTGACAACAGATGCGTTTGTCGTAACAAAAGGACGTCTGTTGTCACAACAAAGTTTTCTGTGGTACGACAGGAATTCCTGTTAGGTTTTTGCGGTATTCCTGTTGTGATTTTAGACTGGGTATCGATCGCAAGATGATATGTAACTCGTTCCTTCTAGCTTATTTGGGAGGTTGGGTGCTCAGAGATCCTTGATAAGTATTCAAAATGTGTAAGCTTCCCTCAAGTATTTCGAGATGCTCTTATGAAGACTCAACAGTGTAATGCTCCGCACCATGGAGCGGGTGCCTACACGCGCACCGCACAGGAGGAAATGAAACGGCTGTCTTCTATTTCTTTCGATGTTGTTGAGTTCTATCGGATGAATGTTTTTTCTGTGCCCAACGCATTATTTTTTCTGCGCCTTAGGCTTGGGGATGTTGGAAAGCTCACAAGGTTTGTGTGGATATTTCCTTTGGCTGTAACGCGTACAGTACCTTCTCACAAATTGGGTTTCGTTATAGCTGCGTGCAACACGGCGCATATCCGCCGCGTGTGTTCTTTATTCCCATGCAAATACAATGAAAAGGTTTCTGCTACGCCACTGCGAAACGGCGCACACAATGTTGTCGAGAGGACTGACTCGAAGGCGGTTTTCGTGCCCCGAATTTCAATCGTAACCATCGTTACTATAACAAACTGCATCTCACCCCGAAGAGTTATACCATGATTACGCTGTTGAAGGCTTGATATACTCGCTAACGAACGGAATAAATATACGTGCCGGTTTTCAGTACAAGAATCGAAACCGATGAATATGGCCAAGCAGCTCTTTATTGTTTTACAACAACTTCAGGCGTAAAGAACAAATCCTGGTTTACTTGCGATGACATTCTATGAATTGAAGAAAATTACTCTTAATTTCTTGTCCTAGAGTGAGCAACCCGCCCAGTAACCAGCTGGATTTTGCTGCTAAGTAAAGTTTTCTCTGGTCCTTACTCCTCCTGAGTGCAGTTTTACTATAACGCATATCTGAATATTCGGAAGATATGGCGTTGCGAAATGTGCAGAAATATCCCTCGAAGTCTGTCCAAACATAGCGTTACTGTATTTTTACCGTACACGTCACTCGTATTGCTCAACAAGCCTCCACACTGTACGCGCAAGCTGGAATAAAACCAGTGTGCCCAACACACACAGAGGGAACTCAACCCACATTTCTAACTCAACCCACATTTTTTAAGCTCCATGTTGCATGCCGGCATACTTTCATCTCACGACAACGTAAAGTGATGTGATACAATACTTTAGACCGTTCGGCAAGGTTGCAAAAACTGTTTTACCTTACATATGAACATATTTACCTGCCAAAGCCGGCGGCCCCGTACGCCTGAAATTTGTTTTGGTATTGCATTTTCGCTGTTGTCGGTTATTAAACTCTGGCTGTTCCCTTTGTTCGAAAGATTGCATAATACAGAAGCTGACGCCTAGCTCCGACTCTTCGCGCTCCGCACAGGAGCGGCGTCGCAAAGAAAGGGGCGACGCGGGCAACGCTTCTTCCGGAGCGGTATCAAAAACTATACTTTGAATCACGCCTTGAGCAAGTGTATGTGATTTTAACTATTTTATGAGGATAAAAAGTTACGCATACGCAAAACCTGGTGCGGAGAAGCATCAAAAGGCTACTTACTGAGCTCAAAGAAACAGCCGGAAGAGCAAGCCCGAGTGAAGCAGACGACAAATGCGAGAATCTGTAAGGTGACGTCATTGAGACGTGCTTTGCAGCGCCGCCCGCATTCGCACTCACCGCCACTACATATGCAGCTGTGGCAGGTGCGGTTGTTGAGTGGGTTTTGAAAGGTGTTTTGAGCACACTAAATAAGCAAGCGCCACCAAACAAGCAAGCGCAATCGACGTCACTTGTTGCAAGTATATTGTTTTTACGTGCAGAGCAAAACTCACCACTTCGTTACAAAATGTGTTGCCGCGTTCCTACGCTTTCCTTCGTCTTTTTCGACTCCACCATTCCCACGCATGTACGTCATCGATTCTCCCATGCGCGTCACGAAGCTGAAATCCTGCTACCGGACGGCTTTTTCTCGCACTTCGGACGAAGGGAAGCGCCGTCTGCTCAGCGTCGACTGCTCGCGGCAGCGCCTTTGGTTAATTAGCGCTTCCTGAAGCACGCTTAACTCCATGGTGTTCGTCCATATTTCTTTTTTTACTCTATTACCACGCTTCTCGTTCAGGCGCGTTGGCTAGGCCGACACGGCGACGACACGACAGCGACGTTGACTTCCGAGTTGGCAGACTGCCTTGTCACAAGACGCCGACGGTGACACGAACGCCTCGGCCGATCGAAAGTCCGCGTGGTGTGACTAGCTAGCTCATTGAAGACGCCGACCATACCGATCGGCCGAACGGCCGTCGGGAACCGACGGAGAAGCGAAAATTGCGCCCCGAATTCATTCGTGCTGTAAGGCATGCGGCTGTGTTCTGTTAGTTTATAGAGTGTAGTAGACATAGTAAGGTCCATGAAGTCCATACAACTCAGCACTAGTGCTAATGCGGTACATATTTCTGTTTTGGACGCTACACCCGTTCGCGTTGCCTGCAATCCGTTTCCCGGAGTTGTAAACTGCAAATTCCTGTGCTACCAGCCACCCTATAGTACAAAGCATTAGCCAAGTTAAAAGAGCAGAAGAGTAGTTACGGAAGGTTTATTAGGTAATAAGGAATCAATGTCGACTGAAGTTTTTACCTTACAGTGTAAAACAAAAAAATTAGGGCCATTACATTTAGCATGGAAGGCGCCGGAAGTGCCGAGCAGGGATTCACCATAGTGGGCTGTAGCGCCGTTATCTGCTCCCTGCTACCACCCAATGCAACGTTGAAAAGAAAAAAATGATCAGAACCAAGAAAGTGCGCTGTGTTTTGTGAAATAAAATATAAGGCATGGATGTTGCACTCTGTCATCTCCACTTTTGCATAGCGGCGGCACACAACACTTTGACTGCGGCGTGAACATCGACTGATCCGAAATCTCAATAAATACAGATGTTTTTCGTCCCTCCCGTCTGACCAATTTTCCCGCACGATCAGCCCGATGCGCGTTTCACGTTGGAGGCAGCGCTCAACGCAGCGCCCGAACGGCGTCTCGTCGCTGAAACCCGAATACCCGGACGACCCGCCAACCGAACTGACAGACGCACGCACGCAGCGCGATAGGGCCGCCACCTGAGTCGCAAAAAACTACCGCTTGCCTATCTCGTGAGGGTGCAGCTCTCATAAGTTTTTCCTTTTCATTTCTTAAAACGAACATTTTTACCTCTACCTCATCCGACCCCCCCCCCCCCCCCCCCCCCCAAAGTTCTGTCGGGACCGTTGGTGCCAGCAGAAAACTACCGCGAACAAATAAAAGAAATTACTGGCACCGCCAGGAATCAAACTTGGAACGAACAGAGAAGCGGCGAGGAGAGGCTGTTGTCTTGCCGATTGAACTACGAGCCCACGCGGAGACGGGGGAGCATATCTGCGGGTTTACCCCCTGCGTTCTCACTCAATGCCACTTGATAGCGTCACGCGACCTCTCGCGCCACTCCGCCCACGGCACATGTAGCGGCCGCGTGCGCGCCATGCGCATGCACTAGGACTTATAAAGAAAACTCACACCAACGCATGACATGGCACTTCTTCTTCGTCTCAGCCGCCGATCTCGTCGCCTGCGCCGGTGGCGGCAGAGACGGAGGACAAGTGATATTGTCTAACACCGGGTTTGAGCTTCCTTTAGTTTTATAAAAAACGAGTTTCCTCTTATAGGCTGATTGATTGATTAATTGATTGATTGATTGTAGGGTTTAACGCGCCGACGCAACATAGGCGATGAGGCGCGCCGTAGTGGAGGGCTCCGGATTAATTTTGACCACCTGGGGATCTTTAACGTACGCCGAAATCTCGTACACACGGGCGTTTTTGCTTTTCGCCTCCATCAGAAAAGCGGCCGCCGCAGACGGGAATCGAACCCGCGACCTCGTGCTCAGCAGCGCAACGCCTTAGCCACTGAGCCACCGCGGCGGGTCTCTTATAGGCTTCACCTTCACCAATACAACACAACAAAACACTATTCATGAATCACGCATTGATTTAGCTTGGCAAAGACCTCTTGGAAGTAATAAAAGGTGTAGTTAAGTGCGTTTCACTTGCCTTTGATTTGACTCTTTGTAGAGCCAAATGTGTGAATTCAAGTGACGTCACATGTGTAATCGTTGTGGGTATACATAGTTTCCAGCTGCGCTTTCGAACCAGCTTCACAGGGTGGATTACTGCGCATTTTTTTTAGGATTAGGTTTCACGAATGTCATGTGACGCTCCCTCGTAAACCTTTATTTCCTCCCTTGTCGAACCAAACGCCCCCGCGTAGCTCACGCACGCCTGCTCGCATAGCGGAACCTCCCCAAGTGTGAACCAGGAGCGCCATCCAGCGGGAGCTAGGGAAGACGCTGCGTACGCCTGACGTTCCGGACAAAAAAATACTGACCTTAGCCGAAATAAGCGTTGCCGTGTTTTTTTTTTTTTTCTTGAGCAGGAAAACAACGCAGAGGGTAATAATAAGTGGGGAACGCAATGGCTAGCTAAAATCAAACTGAAGGCGCAAACGAAGTTGTTTATGCGAGAATGGAACGGATGATGCCGGCGAAAACTACACTATCATACGTCGCCCGTCCGGCTTAGGAAAGCAGCCATCGAATTCTGCCGCGTTGATCAACCTAAACTTCCCTGTGGACAACCCGGCTACCTCTAGCGCTTCGAAACCCACGTCATTTTCACTGACCATGAAGCAGGTCCCCGTGGGCGTCAAAAAAACGGGCGCCTAACCGACGCATACAAATCGCGTGCAAAAACGCGACATGCGTTTCACGGTTTAGCCCTCAAAGTGCTACGTTAGGTCTAACGTTGGACCGTCGCACACCCGCGTCGTCCCATGCTCCTCTGCTGCCGAAGCGAGTTACAAACTGCAAAACACGGTAGTCTTCGCCGAGTGAACGACTCTCTGCGTTCGCGAAATCTGCCGAGGTAGGCTAACAACGCTTCCAAAACAGCTGTATGAACGCCATGCCGGCAGTCGTTAATTATCCCTTTCTGAATCAACCATTGGTTGCCCTTTAAACGACGCACCTCGTAGTCCAGATGTACCGTCGCCGCATTAGGCCCCAATTTACTCTTTGCTTGTTTTTCTTGTGTAGTTAGTTTAGTGCCATTTCTCCTCGTTGTATATTTATAGTTCTGTCGGAGGTTTATTTCTGCCCTCCAAATGCGTCAGTGTTAAGCCGCACTGTGCCGGAGACTGCTCTTGTGAAACGTGTTCCAACAAATACTTTTTTTATTGTGTAGCATACTTTGCGGAGTACCCAATCTCCCCGACCTTGTAACGCCCTGATCTCGCATCAAAAGTTATAATTGGCGGAGTTAACATATTTATTGCCGTAATAGCCCAAATGGAGATGATTGGTCAAACAAAGTTTCGAAAAACAAAAGAACACCAAATAAAAACAGGTATGTAACCATACGAAATCCGAAATATGCGTTTTATTCTCCTCCTAGCAAAACAAAGACATAAATAAAAATTCCAGAAAAAAACGATAAAATCACAAACAATAAGATCAATACCCTTTCGTAAGAGAAAGATGGTTACGATGGAAAAACGTTAGGCTTTTTTCCACGCTACCCGAGTGAAGGGGAAAACCAAAAATCCGAACTCATTGGACCTCGTGTAGGCTCAAATCGAGGCGCTACAAAGAGTATTTGCTACCTTCGTGTGGAGCTCTAAATGAGAGCCAATGCGTTTCTTTATTTACTTTACGTGCGTTTACTTGTTTCTTTTTTTTGTGTCTGGTTTTTTTTTTATTAACGCACTTGTTTGAGCACGAACTTGTGTCTGAGATTTTCTTATACAAGTTGGCGAATGATCCACTTTTACTTACTATAATTCAGAAGCGCATAAGTTACCATTTACCTTTTTTCCTTGTTTCTACTGTCGAGGTGAACAGGAAGCAGCCATGGGTTTTCTGAAGGAAGTTGTGGATACTATTCATTTCCTTACTGCACGGTTTTCTCTGGAGTACCTGTTTATGCTTTGAAGCAAGGCTATGATGAACACGGCTATGATGCAAGGCTATGATGGTACCGGAATCTTGGAAGAACGCGAACATCATCCTAATCCATAAGAAAGGCGACATGAAGGACTTGAAAAATTACAGGTCGATCAGCTTACTGTCAGTCGTCTACAAGGTATTACCAAGGTAATCGCTAACCGAATCTTGGCAACCTTAGATTTCAGTCACCTAAAGAACAAGCAGGGTTTCCGTAAAGTTATTCAACAATGGACCATATCCCACGATCAATCAGGTGATAGAGAAGTGCGCTGAGTATACTGAACCCCTATATATAGCCTTCATAGATTATGAGAAGGAATTTGACTCGGTCGAAACCCTAGCAGTCATTCAGGCATTACGGAACCAGGGGGTAGATGAGCATTATGTAAGAATACTAGAGGATATCTACAATGGGTCCACAGCTACCATCATCCTCCATAGGGACAGCAGTAACAAGGAGACACAATCAGACAAGGAGACACAATCTCTCCAATGTTATTCACAGCATGCTTACAAGAAGTATTCAGAACGTTGGATTGGGAACAGGTGGGAGTAAGGGTTAATGGAGAACACCTCAGTAACCTCAGATTTGCTGATGACGTTGCCTTGCTAAGTAACTCGGGGGACGAATTGCAAACCGCACTGGAGAAACAGAGTAGAACCGTGGGCCTGAAAATTAATATGCAGAAAACTAAAGTAATGATCAATAACCTCGGGACAGCACAGCAGTTTGAGATAGGTGGCGAGGCAGTGGAAGTGGTAACGAATATATCTACTTAGGCCAAGTTGTGACCCCAGATCCCAACCATGAGGCAGAGATAATTAGAAGGTTCAGAATGGGGTGGAGGGTGCATATGGCAGACATTCTCAGATAATGAATAGCAGCCTACCATTGTCGCTGAAGAAGAAAGTGTATGACAGCTGCATCTTACCGGTACTCACCTACGGGGCAGAAACTTGGAGGCTCACTAAGAGGGTTCAACTTAAATTGAGAACGACTCAGCGGGCAATGGAGCGGAAAATGATAGGTGAACATTAAGGGACAAGAAGAGAGCGGAGTGGTGCAGGGAGCAAACTGGTGTTAAGGACATATTAGTAGAAATTAAGAAGAAGAAATGGACGTGGGCAGGGCATGTAATGCGAAGGCAAGATAACCGCTGGTCTTAAGGGTAACAGAGTGGATCCCTAGAGAAGGCAAGCGTTGCAGGGGGCGGCAGAAAGTTAGATGGGCAGATGAGATCAAGAAGTTTGCGGGGATAAATTGGTCACAGTTTGGCACAGGACCGAGGTAATTGGAGAATAATGGGAGAGCCCTTGCCCCTGCAGTGGGCGTAGATAGGCTGGTTATGATGATTGATGATGATGATGATGATGAGATGATGATGAACACCTTAATTCACAATCTGTTAGCGGTACTTTATTACGGCATACATACTTGCGCACCCATAGTAAGTGTTTTAGATCCTGCCAAGCGTGTGTGCGTGCGGCCAAATTTCAATACATTTTTAGATGCCACGCATCTCATTCACTGGCCCGCCCTGTCCCTCCATCCGGCGTCGGCGTCGTTGTTGTCGGCGTCCGCCCCTCCCCCATTCTCCTCGCCGCGCCAGCTTCGCTCTCCGCCGCTCACCCCCTCTCCTCTCCGATAGCGAACACTCTGCCGCGAGGGGCATTGGATGGATTCGATTGGATTGGCTTGGCTTGGCTTGGCTTGGCTTTGGCTTGCTATTGATTGGATTTGGATTGGATTGGATTAAAGTGGATTGTGTTGGATTGTGTTGCGTCATAGCCGCGGCAGACGCACTGGCGCCGGCGCGTCCCCTCACCGTTATGCGCGCTATAAAACGCGGTGCCTGCGCCGCTCCGCTCCATCGTTCCAGCGCCGTTCCTCCGCTGTCCGACGCTGCAACGTGAACCCCCTATGCGGTCGCATCTACACAGGGGGTTCCCGCGAGGGAGGTGTTTTTTTGTAGTTTTTTTTTCTTTGGCTTCATTCGCAAACTCTTCCAATTAAAACATGGCTGCGCGGAAAAGGCATTTTGTTCCCTTGATCGAACACTGCCGCTTGGGCAATAAACCAGAGACTATTGAACATTGTTTTGTGTTGGGCCGTGACGCGGTGTTTGTCTCGGGCGTTTTTCAACTGACACTAAAAAAGGACATCAGCATCACTCCATACACACCACGCTGCTTACCATTTGAAGATTTCGATCGGGTTCCCTGTAACATGTTTGTTCTCCTAGGATTGTTTTGTTTGTGGAAGTGCCGCATGATTGATCGGCACGCGGAACCCGCAAGGCCAACCAAGTACATGTTTCGCTAACAGGCAGCGTAGGTGCGGGCCGTTTCTGCTGAGCAGAGTGATCCACCGGAGTAGCTGCATCTTCTCGATGCGTGCGTCTGCTCGCCTGAGTTTTGAAATGGTGCCCATCTTTGTTACACTGATGTGCTTACTCTTCGCTGTCTGTTAGTTTTTATATTGTGTGTTAATTGTCTTGTCTGGATTTGTCTAAATTATTCCTGCGTTAAAAAAATGTGGGAGTGGTACGTGTGCCTGCCTGACCTTTATATGATGTGTCAATGAACGTACTGCCATTGTAGATAGTGTGTGACTTTTGGGCCTAGTCTTCCATGTAATAAACAAAAAAAGGCTGTAATGGCGCAATTGAAGAGATGGCGGCTTCATAACGCGAGGGGCCCAGGTTAGATTCGGGCCAAGGGAAGCGTGTCTTATTTTTCTTTTGAGGCGCTCCATGTGCCCTTGTGGAAACACATCATCATCTTGTACCTTCCCATTGTGTAAAGTTGGCTTTTCTGCAGTGCGTTTTTAGTGCGGTCGCCATCAGTGATGCAAGGAAAGCTTCGCCTTAAATAATTGTGAAAATGGGGCAACCTTGCACTTTTTCATACCTTTCAGTTCATCAGCATTCTTACTTCGCTCACCGTCTGCTAACATGTACTAATGAGAAAGTATTGGTTAACTACTTCTATTTATTACTTATTGCATTGCGGGGGGGGGGGCAGGGGGGGGGGCTGCACGCAAAAGAACAAAACAGAAAGCACTTAGAGGAACTACCCATAAACAAGGGAAGGGAAGGTTCAAATTATGACGCAGCAAATACATTTCTTAAAGCCTCGATACATATTACGTCAAAGTGCAGCACTGGATCGATAATCGAAAAAGAAGTGTGCGCTACAGCAAGCACACGGAACTGTTGTAGTACGAGTTGTGTTACCTAACATGCGTCATCCATGGAGTAGACCATGGTCACCGGATGGCACACGAAATGGCCGGCCCGCTCTAGGATAAAAAACTGGTCAGTGAACTCTCGCAACTCGCCGCCTTTCTTATGCCAGCTCTTACAAACAAAGCCGCTGATTTTGTGGAAAGCAAAAATTAGTGGATTAAAACCAAGGTCATCCGGCATACTAGGCAATCACGTAACTCCAAGGTTACCACAGCTCTTTCTTTTGTTCCATGAAAGAAAATTTGTTTTACGGGAAACGCATTCACTCAGCGAAGAAGAAGCAGGGCCAGATTAATGCCACATGTATGTGGCCTTCTACATACGCACAACTATTATGTTTACATACGTACAGCTAGCATGCTCCTTACATACACATACCTGCAATTAACTTACTCTGTAAATGCACAAATTTATACACAACATTGCTTCAATGTCACATAAGACAGCTTATCCAAAACTGCCACTAGTTACGGAGCCTAAAACACCGTAGGTACATGTAAATTCACAGCGACGCCGCTTTCCACACTTAAACAATTCGCATGAACGCAGTACCTTAGCCCATACATACAATATGGCCTAAAAGTCGCGCATAGCCAGGAGTTTTCCAAAGTGTTAGGCCAGTCAGGAGGCCCAGGCGTCGCCGAATACACACTCCGCGTGGCAGCTAACAGCATGGTGATCAGGTAAGTGCGATCTTTACTGGCTGTACATGCAGAGCAAGATAAAAAAAAGGTCGTCAGGTGTATCACTGCGGGCCAACAAAACCAAGAGCCCCACAAAAAACGGGACGGACAACAAACATCTTTCCGACATTTCTCTGCAGGATGTCTCAGAAAAACACACAGATACAACCACAGATACACGGATACAAAACAGAAACAAAACAGATACACAGATACAAAAAAAAACCCACAGATACAACCACACCATAGACAAAGCAGAACATCTGACAATTATTTCAACATATCTTTTTGAAGCCGACATTCCGAAATTTTGTCTGTTAAAAATTTCATCGATCAGCTACACCGACCACTTTTGTGCACCCCTCGACTTATAATAATTAGTACATATGCGCAAGCAAAAGAGGAATGCTCAAAGAAACCCCTAGATTCTCTAGGGGACTAGCACTTGTCTATAGTTTAGATTTATCCTCAAGGCTGTTTTAACATGGCCATATTACCCGCCGCGGTGGCTCAGTGGCTAAGGCGTTGCGCATGCTGAGCACGAGGTCGCGGTTCGATTCCCGGCCGCGGCGGCCCGCTCTTCTGATGGAGGCGAAAAGCAAAAACCCGTGCGTACGAGATTTCGGTGCACGTTAAAGATCCCCAGGTGGTCAAAATTAATCCGGAGCCCTCCACTACGGCGCGCCTCATCGCCTGCGTTGCGTCGGCGCGTTAAACCCCTACAATCAATCAACATGGCCATATTGCTATCAGCGGCATAGATCAGCTACGTGTAATCTAATCTGGAAAATGGGAACTCCGCAGCGAGCGCGGGGTAGCTGAAACTTTTGCTTTCTTTTTCATTCCCATGATGTCTCACGTATGCCGTGATCTATGGCTGCTTTGCACTGAAAGGAAATTAGCTTGTTGTCTCATGAGCTACGTGTTCACATAGATCGCATACTTATGAAGTTTCGCCTTCGCACGTATTTCTCTGAACCTTTATGTGGCTGCAAAGGGTTACAGGACAGATGTATCGGGATCTGAGTCCTGCTCCAGAAAACGGGACATCTAGGTTTACATTTCCTGAAACACCGCGTGTGGCTCCGCGTGCAACAGCTCTATCCCGCTTCAGAAATGGCGTGTGGGAAACGAATTGCTTTTAGGCATTCCACTCTCACAGCGGTTTTGATCACAACACTCCAGGTACAGGCCTGTCTACAAAATTGACCATGATTAGGTCGACGTTGTTATCAGCGAAAACGAATCGCATTAACCAACAGGCCTAGAGCCCATCATCCCCGCAGAATCCAGGCGTCTTTGTCAATGGGGCCAGCAACGCCAACAGTGTCACAATTACGGTGATTTGTAGGTCACAGGTCGCATCGTCAGTGCCAGCTGCACTACCCGCTTTCGCTTGTAGCATTGCTCGCAACTGAAGTACCTGTTTCCTCCTATACCCAGGGGTGACAACATCCCATGCTTTTTTTTGAACGAGGGAAACAGTTGGCGAGCACTTAGTGAGTGCGCGTGCACTCCGCCCCCTCACACGACATGGCACCGTGCAGTCGCTGGCGGGATGGTTTACGGAGCGAGCATGAGAGGGGGACTTGCTTTATTGTCTGAAAAGGGCGAGCGACAAAGCAAGCATCCGCTCCGGCCCACGGCACCCGGTTCCCCTATCACAGCACTACCATGGTCACCATGGCTGCGGACGGCAGATCCGCTGCCAAGCAAGACAGCAAGGTTAAACTGCGCGACGCAACACCCCCCTTCCCACGGGGCCCAAATTTCTGGTGCACAAGATAAGAGCCGGGGCTGCTCTCAAGGAAGGCGTTCTCGCCAATTGTTCCCTGACGCTCAAGACACCCGAGGGAGCCCCCCAAGAACCCCACGGACCCCACCACCTGCTCCTCATGCCACTCACCAATCAGGAGCAGAATGTGCCGCATGCTGTGGGAGTGCTCGGGGCTCGCGGCGCAGAAAAAGGCCCATCTTCCGGCGAACATCAAGACTATATGTAATAGTGGGCATCGCCTCCTTCGGCCAGGAGTTCCCAAAAGAGACTGTCATATCCCTCTGAACTTTTTCAAGTACCACGGTGTTACACTAGAGAATGCGCAGGCGCCCTCACTTCCTGTGTCACCTTCCTCAGCCCCGACTAGACCTTGATTCGCCCCTTCTAACTAAATAAATAAATTAGTAATAATAGGCAATTAGCAAACTCCTGCCCTTCGAAAACAGGGGTGCACAGGTAGCTGAAAATGGAAACGCAATGACAAGTGAAAATTAAAACAACAAAATGGAAACGCAATAACCGCAAAAAGAAAACGAGAAGACTTCTGCCAAAATCTAAGCGTCAAACAACTGATCGAGTAAAATTTAACCCTTTCGCTTTTGCTGAGCTTTACCCGAACGCAAATGTTTGGTATGTGTTATCGTAGATTATTCCTCTGCGATTATCGGCAATGTGTACGTTCTTCACTGACTTCCTGCTCTACGACAGAGCGATCCACGCCCGGCCTACCCATGCCGCGCTAGAAGGTGAACTGCCCGACGAGAGCGAACGACCGCACGAGGTCGCGGGTTCGATTCGGCTGCGGCGGCCGCTTTTCTGATGGAGGCGAAAAGCATGTGTACGATTTCGGCGACGATAAAGATCCCCAGTGGTCGAATCCAGCCCTCCACTACGGCGCGCCTCATCGCTGCGTTGCGTCGGCGCGTTAAAACCCTACAATCAATCGAGAGCGAACGACCGCAGGTGCGATGTGGCGTCATGTGAACGACTGCGCTGACTGGCTCGCATTTTATGTGTTTACGTGTCTCCGACGGTCGAAGTTTGGCAATCAGCACCTGGACGTGAGAGGCAACCCCTTTCGAGGTGCTTTCGTCACAACCGCCATTTCGTCGCTCGACAGCCCTCCCTTGGACGCACACACAATACATACATCAGCAACCGCTGCGTAGGGGGCGGCTATCACCCTCGCCCTAGTATACAGTCTCCCAGACCCAGAGTCGTCCATTCGGACTCTCAATCGACAATTTGAGACCAGACGCTATAGTCTCGTACCGGGACACTACCGAACACTTCCGCCTCCTCCGCAGGATATATCATCCCCAACACCCCTCCCTCAGCCACGAAGCCGGTCGTCACTTGAGGCTACTTCTAATCCGCACCACCCCCAGCCGAACTAACCTTCGTCGCATCAACCCCTTTCTCTACCCTTCGCCTCTTTGTCCTCAATATCTCGCGCCGGATACCTGCTATCATCCCCTCTGCGAAAGTCCCCAAAACCTATTTCCCCAGCCCCCCACCCCATTACACTGGGAGCAAGCCCTGGAGAGCTCCGACCCGGAAGCTCAGTTTGCACTGCCCAACCGGGACGCCTCGGTCGCGGTGAGCATTTCATCCTCCGCCACCCCTCTCCCCTAGGCCCAGTTTTAAATATTGCTGCTCCTCCTTCTCCTGTCACAACCGTCGCAATATTTCTCAACAGGAACCTCATCTGACATCTCGGGCAACCTAACATTAATGAAATATTTCTGCTCGATTTTTTAGGACGTGTGAGCCTCTGAACCCACTCACTCGTAAATTTGGGGCTTGGTCCGACGCGCGTTCATTACTACGGCTTTAGTGACGCACATACCACGTTTCCCGCACGTCCTTCGCACACCGTACCGATTGTACTTTGCCTCCATATCGCGTCTCAAGAGTCAAGTTTGCTCAGTTCAGAAGCGTCATTGGATGCCCGTTGCTCCTTTTGTTGTCCACCAGCATCGGGAACCCTTCGTCATCATTCCCATAGGGACCCGGCGGCCGTTGTACGGCACTACCGTCGCTTCGGCGAACAGCGCCACCCTTAGCGAACCGCTCGTCAATGGAATTCCCGTGGCGGTCAGCGCGGTGGTTTCGTGCATGGCTTTCTGTTTTTCTGCTGCGGGGCGGGTTGCAAGCTCCTTTTGTTGTCCACCAGCATCGGGAACCCTTCGTCATCATTCCCATAGGGACCCGGCGGCCGTTGTACGGCACTACCGTCGCTTCGGCGAACAGCGCCGCCCTTGGCGAACCGCTCGTCAGTGGAATTCCCGTGGCGGTCAGCGCGGTGGATTTGTGCATGGCTTTCTGTTTTTCTGCTGCGGGGCGGGTTGCAAAGCCGAGATAACCACAAGGACTTTTTCAGATTGGTAAATCTTGAGAGGGGAGGAGACATTTACGAGGCATGCTATGTGTATGACTTACACCCATACTCAGTAATTGCAAACCACAGATGACGCTCCATGCGCCAAGCTGGTAGTCCGTTTATTCGTGCAAATGTTTCGTGCAGTATTGTTGCCTGCGTACAGTTTGTCGCATTGAGGAACATATTGCAGCTAAATGCTCCTGCAAAGCCTGCGTGGGCAGGCGAACCAAGTATGCTGCTGTGCTGGCCTTTGTGGCAGTTGGAAAAAGATAGGCGTCGTGCATGCACGACTGAAAGGCAAGGTTGCGGGGTACCTTATATGATCTACCCCAAAACAAAAAGGTTGAGGGGCGACGCTGCGGAACCTCATTACTTACATGGTTTATTTCACGGAAACACGTTTACAGCAGCCACCGGGGATTGTTTCCAGAATACATGCCACATGACCGTAGAAAGTTCGTGCTTGAAACGTATTGCGTTATGCCTGTAATTGGTTGCTGGCTACTTCGTTCATGGTTTTTTTTTAATTACTTCACAGCTGGAGGACGAGTTACAGGAGAATGCCAAACACCTGCCTTCATTTTTACAACTGAACGCGGCGGTCTAGTTTTAGCCCGAAATGCCACCTGCGCTTGAGTAATCAGAAATTGCGTCGCTTGCACTGCACTGAAACCGCTGTCACTGAACTGAAACCGCTATCACACAAAAAAGTAGCAGACAATTCGAGAACCGTCGACTCATGCGAAAATTTCGTTCGCAGTTTCTGCTTCACTAACCCTGCGTTTACTCGCAGGCATTAAGTACCTAAACACTTCTAGCTAACCATCTGAGAGCGCGGAATCAGAACATGCGTTGATTTCGCCTGTGTATTCTCAGTACGTTTTTTTTTTCTAAAAAACACGCCTGAAGGCGCACGATTATGTAGAAGTGTGATTAATAATTCGTTTTCAACAAATTTCTATCTTTTCAATTTCCTGCAACGAACGGGCGTTGCCAGATTTGTATGTCACTAACCGAATTGGGCGGCTTTAGCTGCGCTTGGTTATATTTTCATTTGTTGTCTTTCAATGATTGTAATTTACTGTTATGACGACAAATATATTGACAAGGCTGACATGGTTTTCGTTGAGATGCACGACGAAAAATGCTTACGCATCAGGAAACACAGGTTGACGTTAAAAATCTGCCACATTTTTTAACGCAATTGCCGCCGATCGCTGCCTGCCATTATTTCACACACACCGTAAAATAGGAAGCGGGGGGGTTGAGCTTTTACCTTGGGCTGTTGCGTGGTGGAATTACTTTGACTCTCCATAAAATTACCTCTACAAACGCGGGAGTTCCACTTCAGCTGGCAGGCTCCCATGCTGCCCTCATGGAAACAGCGGGCACAAAGCTTACAGTAACAGAGAGAAATTGTAAACTGCCGCGGCGCTCCTACTGCCACACGGTAATCTAACTCTCACCTCAACGTTAAGGATGGTGTGGAAATTGTAGTGACTGCAACCAGTGGAAATAATTTACACCGGCAGAACTGAATACTAGTACTAATAAATTTATTCGTATTAAAATAAGGTGGAGTCAGACGTACAGCAATGCAGAAAGGCGCCCATATTAATTAGGCCAATGCCCAACCTACCAAGCGTCCGACGAGGTTACGTAGCCGTTAGAACATTTAAGAAACCAACACATCTGCGTAAACTTCCTTTCAACGCACATATCTGCTCGCAGCACCACCTAAACTTTAAAAGCAGCGAAGCGAACACATCGAAAACAATGGAGCGCTCCGTGGTTAAGTGCGCTGGCCCTTTCATGTGACTTCGACATGGTAAAAAGCGCACTAGACGGGGACAGAAGAGAAGACAGTGACACGGGATGAGCACTCGTCCTGTGTCACTGTCTTTTCTTCTGTCCCCGTCTAGCGCGCTTTTTACCATGTCGAAGTCGTATCACCAGCTAGCCCAAATTTCTGCGTTGAACTTTCAGTAACGATGCACCACCGTGCAGCTGCCCGCCCCTTATTCCATCCTCTCTGCCGCGTAGTCAGCCCTGCATCCGCTTCACACTGCGTTTCACGCTGGGATGCCGGGCAACGGTGCGTCATGCAGCAAAGAGCCGCACCTTCTCGAACAATGCCGGCAACCGCGCGAAGGCAGCGCCAACGCTGCCAACTCAACCTAACGTCACCTCGCTCCACACCCGACCTATCGTTCCCTTTGTGTCGCTCTCAGTCCACGGATCGACGACGCAAATTTTAGCGCCATGTATTGCTCCTGCAGTGGTAACTTAAAGTGACATTTCTTACGTGTATAGCTTATAGATACCCGTTACGCCAGTACTCTGAGCATGGTTTTACTTTGGCGCAAATTAATCAACGTCCTTATACGTGAATTCCTTTTTTCCCGCCCTAACCAGGAACCGGCCTGTACCTCTCCCTTCGCAAGCGGGGTCGCCTGAAGACTCGAGATGAGGCGTTCCTGGGCAGCCGAACCATCCACGCTATTCCACTGGCCCTTTCGATGGTGGCTTCGAACGTCACGGCTGTCGGCGTCATAGCCTTCGTGGCCCACTACTACCTGCACGGAATGCACACGCTCTGGAGCATAGTGGCCTTTGTTCCGGCAGGACTGGTGGTCACCTACCTGTTTCTTCCTGTCCTGTACAGGCTGAAGGTCACCTCCATCTTTCAGGTGACGTACTGAAGTCCCTTGAAGTTTTCAACAAGCAAAGAACTAAATATCAGGTCGTTCTATAGTGTAAACGTGTATATGCCGTGAGCGCACTATCTCAGATTGCTGTAGACATTGTCTACCTACTGTTATCACATTGCCGTACGGATTCTTGGGAGATTTACGGACAGAAATAAACAAACTAACTTACTAACTGACTGAAACTGACTGACTAGCAGACTGATGACTTAAACTAAGTGACCGAGTCACTGACTGAAGTTAACTGACGTAATGACTGAAACTAACAAGCTGACTAATTGGCGGACTGATGGAAATTGATTGACTGGAACTAACTCACTGACTGAAACTGACCGACTGAGTTGAACTGACAGATGAAGCGATCTTACTGGCTAACTTACGAAAGCCAACTACGGGGATGACTGACTGATACTAACAAAACTACTAACTGAAACTGGTTAACTGACTGAAACTAACCGTAACTGACTGAATACAAATAGCTGCTTGACTGAACCTGATGAAATGGCAAACTAAATGACTCACTGATTGATCCTTCAAGGCCTAATCTTCGTGTTTGTAGTACGTCCTGCCTTATTTGTGCAAATGTATGTGCACTGTGCGAGCCCTTGGAAGAACGGCGCTGTGAAAAGCAGCCATGTCTTCGTGATAGCTTAGATTAAATCACTAGGTTCTTTTAAATAACTTGTCATGCACGGGGAGTCCTTATGCACGCTTTTAGAGCCTACAACGTTTTAGTCTGACCGGTGCTCTGCTTTCTACGCAGTACCTTCGCTTGCGATACGGAAACGTCGTGGGAATAACTGCGTCTCTAATATACTTTTTGCTCAGCGTAAGTACACGTCCACACATGAGGTTAAACCGTGTTACTATCTGACTAAAAAGGGCCGCTTCGACTGGATTGTAGTTCAACCGAAAGTTGACACAGGCAGAGACGATTTGTACCACCTCCCTTTCCGACAATTTGGTGGATGATTCTTTAGTGCAGTAATTGTGTATGTCTTTCAACGAACCGATTGATCGGTGACATTATTGAGCCTACGGGGATTTTATTGCTGCGGAAATAAATCAAGCGTCTGTGCGCCAGCACTGTTAAGTGCCACGAGACACAGACTATACTGCTGCCTATACAACCACTCATATAATAGTTGAAATGAAATATCTCAGAATTGGTGAGCATTATGGTGTGTGAATGCAATTCGTTCTGTTTGAGAGTGTGACCACTTACATCAAGGGGTGGGTGGGTACTTGTCCTTCCGCCTCAAATCACCTTTAAAGGGGCAGACAACCGATTTTTGTCAAACAAATGTTCTCTATCCAAAATGAAAGGGCATCCCTTAAAACAACTGAACGCGAAAAGGTATATTGCTGATAGCGCCCTGGAACTTTTTAAATCGAAATTTTTAAATCTACGAGCCGTACGTGTCCCCCTTCCTCCCCCCCCCCAAAAAAAATAATGCTGGCTAAAATGACACAGTAGTGCGGCAACATTTTTTTGTGTCTGTTTAATAACCACTAGAGGCAGCCAGCTGTATTTATGAATGACCTACTAGGACATACTCGATGATGGTGATGATGATGATTGCTAGTTGTATCCCCTTTGTAACGGGGTAATGCCGTGTCGTCTTACTAAAAAACTAATATATCTATGTTTTATACTCTTCGTTTAATACTAGTGCTGCTCGTAGGCTAGGATCAAATACTTATTTTTTCGGTTACATGTGGTATCGGTCCTATGCAATATACCCCTCTCTTCTTTTCGTCCACCAGAATTATAATCTCCGAAGGCGCCATCTGTTGGGATGGACGAGGGGTAGAATGCTGGCGTTATGGGGTCGAGGTCGAAGTTCGATTCTTCCAGGCGCGTCCTTTTTGCGAAGCTGCCGTTAGCGTTTCTTGGAAATGAAACGAATATTTCGGCGGAAAAAACGCCGCTGCCTGAGGCCGAATCGTCAAACAACGTACAACACAAGCAGGAAGCTCTTTCACCGTGTCTGTTTACTGAACGCTGCCGTTGATTCTGGGCATGGAGGTTCAGTTAGCCACACTGAGGGAAACCCAGCGACGGCGGCCGGCGGGTCTTAAAAAATTTTAAAAAAATGTTAAAAGTACATAAACAATTTAAAGTTATACAAATACTTGTGTTGAAAGGTTTTCGATAAGTGAATAAACGTTTCACCAGTTGAGCAGCTGCAAGGTTAGCACGTCACGTGGCAACGACACGTAATGTAGTGTCACGTTTGTACACTACGAACCGCCACGTCTCAGATTGAGAAAAGTTTAGTGCCAAATTCAAATTATTTCCGCTAATTTGCTTATAAATTGATTGTGGTTACCCAATATAGCCTACCATTGTCGCCTACCTACTTATTTACCTACCGCCTACCATTGTCGCCTACAGCCTACCATTGTCGCTGAAGAAGAAAGTGTATGACAGCTGCATCTTACCGGTACTCACCTACGGGGCAGAAACCTGGAGGCTCACTAAGAGGGTTCAACTTAAATTGAGAACGACTCAGCCGGCAATGGAGCGGAAAATGATAGGTGTAACATTAAGGGACAAGAAGAGAGCGGAGTGGGTCATGGAGCAAACTGGTGTTAAAGACATATTAGTAGAAATTAAGAAGAAGAAATGGACGTGGGCAGGGCATGTGATGCGAAGGCAAGATAACCGCTGGTCATTAAGGGTAACAGAGTGGATCCCTAGAAAAGGCAAGCGTTGCAGGGGGCGGCAGAAAGTTAGATTGGAAGGTGAGGTCAAGAAGTTTGCGGGGATAAATTGGTCACAGTTGGCACAGCACCGAGGTAATTGGAGAATAATGGGAGAGGCCTTTGCCCTGAAGTGGGCGTAGATAGGCTGCTGCTGCTGCTGCTGATGATGATGATGATGACTCAATATATAACACGCTGGATTTCATATGAGCTATACAACATCTACTCAACAAAAATCGGTTGTCCGTCCCTTTAAGCATGCCGTCCGCGTCATTCATTATGGAGCGTCCAATGCCGACCGCACACTCTCCATAAACCGATGTCGCACAGGCCGAGTTAAACGTAATTTCGCCAATCTGCTCCAAAATCCCGGAGTCAGAGGGCAGGGGCACAAACAGGGCACGCCTGCTTTCATTCCCGCCGGGATAGCCGAACATTTCAAGCCCAACGTGTCGACATCAGGACAAGGACCCCGTCCAATGTTTCAAATATTGTATACGTAAGTTGCACGGTGATTACATTAAGGGAGAGTAGGACATTTCTCCACCAGCATGTCATCACCTAACCATTTTATCCCTGTCTTTAAACTCATGCATGCGGCCAGCGTGTTTATTGCTTCTACGAGATTTGCAAACGTTGGGGTAAATCTAGCTTGTGGGGCAGAAAAACTGATCCACCAGTTGTTCCGTACATAGTGAATAGGTATTAGAGATTGATTGATTGATTGATTGATTGATTGATTGATTGATTGAGATTGATTGATTGATTGACTGAGATTGATTGATTGATTGATTGATTGAGATTGATTGATTGATTGATTGATTGATTGATTGATTGATTGATTGATTGATTGATTGATTGATTGATTGATTGATTGATTGATTGATTGATTGATTGATTGATTGATTGATTGATTGATTGATGTTTTGCCAGCAAGCTACAGGTGCAGCCGGGATGTACAGCGCGGCGGTCGCCATGTCAACAAGTAAGCTCAAGGCCCGTTTACACTTGCGACGAAAGCGAGCGAAAGCGACGAACGCGACGAAAATTTCTGTCGCTTTCGTCGTTTGACATCGCTTTCGCCGCGCGGCGAGAGCGATCGTTCTCGACAAATGTTTTTGCCGCCCTCGCACTGCCCCTTTTGAAGCGGAAGCAGGAGGCAAGACTTCCTGACGTCATATCCTGCCAAAGCACCTTGATGTTGTGTCTCCACAAGCGGCGAAACTCCCGTGATGTCCCACTCCGAACGCAAGACAATAACAAGAAAAGCAAAAAATAGTCGTCAACGTCCCTCGATGTCACGTGCAAGTGTGAACACAAGGGTGGCGATCACTTTCGCTTTCGTCGCTTCATCGCGTCACTTTGTCGCAAGTGTGAGCGGGACTTCACTCCGAACGTTAAAGTTGAAAAGACCGTAGCGGACAATGCAAGGTCGCCTCTAGTTGACTGCGAGGTTATTAGCTCGGAAACTATTTGCCTAAAAGTGAAGATTCCAAACTCCTTTAGTGACACCCGTGACGTCATAGCCGAAATGAAGTCACCGTCAAAAATTTTATCAGCGAGTAAGTAATTTGAAGTGGCTGTGAGGCACCAACTCCTCCCAGGAAGAAATTACAAAGTACTCGTCGGTATAACTTTCGACTCGTGATGGTAAAACCGGCTAGGCGCAAATGCAGGACGCGAAGGGCGTTAAAGGGGTCGTAAAGAGAAAATGCATTTGTCTTTGCTTAATTTTGTCTGCTTGAACGACCTTTTAAGAACATACATTCCAAATATTTTCACCATTCATTGCTTCTGGAATTTAAGAGGTGCCTTTGAAATTCTCGTTTTGAGGCGCATCGCAAGCGACCATGCGCGCATCGTCGGTCGGCAGCGCAACTACAGTGACGTCACGTCAAGTACATTCGAGAGTTCAACGCGTTCAACGTTCTTTGTGTATATTGTTCTGCAAAGATGCAAACCCGATATTTCAAAAAATAATGCATTCTTTATTCGTTGCCAAAAAAATAGTTTTCTGTCCACGTGAGCGGTGTCAAGACCGCTTCAGTTGTCTGGCAACCATTCCAGCAGAACTCAGACCTACTGGCTGTTTGTACAGTTTGTAGCGCTGAATCTCACGTTCTTTTGCCGAATTCTCTTCGGAATCTTACCTTTTTTGCCTGAAACGGCATAAAACCGCTCAAGCAAAAAAAAAAAAAAAAAAAATCTGCGCCGTATGCGATTCGAACTTGCGGCCTCCAGCCCATCCCAACGTTACGGACAGCCGAAGAGGCATAAAAGCCTCTTCGCATTTGCAACCCAGAAGTCTGTCGTGTTTTCATAAATTCTAATCACCCCAGAGC
The DNA here is from genome assembly GCA_013339765.2 of Haemaphysalis longicornis. Classification (NCBI taxonomy): domain Eukaryota; kingdom Metazoa; phylum Arthropoda; class Arachnida; order Ixodida; family Ixodidae; genus Haemaphysalis; species Haemaphysalis longicornis. The sequence goes on along the minus strand of CM023449.1, from coordinate 5,746,602 downwards.
TTTAACCGCCAACCTACTGTTGAACGCTTCTGCAGTAAGCCAAAGGGGAGCGTATACAATCAAAGAAACAGCGTAAGCAGCATTGTCTATTGTAGGAAACAGGAAAGCAATCGTCGAACTGCGTGATGGTGGGACTCGGCAACTCGGCGCTGTATCGCTGCTTCGCGCTGGTTATTGTTGCGCTTGATGAGTAAATGATGGATGGGTTTTAAGTTCCGACTACTCGAAGTTCCTTCGATAAATGTGTTTATGCAATAAATTCTCATTTTAAGCGTTCGGTCATTTATCTCGTCAGGTCAGACGTTTCACGTTCGCGCAACTCACATTACGGGCTACGTGAGACAGATGTCAGCAAACTTGTACAAGAATATGGGCTAGCAAAACGATAGTTTAGACTCGCGCGAAACAGTGTAAACAGTTTGCGAATGCCCAGTTTAGATTAAACGTGGTTACTTCTGCCTGCGCCACTCGCCGGTGTTGTTGACTGGAAGTTCGACCATGTTGATCAGTCGTATCAGAGATCAGACATCTGCCCGTTCAGTTGCAGGGCGAGTTTCATCATGGCGCCGGTGTTGTGGTTTTATCTGACCCCCTGCAAGCCCACTCTATGCCGACATATTGTGCAGACGAAGGAGAACTATGATTGGCTTCTTACTGACTCATTGAAACGTCACTTCACGAGTTGAGGAGGAAAGCCTCGGTGAAACCGAAACTGCATTTGTTTTCCTTTTTGCCCATATCGGGCAACGAAACGGGTATGCATTGTTTGTTTATCAAGGTTCCACGGTTATAAGCGCGCACACAACACAATTTTTTTTGAATTTTTTTCACGACCCCTTTAATGGGTAAGCGCTTTAAACACGCGTTACAACGACGTCCTCGGGATAGAAAACGGACTTAGTTATAAGCGATATTTCGTTAAATGCGGGTATGATGTGCTCCACGTGTACTGCAGTGGATACCACAAAATACTGCATAGAGCGATCATTGGAGCAAAACAATTTCGATATAAGGAGGGTTTAGTGCATGTCTAATCCACAGTTAGGGAACTCGTATCGTTTAGGCTTTATCTTTTACCATCAATATAATCAATATAAGACAGTAGCTTTTGGTTCAAGCACGTCACATTTAACCGGTGGACTAATAATCAGTACATTGTCATTATTCCGGATTATAAGACACCAGACACCTGCAAACCGTAAGAACAGCAGTGTTGTTACTATTTTCTTTTCATTGGCTCTGTTTTAAGCTATAGAGTTCAAAATTCCTTGCAATTTACTTACCTTGCAGTTTTTGCTATATCGCAAGAAGCTTCCATTATCATTCTGGGCGTCGCGGGCACGTCGTACACAGCACTGGTGAGCAGTTTATTTATTTAATTTCCCTGCAAAAGTAAGCTATCGCTAAGTAAGCTTTCTCTGTACAAGTAAGCATGTCTGAACTTGTGGGGCTTCGGTCCAGCGTTTCGGTTCCCGCTTCCAGTGTGAAGTCCAACACGCCGAATTCATTTCTTATGCACAACGTTATTACTCACATTATCACAGAAGTAGGGGATTTCTGCGAAGCAGAGGTTTCTGGGGCTACGGTGCCCGCACTCACTCATGGTGTAGTTAGCGGTAAAATAAAGTCGATAGTATCAATGGCGTAGATTACCATTTAAACTCATAAGCCAGAAAATTCGCCCAATGGTAAACAGGCGTGACGCCGTCCTAGTAGATATTGAGGCCCTTGCGAAGTCTTGCTGGTCTATCCTGGTCTATCTCTTTCCTTCGAGGTTTAACAGCAGTTGAAGAGAATATACAGAACTAAAAAAAACCTGGGAAGCTAGCACTCAGCCGCGCTAGGCTCAAGCTGCAGATTTTTCTTTTTACGTGAGAACTGAAGGACATATTCCCACTCATTTGTACAGCTTGTTTAAAATTGTTTATTTAGGTGTTTCGTCGTCGCTTTGTACTGTGGTAGTAGTAGTCACCGTAAAAAATTGGCCGCGTATCTGCTCCTTTCGTTGAAAATGTCGACAAAAGACGATAGCCGTTATCGACTTTTGCCAAGTAAATGCCTTCCTTCGCTTTCCCGCTCACCTCTCATGTTGTTCCTCTTGCGTCGCGCTCCTCCCAAGGTAAATACGCCAAAGGTTTGCTTACATCATTTTAAATTTACCGCGTTCCACTGCTGCCGGCCGGGTGTCTCGATGACAACGCTGCCGCACGGCGGAGACGCGCGTGGATCGAGGCGCCCTACTTCAACGTTTGTAGAACTGCGCTGCTCCAGTCCACGTGCGTTCCAAGCAGAACGGAGAACGTATCTAGTGAAACATTTCGTAACTGTTGGTGGTTGATTTCTTAAAAGGCCGCCAGAAGCTATAGTTGCGCGGGCGACAGCAGGCGGCGGCAAAGTGAATTTTTTTTTGTGCAGTTGATGAAGTATTTAATTTTGCGAAAATCAAGCATGCATGAACACTGCACATATCCCTTCTGTGTTAATTTGTTGTCTTATATTTGCGTAATGTCTTGTTCTTCTTCAACAATGTTGACAAGTATGAACATTACACCGGACAGGTAGATTTAGCTGTGACTATAAGACTATTGCGATGTGCTTATTTTGCTTTGTCCGGGTGGTTGAATCGAGTTACAGACAGACAGACAGACCAAAATTTCTGGGTTTAAGTAGCCCAAGAAAGACTGTCGTCTTTAATAAGCAGCGATATCGTCGTATTCCTCATGCCAAGCATAAAGTACAGGGTAACGCTTGACGACAACTGGGGAACTCTGGCAGCGCCTACGTGCACGACGCATGCGCGGCACTCCGGGAGTCGCGTCGAGGTTCCGTGCAGCAGGTGTTGCCCCAGCTGCATCGTTGTTGGCCGCTAAGCAACGCGAGGCCCTCCTCAAGGTTTTCGCCAGTTTTTTGTTCTTTTTTGCAAAAGCCGCTGGAAGAGCCGGGGACACTCGGGGCGCTCGGCTCGGCATTTTGTTTGTATTTTTAACCCGTTACGCATTACCCGCCACCCATTACGGCCAGATACAACAGCTCCGCTGTGAAAAGGTCAGATGTGCTGAACTATATCATGCAATCAAGTCACCGATAACAGCTCGAACAAAGCAAGAATGGGGCAATGAATGACACAGCAACCTAATTGTAATAAAACCACTCTTGAGACGACACACAACTGACTCCAACAACAGATTCATCGAAGTTGCTTTGGCTAGATTACGTATAGGCAACACACATGCAACACACTCGCACCCACTCAATGTATTGCTGAGACCCCTGTGTAGCAGGTGCGGAGAACACCTATCTGTAATTCACATCCTAATTTAGTGTAAGGCACTCGCCACAACACGACACAAACACTTCCTTGAACTTTATAGACAACATATTCCGCTACACCCGCCACTCTTTCTAGCTTCACATAATTTCTGTTAAGCCCGCTTTTCAGCTTATTAGCAATATCCCATTTTTCAATCTTTATCACGCTTTCTTATAACCTGGTCCTCTACACCAGCCATCTTCATTGCCTTTAAAGGGATCCTGCAACACTTACCATCGACTACTCGGAATGTATTTTGGGGTAAAGTCTATTGTCCCAGCAATCTCCTCCCGCAAGAATTATGAAAATCCGTGCACTATCTCCGAAACTACGGGCGATGAAAAATCGCGCATAAATGTTCCCTCTCAACTGAACCGGGGACAACGCGACGAAAGCTGCGCGCTCTCTCCCGGAGTGGGGGGCGGCGTGCGGCGTTCTGTTCGGCGGCCTTCGATATGTCACAGGCCGGGGAGTTTCGTCCTTTTCCCTGCAACGTAGATGGATCTATTTCCGGTCTGGTGCCACAAAAAAGCAGGCATGGTGGCCTGCTCACAAGCAAGCGCTAAGGCTGGTAGGGCGTTTTTGGAGCAATAAACGTTTGTTGTCGAGTGGGCTCGTTGAAAGTGGAATATTTAGTTCGTCACTCATACTCCGCGCGCACTCAAAACAAAAAAAAACACCAAAAGCATGCGGACAGGTTCAGATAGAAGAGCTTCATACACAGCGCCGACGACGGCTGATCGTCCCGGGAAATGCCAGAATTTAGCCGCGAAGTTGACCGGCGACAGCCAATAGGACAGCCAGGACAGCCAAGGCCCGATTGACGTCGCAGAGGCCGAGACAGGGGTGCATAATGAGGAGAATTGAAGAGAGAGCGGTTGGTTTTTCCGCGTCTTTCACGGCGATTTGCGCGCTTACCGCTTCACGTGCACGTGTAATATTTGGCTCGGGTGTTCCTGGAAGTCTAATCTAAGCGTCGCGCAGGTTTACTTGCACTGCACGAAGAGTGTTGCAGGGTCCCTTTAAACTGGTTTCACTTTTATTCGTGCTGAACAATTTTAGCATCCAGCTTTGCACCACTGTTATTTAATAAACCTTTGGCGCTCTTTGCCCGTAGTTGGCCTTGCACCCGTAAAACCATCAAGCATCTTTATATGTGATGGTCTCTTCAAACAGCAGTCCGCTGAGGGTGCGTGGCTCACGCGAACGCGATAATTCTGACGTTGACGCCGCGTGCGCGGAGTTGTATCAGTCATACAACAAATCTTCCATCACTCCTTCAGGGTGGCCTTCGGAGTGTCGTGTGGGCGGACACAATCCAGGCCCTGATCATGGCGTCTACACCCCTTATAATCATCTGCAAAATAATCTACGATTCCTCCAGGAGCCAAATGCCACGGCGGCCTTTGACAGAGCTAAACATCGCACCATATCTCTTGCGGTGAGCCCTTGTACTTTTTTCCATCTCCAGAAGTGGGACCATGCTCGAACGTTAGATTCTCAGTCCTGAGACTATAGGTCTCGGACTTTCGTCTTATGAAGGCTATCACTGCGACATGCGCGAGCACCGGCCTCTCATAAGGTGAACGCAAGATGCTTTGTTAGTTCACGTCGATCCATCTCGACTACTGGCGTATTCATCATACGCCAGCTCTGGACATCCGCATGAAGTCCAGGAGACCGATCTAGGACACATATTATCGTGCTCACTCTGGCAAAGCAGCAGGAACAGAGGTTTAACCTGACGATCACAGCATAACCGCTGCGCGCTCCCCTGCGGGCAGGTTTGCTCCGCTGATTGGTCACCGAAACAGCTTTCATCCTCCCGTCTGCCACTCGAGGGCTCTTACTTTTATAGCCCATCTCTTAATCAGGTCACCATTCAGAAGAGAAACATGAGGCTGTGGAGTTTACTGTTCGATGTGCTGCGCTTGACGTACTGTCATTTTTTCCAATAGCAACGCGAAAGCGGCCATCAGAAATCCGTGCTCACCCAGCCGGTATTTACAGCTTGTAATCGGGCTTTCGTCGAATATTCCTGAGCATTTTTCTCGTGTTGTATATTTAGGAGGAAGCAGTAATGAAAATATTCACTTATCCAATAACATTCAAATATTTCTGCAGCAGCCCCGGCCGGTACAAGCAAATCGTTTCAGCTAGCACAATTAGTGCAAAAGCGACTTCCGTAAAATATATTGTAGTGTGAGAGCATGCAGTTGAAGATACGTTTCTCGAGACTATGTAGTAATGCTAAACAATGTTATTAAGTTCAATTAAGTTTTCATGCTTAAAGGAGCCATGAAGACAAAATACAAGTTGGGTTTAACAGAAAGACTGCTTAGTCCCGATAACAATGATACCACTATCATCGCAATCTTCGAACAAATAACGGAGATATTAAAGAAAACGTGTGAAGCCGTGGCGACCCCCTAGCCAATTTCCCGCAACTTTTGTATGATGTCACGGAACCTTGTTTGTGCGATTGGCGGCCGCCTAACTGACCTGTCGCGACGACACATGACTGGACGTCTGTAATGGGACCTCTAGTTCCATTTGACTGCATCACTTCAATGCTAATGTGCAGTTAACGCACTGAAAATTATGTTTTATTGTTGGCCCGTATGACGTCATTCTTGCTCATAACACGTCAGTGTGGCGCAAAATTTGAAAGTTTTTAAATACTTCTTGCTTTTTTTCGTTAAAAAAACGTCTTTTGTGGCTCTAATGGAGCTGAGTGAGATACTGAATCCTAGTTCTTTCAAATTAAACGAAGTTGTATTTTCTCTTCATGGCTCCTTTAAGATAGAAAATTGCGCAGCTTACACTAGGAGTGCAATGCTGGAGAAACAGCAGAGCTGGCGGACCCTCTCTCTTCGTCGCAGACCTGGCTGTTGCACCTCTAATGGATTTCCAAACTTGCAACTGAAATTTCTCCATGACTGACAGGCCTGGATCGTTTTGCCTGCACGCTTTCACAGCTTCCCAAAGTGGACCGCGTTAGCACGCGTTAGAATCGCGGACAACCGGCTTCGTGAGCTCGGTGTCTGTGCTCCCCACTTCAAGCGTGAACGCACGTGAACTGGCGAGTAGAAGAGCACGCGAGAGACCATGCCGCGAACGCTGGGAAGAGTGTTCTGGAAGGTCGAGCTGGCCGACGCCGGGTGCTCCTCACGAGGCGCATGCTCACAAGCGTTCGGCTGGTTTCTGGCAACGCTCCATGGTGGTGCTACAAGAATAAACACATCTGCTTTTAAAGATTAGGGAGTAGCCCAGTGGTTAAGACTACATTTACAGCCTCTAAATGACATGGAGCCTTCTGCAATGCTCATGGCAAGCAAACAAAAAAAAAGCTTTTCACTATACAAAGCATTGACTATATTACCCAATAACAAATAACACACGGAAATAACTTTTCTGCACTTTTTCGGGCTGCGTACGATACACAACGAATATTCATAATAAATTTGGAGCACGATGATTTGATATCTCAGTATTTGTTGTAGTGAAACTTTGGGGCAGGTTTATCAACACTGGGCAACGCTTGTTCCGCATACTTATGAGGAATACTGAGATTTATTTTCTGCGGAGCGACAAGTCCTGACGTCAATATTTTAAAGGCGCACAAAACCGCGTCAGTCTGTGAGTAGATGTCAGTCAGCCAGTTAGTAACTCTTTTCACCTATCTACCTATCTACCTGTCCACAATGAAGAGCTATTTATAATTAATTTCTATATCCAACTGAATCATCAAACGCTTCACTTGAATGCTCTGTTAGTTGTTCGAAGCAAAATTTTAAAACTTAGCTGCTTCTTGGGTATACACACAATTCTTATATATTGCCTGAAATTTTGATATCATTCTTCCTATTACCGCTTCAGGCTGAGTGTGAGATAGGCAAGAAAGCCAAGCCTGCACCACAAAAGTATCGCAGGGAAGATAAGGAAACTGAAGATAAAGAACTGAAAAGAAGAGAAAATAATAGATATAGAGATGTTAAGAAGTTAGATAAATGGAATGGAGAAGGAAGCTCTGCTACTGCTTTATTATTTCCAGTTCAGGTATAAATCCGGCCCATCGAAAGTTTGCGAATCCAACTACCTCTCATATTACATCAGCGCTGCCTTTCTTGCAGAACTGACATGGATTTCACCTCAGACGAAACTATCTGGGCAGTGTCATTGGCATCTATCCCTTTCCAGCTCATGAAATTCGGCCTTGATCAAATGATCACGCAAAGATTTCTCGCCGCGAGATCACTTCGAGACGCAAGAGGGTAAGTAAGGACGCACTAAACCCATATTTGCATAATAAATGTTCAACGAGCAGGAAATGCTGCTGTTGAATAGTAAACAAAATATACATAACTATTACACTGCAGACATCAAAAGCAGCAAATGCTTGTCCTCTGTGAATGCATGTCCGCTGTGAATGAACTCAGAAACAAGTACCCCGCAGTGCAGTAAGACAACGGCACTGAGAAATAGAGATATAATAGTGCAGTCAAATCCGGTTATAACGAACCCAGATACAGCGAATTATGCTATATATCGACCAAAAGCAAATCTGTTACGAAAATGCATGCTAAACGTATTCTTTATAACATAGTTCACATCGGATATATCGAACTCGGCGCACCTACAATTGCCACCAAAAAGGAATGGGGTCTCGGAGCGGCGATATATATGTTGACACTCGCATGGAGCGACGTTACGCCCGACACCTTCCGTAACTGTTTCCCACGCACGGGATTCATGGCGGAACCCATTCAGTCAGCCAATATTGCTTCGATATTAAAGGACATGGACTTCAAGTGGTGCTAACGATGTCTCCGCGAAAGAGAAAGTGAAAGCGAAAATCACCGCTCTTTGGTGCTAACGATGTCTCCGCCAAAGAGAAAGTGAAAACGAAAATCACCGCTCTTTTGAGAAGTAGGCAGTTAAGGCGGAAAGTAGCCTTATTGCATGCAATAAATGATTGTTTTTTGTAAGGTAATGGAAAACTTTATGTGTTCGTGTCTCTATATGAGATTAGCAGCGCGGGCCGTGTATTGCGAATTCGTAACAAAAAATTCGTTATAGACGGGTTCTGCTATATCGAACTATTGCATATATCGAACAAATCGCGGTGCATATTAGAGTTCGCTATAACCGGGTTTGACTGTAGTAGTGATTTGAAGTTACCCCCCTGGCAGAGACTGGCCCTGGATCAATATAGGGAGAGATCCGCCGCACTTTGAAATTTCAAATCGTGCCTGGAGTGGCCCGTGGAGGAGTGCAAGGGACAAAGTGCGCTCGTTGAAGTGGTCCCAGGGGCGGGATAGAGAGTTTGTTGCGTTCTTTGGACCTTTCGCAAGCATTTCCACAGGCAGCACGGCGATGATTTCGCATCTTTCGCAACCCCGCTGCGCTTGCGCTGTTAACAGTGTTGGCGTGACGCACGCTTTCCGAGCACGGTCACCTTTCGGTAGAAACAGTTACGTCCGGACGACACGATAATATTTCCAGCACTTCTGAATCAGCGACGTTAATGACCGTGGTCCAAAATAAACTTTGTATTATGCAAGCGGAATCACTTGGTTGATTCTCATTCGAGTGTTCGTGCGTATATTGTACCCAGCGAAGTATCATGTTATCACATTCTCTCTTCTGTGTGTAGTTGTGTTTAAGCAATATTTAGTACTGAATTCAGGAGAAGTGAAAATACTCTGGTGATTCTTGATCATGTTTTCTCAGTGTGTGCATAAGTTGGCCCTCACTTCGTTTACTTAGCCGTATTGTAATTTCTTATGATTGTAGCTTATTATTGTTGTGTTTCTTAATGAATATGCCAATGTGTCTACCATAATTCACTGTCGATGCATTTATTTCATTACGGCAACTTTTGTTGACTCTAACGTTTTACGCTTTTCTTGATCTGAAAATTCTAAATGATCCGATTCTCTTAGTTTCATTCTGTCCTTATTGATGTATGTGTCTGTATTGTGCACTTCGAAATGTTACGTTCACGCCCTTCCTGCTAAAGTCCCCGATGGGATTGGCAGTATGTCAAAATAAACTAATATAATAAACAGCAGCGCCGAAGTGGGTAGTGCATGGAGGACCCCTGTACGACCTCCATAGTGAGAGATCTATGAAGCGATGCGCCGCAGCCACCCTTGACTTCTCTTATCATCCTTCAATCCGGTCGAGCGCGTGTAGTGGGATGATGTCGATTATAGAGCGACAATTCCAGATCGCCCAACCGTCACGTTTCCCACGCTCCTAGCGTCGTAAGCGTATGCACTTCACCGCTCCTCAATATCCACATACCCCTGAGGGGATTGCAAGGGTAAGAACACCTGGCATGAGAGCTCGGATGCGGCGAATGGCCAAATAATAACCTGCGTGGTGACAGTTTATTAAACAAAGGTAGTGGGATAATCTTTCGTGCCCGCCAACGATATTTATAGCGACACGCAAAAAGAGAGATCAAGTAAAACCAATACCGTGAGCAGACCAACGTGTTTATTCTTTATTGATATTGTTACGGATGTAACTGGTGAGATGGGTTTATTTACATTGATAGGGCACGTCCGGAGATGAGAGAGAGAGAGAGAGAGAGAGAGAGAGAGAGAGAGAGAGAGAGAGAGAGAGAGAGAGAACCTGTATTAGAAAAGGATGACCACTGGTCACGACGGACGAAGGGATTGGGGAGGGAGGGTAAGAGAAAATAAACAAATTATGGTCGTTCTCAGTAGAGTCAATAACTGGGCCGATTCTTGGAAACTCCAATTAATGGGCAGTTCGTGGTGATCGCAATAGGGATCGCCATGGAGTCCAGAGTTTGTGCTGGTTTGCCAGTTTGTTCGGATGAGGACCGACTCAAACAGCCCGTGCTAGACCGCTTTTAATTGAATAAACTGCTATTCCATATAATAGCTGTGCATCAGTTTGTTGTGGATTGGGATGTGGTTGGGGTGATTTGAATGTACGGTGCGTGGCGAAAGCTGGGCACGACCAAACTAGGTGTGTGAGGTCTGATGGAGTGGTGGTACGGCAGTAAGGACATCGAGGGGGCAGGTGAGGGGTGTACCATGGGTGTACCAGTGCAGGTAAAGGGGTGCTGAATTTGCAATACAAAGATTTCCCCTGAGCGGGGAATAGAAGAGAAACTTTAATTCAGCCTGGTTGTGTGGGAGAGGTTCCTCATTTCAAGAGACCTGGAACAACCGCCCTGTCTCAGCCCCACACACCAGGAGTGGCTGGGCATCCAAGCCGGCGCTGGCCGTCAGGTTATCCCACAGATGAGGGAGGGGAAGGGGAGTGGATAACATTGGGGGCGCTATGTCTAAAGCTGGCGGGCGAAACCAGCGCCCTTCCACTTCCTCTTCTTCGAGCACCGTCCCTGTTCATCCAAGCTTTCTCTTCTGGTGCTCTCACCATCCTGCACTATTCAGCTTGAAATTAAAAATGCCTATTCTCTCTCTCTTTTCCTCTGTGCTGTGCGCCAGCTGTGTCGCACCATAGCTTTGACTGGAGCGTCCGCCACTTCGTAACAACTCCGTAACAAAATGAACGCATGGACTCCATCTGTAGCGACAGGGAAGTCTGATTATGTCCCTTTTTGTGTTGCCACAAAGGCTCACTACAAATGTAAGCAAAGTCTCCACAAAAAAGAAAACAAAACAGTCAGTGCAGCGGGATGCCTTTTTAGCATTCGTTGGTTATGGTTACCTCTTTTCGTTTAAAATCTCAGAAAAAGCCATTGATGACAGTATAGTGCTATAACGGGACCCTAACGTGTTGTGGGATAGGTCAGACCTGGACGATCCTTCACACGCGGCTGCCGTTTCCGCGGTGCAGGCGTAGAAGTCAGCCGAGACACAAAGGCAACCGACGCCAACACAAAACCACCCTAGCGCCCCCGTCATCTACGTCGTCGGCGGGTACCGCGTTGCTTGAGGGGCCGCGGTCTTTCGACATCGGCGCTACCGGTGTACTACGGTCGGTGCAGGCTGCAGGGGAAGAGCCGGGTCGCTACGCCGCCGCACGCCGTGATGTCCTCGCTCGCCGCAAGCACCCGCCTGCGGGTGGTGGTGATTAACGGGGAGTTCACCCTCGTACAACCTAGTCCAGGTAAGGGAAAGGGGGATTCAGGATAGGAAGACAGGAAGAGAGGGAAGAAGGAGGTGAGTGGGGGACAGTTTGTGTCGTGCTAGTCTCGTCCAAGGCGCCGAGCGCCGCTGCCCAAGTTCCTTCTCCTCGCCGCCGCTGCCAAAGTACCTTCTCCTCGCCTACGAATCCCTCGAGCTCCGTCCTCGTGCCGAACCGGTGGCGTGATCTCCCGCGGCGCAAGTGAACCCCGCCGTAGTTACAACTTGGCACCTATCGTCGCCAAGGCTGGCGCCTTCTCGGAGCGCCTCACGCGCCTCGTTTGATAAATTGCGTACCGAGTCGGGATGGCGGGTTTCCACAATTCCCACAGTGTTGAGGCGAGTTGGCCTCTGTCGATACATAGGTGTCGGTGTCAGTGTCGGGAATACAAACATAGCACTCGTAAGTCCCAGTAGAAATTTTAAATGTACAAAAACAGGTATCGCTGCCCCGTATACATTCCCAGACTTTGATTTTCGCGATCACAGGTCTTGAATTGTCAAACGGAATTGGTCGAGTTGCCTAAGCGTTTCTCTGACTCAAGCACGGGGACGTTTGTTAGTGGATATTTACAAAACACAGACGTCATAAAATTTCACCAAAGGAGCTAGGCTTTCTTTCAGTTTTGCTTTCGCTCAATTGTTTCTCTTTGCGTACAAGCGCAGTTAAATGGTGAATGCGAGTGAAAGCGACAGCCTAGCATACCGACTTACCACTTGCTTTTACACATGCAACAGCCGGTTGCAAAATCAGGGACCATTAGCGCAACCCAGTTGAGACGTGACAGATTACCGGCACGCGTTTTCTACACCTGCTACAAGGCGGCAGCACCTCCCGTAAAAGCTTCGCCAGGGGTGGCGTGCGGGATCTGGGCTTGACGACTGGTTTTTCCTGGGGAAAAATGGCCGCAGGGAAAATCGTTCCTGTTTGGCACACCTATCTTTGCAACTTAAATGAAAGGCAATGAAAACAGGCACTCATGAAGCTTGCGACAATCAAGTCAATCAACAATGCAGGCGCCCAAAGGCTCTGGGTGCTTTATTACCTGTCAATCCATTAATGTGGGCTGGAGCAGTGAAACAGATAAAAACAGCGCGGTAAGTGCGGGACTTGGACCCAGGACCAGCGCTTTTTGGACACACAGGACTAGCGTAGGACCAGCTGAAGTCCTGTGTGTCTTCTTCCTTAAATATTGTCCCCGCCACGTTGATTTAATATGTTTCACTGCTTTGTGACCTCTAACGTAGCTCAAAATGAAAAGAAAAAAGGAAGAGAACGATGCAAGCGTTATTTGTTCCTCTGCAAACAAGGCTTCGGTGGCCTTTGAACTTAACCCGAGAGAGGTGCGAAATGTGTGGTATTTGAGTTAAAACGAACGTTGTTGAGCCCTTCCAATCTTTTTAGTACTTCTTCAAGCAGGCAGGACTTGACCTTTGACCTCACTGCTTTCTTGAATTTTCAGGGTGGCCTTTTTCGGCTTTTGTTTGATGGCATTTTTCTACACCCTCTACACCTTGACCGGGGTGGCAATAGTATACTGGTTCAGCGACTGCGACCCAGTACTTTCTGGTTCAATAGCCAGATACGATCAGGTAATTGTCTTCATGTTATTGGTGTGTTGATTAGAATTCAGCCGACAACAACTACTGAACCATGCACAACATTTTTTTAATTTGGTGTTTACTTCAAACTTTGCATGTTTACTTCCAACTTCCAAATTTGCATGTTGCTGCCGCAAAGAAAACATAAACTTGTTTTAATTCGCACTTTTCACCTTCCTCCCAGCGGGTGTGTGTGAGGGGGGAGGGCATGGATGTTTGCGCGTGCGTGAGTGCGTGTGAGTTCGTGTGTGTACATGAGTGCGCACGGGTGTGTAGCTGGACGTACATGTGCATGTCTGTGCGGACTTGCGTGCGTGGGTGCGCATGTGGATTGTTTTCATCGGTGGTGTGGTCTATTAGATGTACAGGGTGATCTAGTGATGCGCGGTGAGGCGTAGCTACCGCCTAGACCGCATTCCCCTGGCTGCAAAAGAGTTCTTTCGCCAGTCTTGAAGTTTGTCGTTCGAAGCGCAATTTGTGATGAGAGAGTACGTGAGGAGTCGTGTGCTATGTGAATACCCCTTCCTCGGGTGTAATTTTTCCCTTGGCAGACGGCTTGTCTGTCACGCGGCCTTGTACATGTCATAGCGAGGAGTGTGCTGCTGCCTAAGGTCAGGGGCGCCGGAAGGTGGTGGGGGCAGGGAGTGCTGGAGATTTTATACACCACCCCCTTCTTGTCAAGAAAATAGGTGCTCAGCCGGGCCACCAGGTCCTGGCAAGATTATATGTCATGGCTGCAACCCCCCCCCCCCCCAAAAAAAAAAAAAAAAAAAAACACTGGCTGAGTTTTTCGAAGCGTGAGTCTGAATGAGACCAAGTCATTTTGCCAGAAGACATGTGCAAGTCCCCTCTGGCAAGTTTAATCGCTATTTAATTCCTCATTCGCCTTTTTTTCTGTTGTTTTTGTTGTCACTTGTTTTTGGCACATTATTTTTTGACACATTTGGACCGGGCAGCTGGACGGGTGGCGCCACCACTCGGCGCTCCCCTCGTTAGTGGAATGAGCTGGTGCATTGCACTAGGCAGCCTCCCGTTGTTTTTGCCGTGTTTTCTTCGGTGCTTTGAATGTTTTTCGGGGGGGTGGGGGAGGGGGGAAGCGGATATGTGCGGTGAAACGGAGTCTAGACAGATGTGTTGGGTTCTTAGGGGCAATAACGGCTACCTAAACTTTTCGGACGCTTCTAAAGTTGGGTAGGGTCCACAATGACATAAGCGCTTTTTGCAGCGATCTACACTTGGCTCCACGCGTTCTGAGTGGGAATAAAGCTACTATCATTAGTAGTCCTTTCTTCTTAAGTGCACTAACGGGTGCGTAAACTTATTTGACGCTTCTATGTTTACTAATGGGCTACATTGACATCAGCGCTTTTGGCAGCGCTCTGCGCCTGGTTGCGTCGGATCTAAGTAGGAAGAAAACTGTTAATATTAGTATTCAGTTCTACCACTTTAAAGTGCCTTCACTGGTTTCAATGAGTACGGTTCCCACGCCAGCCTTAACGCTGGGATACCTCGATAACTGTGCTTTTTAGAGAAAGGCACTAACGTACAAGATAGATTACCATGTGGCCTTGGAAATGTACTGACAGTTTACACTTTCTTTCTGTAACCGTGAGCTTTGTGCCTTCGGTTTTAGTGAGTGACAGTGTGACAGCATGGGAGCCTGAGGGCCGAAGCGGAACTCAGCGTTTGTAGTGGTCATTTTATTAAGAGCAAAAGTTATTCAACCACCCAACAGCCCAAGATACAAGCCATCCCCCCTCCCCTTACAACTTTACCACCTGCGTGGAATAAAGTCTGGCACCGATAGTTACAAAGCGTGGCAGTTTTAACGTCAAAATGCGTTTTTTAATGCTTAAGAATCTTTTACCGAGTACCTAAAAACGTCGGGTAAAGCCTTGTGTAGAAACTAACAACACCCGACTAGTTGCCTCAAATAGAGGTGTATCAGCCCGGCTAATCCAGCACAGACGCATTTCCTACACGCTTGAAGCAATTCTTATTTGGAGAGGGGTGCACGGAAGTGCAAAATTAAACAGCCAAGTCCTCCAGGCCTCCGTTTGGCGACGACAATGGTTGAACGAGAAGCTTTGTTCGTGCGAAATCGAATGGGAAAGGGTCAATGACAAAGCCGTGGCGATCAAAAGACCAAACTGCGTGCTGGCCGAATTCAAGGCTTAATTAGTTAAAGTTTAAATCCAGGAGGCAACCAAGAAGCCCACACGAGAAAGCTTTGTAATAAGCCATCATCGCTGACGGAGGAGTGCATAATTTTTCAAGCGTAGGTGGCAGCTTGTAAAACGACCACAGCGTTCAGACGTGAAACGGAGTGCAGGTTTTCGGCACCCTCGTGTCTCTCGTCCTTCAGCCACGCAGGAATTGGTTTTTTTTTAATTATTAATCAACTATCCAGCTACCATCGCAATTCTTGTAAACCAATGCTTTTTCACGACAACGTTCTACTATCATGCGGTACTTATACTGTAAACTATTGCCGACTACTGTAGTAAGCGTATTTCGGTGAAATTAAAGACACTTCTACCATAGTTAATAAAATTGCGGAAGCGTCGTCCATCACAATTTCTATTTTGAGGTAACTCTTAGAAGGAACCCCCCAACTTTGTCTTTCGCTTGAGCACGACGCCGTTTCGTCAACTGCCAAAGGCCAGCGACGCAGCATTCCTGGATCAGCTGCACATACCAGATTTGTAGGAGCATTTAGCTGCAATATATTCCTCGATGCGCCAAACTGCATGCAGGCAGGAAACACTTGCACGAAGGAACGGACTTGCACTTTCAGCTTGACTTCCAGCTTGGCGCATTGAGCGCCGTCTGCTATTTGTAATTACTGAGATGGGCGTAAATCCCACACGAAGTATGCCTAGTACATGTCACCTCCACGCCCAAGATTTACCGATCTGAATAAAGTCGTCGTAGTTATCTACTCTTTGCAAGCCGCACCACAGCAGAACGACAGAAAGCCATGCACAACAACGCTGCTCTGACCGCCACCAGCATTCCACTGATGCGCGGTTTGCCACGGCCGGCGCTGTTCGCTGAAACGACGATGGTGCCATACAACGGCTGCCCGGTCGCTATAACTGGAGCTTACTTGTGCTGTAAGGAGGCTAAAGGATTCCCTTCACGTAATTTTATTCGTGATGTCGATTGTATCACACTTGAAGGCACTAGCAGGTTCATTTCGAATTCCACGCAGACCAGGGGATTTCTGCTCCGTAACCAAACGAATAATAGACCTAATTGCTACATTATGTAGGATATTTGAAGCGGATAAAGCACTGTAGCCAAAATATATTTTAGGAGAAGTAAACTCTTTAATGAACCGGCGAAATCAGTCAGACGAGCCGCCCAAGTTGTTACGCCGGAGGGGGGGGGGGGGGGGGTGAGAAGTGACATGGAAAATTCGCTTACAAACTCACACAACTACAAAAACAGAAACGCACGCGACACGCCCCCACACAATTAGGCAAAAAAAGTCATGTCAGCATTATTCATCAGCGCAAAAAAAGAACGAGTCACCGAAGGGCGAGAAACAGACAGGACTGCGCTGCACTCACAACTAATTTGTTTTACAAAAAAAGAGCTGCTTATACAGATACTACAGTCACCCAAGTTGAGCTAAATCATAACTTAAAACGTCACACAGCAACTGGCACGTCTGCGCAAGCGTAAGTTATTTCCCGCTATGGCTGCACCAGGGTGTCATTTAAATCCTCAGTCATGCAACACTATGGAGGGCATGCCAATGCAGCGCTCGGAAGATAGTTTTGTATGGTATGCCTCGATTATCGCCCTAGTTGTTTGTACAACACCACGGCAGCTACAAACACTGGCACATAGCCGCGGTGCTACATTGTTTTGCCAAATGACTGTGCTCATTCTCATTCAGTGATTGCTCGTGCTCTGACAACCTAGTGTTTGTGTGCCGCATTCACGGGCGTTTTCAAGAATCAAAGCGTCGACTTGCCCTACGTGTTCATACTTCCAGTGTACGGTTGTTATCGTTCACTTTCATTACGTCGAACTTTCATTTATTCGAACTCAGATGGCGTCCCCTTGCTGCTCAAATTAAGGAGCTTTTACGGCATTGCGCTTGATTAAATTGGGTTGGAACCCTTAGCCATGATTGCCACAATGACCTTGCCCATTAAAAAAATCAGAATATATTAGTCATAATAATATCGACAATCAGCGATCCTCTAGAGCACATCACCCCTCCTGAGCCTTCTGAACACTTACGATGCCCCTGCGTTAAGTTCTCTTGTCTACGCCACTGTGGTGTATTGGTTTCGTCTATTCTAGATGCTGCCATTTTGGTCTGACACATAATTACTGCGTATTCGCATGCAGATTGTACCGTATTACATCAACGAAAAATTCGGCGCCATCGGTGGAGTTCGAGGCTTGTTTCTCGCTGGAGTAGTAAGCGCTTCTATCAGGTGATAACATGTTTTGCTCTCTCATTTAAATACACAAGCATATATGCCGACAGAAAGTTCCATGCTGTATACCCACGCGAACAGTCTGCAGTTATTCTGTGCGCATCTCAGGCTTTCGGTTACTTTCGGGTAGCCAAGACAATAACCAAACGTTTCCAAAACCGAAGGTGTCCAACGTTTTTCGTCGGAAACCTTCACAGTGACCATCATTTTTTTAACGAATTCCCTGAGGAGTTGGAAAGGCTAGGGGTATGAGCCAATAAAGAAAGCTGCGTCAGCGGTGTCTCCCAATACGGACATCAAATGTAGAGACAACAACGCCATGCATGTAATTTCTATCCACGTCGTCTTTTCCCCCGCGGAAAAGACGGTGCCTCTAGGCGCTATTTTATTGTGGTAACTGCTGGAAGTCTCTTCAGGTGTCGCTTTACATACGCTGCTGCAGGGTGTTAGTGAAACACAATACCGTATAGCGACGTTGCGACGGACTGAGGTTTGGTCTCTTTGCCTTGCTCCGCACTGCAATATTTTGACTTGAATTGGGCACCAAACGTTTCAAGTATTTTTGCACGATTTGAGATGGGTCATTGATAAAGTGAACAATAGCTTCACCGCATAGTACAGGAAGCATGGCTGAAATTTTGGATGCGCTCTATCAAGTTTCAACGTTTTTCCCGTATACTTTCTTTTGACCTTTTAGCACAATATCCTCCATTGTGAACTCTCACGCAGCCGTCCTGTATGTGGACATAGTGTCACCGAACTTGCGCGTTTCTGAACGGATGTCTGCCCTTGTGGTGGTCGGACTAGGTAAGGTTGCTCTGAATGCTCCGCTTTCTTTCATTGTGGGTTTGCGCATTTTTATTTGCTCAATCTCCACAAAAGTTTGTTTCGCAACAAGAATTTATAAGCAGGAAAAATGCGGATACTTTTTCTTCGAAAAAGCGGGTTGTGGCCGACGCACGTATACACCTGCTGCTCTTAACATGCGTCTACTTAAAAAGACATGATATTGCACTTCCGAATTTCTCCACGACTTAATTTTAAGCCAAATGAAGTGTCTGGATTGAAACTATTACGTCGCCTACTTAAAGAGCACCCCTTTTTTCTCAGCGGCAGGAAGTGGAATAATAATGACAGCCCTTGGTCTCTCGTTTCCACACATTGGATCCGGTGCGAGGGTAAGTATATTCACCACAAGCAATATAACTTCTGATGATGGGGCCGCTCTCTTTCAAAGCGGTAGCTTTGTTAAAAAAAACATGTGAGAAGATATTGTGGTCTGTCTGTCTGTCTGTCATCGGTGCACCCCTTCACTGTCCGTGTGTTTGCTTGTCACTACAAACAAGAACCGATAAGCCACCGCTAGCACTGGTTCATTATATCTCGACCAAGCAAATGTAAAGCACTAGGAAGCTGCATACCTTCGTTATGTGTTGTTTAAACACATCCTTGTTGTTTGAACATCCTTGTTGCTCAACATCCTTGTCGTTACACACAAGCAGGAAATATTAAGTAGAAAAGCGGAAGAAAATGCAGATGCCTTCGTTCAGAGCCGACGTGCATGGCCTATAATTCCACGTGATGAGTACGGCGTTTCACCCGTGCATGCAAGACCATATTTAGATGTAGCCGCAGTGCTTTTACAACACCACACTGCTATCCAAAGGACGGGTGCGTGCCTCTCTTCCTCCCGTACATCCATTAGTTTGTTTACTTGCAAGATGGTTGCTAAGGCGTATATAGGCGAGCCGGACGAGTCGGCTAGTTTAAAGACAACCAAAGCCTAATAATAAATCAAATAAAGCTGAATGCACTACGCTAAGAACTGCGGGTTTAAGATGTGCATGCCGATTATTTTCTCGCTTTCTCTCTTGTGGTCCTCTAAGTCAGAGTTTTTTTATTGCATTTTCTTAACTTAACCAATTCCCAGGTCAGCAGTCATTTGCTTTGTCATCTTGAGTTTTTGTAGTCGTAGCAGCATAGGCTGTACTTCTTAAACTTTGGAGTTTGGCTGACTCTACTACACATCTCCGAAATCTGTTAGGTAGGATGCTTTATCAGTCTTCTTAAGACCCCTTTGCTGACACCTATTTTTCCGCCGATATCCCACTGAACGAACAGCACCCCCTCATTTTGAGCAACATTTGGCAACAAGCCCCTTCTTTTGACCAGTCCAAAAATGGTTTTTGGTACCAGTGACTTGTCCCAGCGGCACTGCAGCCAGGTTAGTTCCTGTCACCTCAAGTATAACTTCGAACTTCCCCGAAAGTGGACATCTCCCGTTGTGCCTTATACCTTAAAAAGTTTAAACTATTTTGTCACCGGCTGTAAAGAATTTGTCCGTCTTTTTTCCCTTGACCCAACCGTTAACTGAACCAATTGCTCTGTTTTTCTTCCTTCTCGCAGTGCTTGATCGCGCTGTACGCTGCTGCTTCGGGGCCGTTCGCGGGAATTATCATTCTCGCATTTTTGTTTCCATGGGCCAACGCAAAGGTAAGCGTTCAAAGTCCCGGGACTCCGTTTAAATTTTGGGGCTCAGTAAACGCTTTGTGTGGCTGAGCTCTTTCTAAAACTAAACAACTTGTTACCCTTAACACTTCGCTGTTGTCATACAACGAGCAAACGTCTTGTACAACTCACGAACTTACAACTGGATGAACGTTTGGTACACTGCTTCACAATTTTGTCTGTTCGCTCAACGGCTATAGAATCGTCTGTAAATCTCTCTTTTAGACTAGCATTAAAGGCAAACGGCTGATTTGTGTTCACTGTTGTTCGAAGACATCGTTCCGTGAGCTTTTAGAGAGCCGGAAGCCATCTCGCATGGTTCTGTTGGCTGGACTATTTAGGGAGAAATTTTTTACGATTGATTTTTGACGGCTTGCTAATTTCTGCGGAAGTACAGCAGATGTGTTTTTATACATCAATATGTTAGAACGCAGTGGCTCTGCGCCAAAAAGAAAGCTGTCTCAACTGCCTCCGGTTTGTTTTTCTTAAATACAAGCGTTTATTTTGAGGTGAGGAGGAAGTGTAGTTTATAAAGCATTTTTTTGGTATATTGGTATTTGGTATTTGGTAGGTTGGTATATTTATACTCGGAAAATTTATGTAAGCCCCGCAGTTTACAATAAATGTAGCCCTCTGCCTGCTTAAGTAGGGAAAGTTATTCGCTCACCATAGTTGTCATAGTTTTTTTCTACTTTCCAGGGCACTGCTATAGCAGCGCTTGGAGTCTGCATCATACAAGTCTGGCAAACAATTGGCCGATTAGCATCTCAGCTTGAGCTGAAGAGGATGACTTATGGTGTGGACAGTTGTCCAAATAATTTAACTACCTTCAACGGGTCAACGCTCGAATACCGCCAGAGGTATACATTGTTCCTATACCTTAGAATTTTTCTCGCTTACAAAAAATTAAACCACAGCAAGGATCGAGGACTAACGCAGTAGTTATGAACCGCTCTTGAAAACGTCTCGGGTGCAAAGGTTAAGCCCAGATTTGTCGACGCGTCTCAGGAAAAGTTTGTAGTTTTCGGCAGCTTTCGTGAGTGTGGAACGTTAACGTTGCATTTTTACAGCGAAGCTGTTAGACTCTCATGTTCTGAAAATTTTGTGCGGTTGTAAGCAAAAAATTCCCGCGCCTTCCCGCGAGGGGAACACGAGTAAATGCAGAGCATTGGGGGTCGTTAACGCCGCGTAAAGTCGCGTTAGGGTGGGTAGTTGGGTCGTAGTTGCGTTGGTGTTGGTTTGGGGTAGAGAGAGGAGAGTAAAGTCGCGTTAGGGTGGAGCGAGCGTCAACCAAGGAAGGAAGGAGCAACGCAGTGACTGAAGCTCGAGCGACCGCTAGCCGCTTTATATTTGCAGCCCGCGCAGTGGAGGGAGAGGAGTACGGTGGGGGGGGGGGGGGGGGGGGCAGAGCGCGCATGCGCAAGCAGCACGTGCCCTTCCACGACCCACCGCGCTGCTATCACGCACCTGTTACGCCGAGACCGCGACGGAGCGAACGGGCTGACTACGACGCATGCGCGCGCCAGCTGCTGTTGAGAGAGAGGAGGGAAGGAGGAGAGGCGCACCTGCTGCGGACGCGGAGCTGTGGACGCCGTCCGACGCAGGAAGAGGCGAGGCTAAGAAATGCGCTGCATTTAAAATCCAGTAGGTCTCACAGGACCTATAGCAGTTTTAGCCCAAGACGCTGAGTGCATGCGTCAGGATAATCAGGAATTCAGCATAGAGCTCAGTGTTTGTGTAAAAAAAAAACAAGCATCAAAACCACATGATGTATGATACCACGCCTGTGAACAATGGGAGCCTCTGCCGTCCTCCCTCCCCAATGTGTTCCTGGTCAATGTTAGTTTTGCAGCTGCTCTCAAATAGGGTGGTTGACGTCATTCGAGGGCGACCACATGGGCCAGGCTAGCCAGAATCCAGAATTTGCTGCCAGAGAGGACCAGCGCAAGCAACAAGCCTTCGGACACGACGAGGAACATTTCATACGTTCCGCCATCAAGATGTGCAAGGGTTTACAACAGCTTCACTGGATATCCACTTTCTCAAGGCGGGATGGCGGCTATTTTTTGCCAATAACTAACCACCAGGTGACAGGACAATAAAAACATTCAAGATAAAGAGATAGAGTAAACAGGATTATTACGAAAAGCAAGAAGGAGGAGTCCTCAGTCCAAGACCCCTTGAAGTCTTCCAGCCTCGACAGCACTCAAAACCAGCAGGCGTTGATCACTGAAGTCGGAGCTCGTCAGAGCTCTGGCTTAAAGCTCGTAAGAATTCAATGGAATACGCGAGTGTAGCGGGGCATGGGCAATCCGAGTAAATAAACAAATAAACTACTCCAATTTTTTGCAGCGGACAACCCTCATTATTCCCTGTAGGGAATCCACGTGCCTGTAAACTCGGCACAAGAATTTACACCAACCCAAACTCTGGGCACCAGCAGTCACAAAGAAATTTGATCCGCTTTCGCTTTGAAGTAGAGAGAGAGAGAGAGGAAAAGTAAAGGAAAGGCAGGAATGTTTACCAGGCTACGGCCTACTATGCTATCCTGCACGGGGGAAAGGGGAAGAATGAGGAAGAAGAGGAAAATAGAAAAAGAAGGGGAAAGGTACGGACAGAGCGTGGAGTGGTGTGCCCAGCGGTAGGACACTATAGACAAAAAAGTTCAGAGAGTTCGTAGAGGGTAGTCTTGCGCTACAGTCTTTTGTGCAATTCCGTCGTTTTGAGGAAACACAGGAGCGCTTTTGTCACCTTGGCCGCAGACGACGGAGAAGGTCAGTGTTCCAGAATAAATCTACGTCTGGTAAATAGGGTGACGACAGCAGCAAGATCAGCCTCGGTCCTGGACTAGGATCTGGGCCCGCCGCGCACAGAGTTAATAATTAGGATATTCCTACTCAACTTCCTCCGCTTCGGTGCTTGCACGTGGTGGTTGTTGACGCTGGCTGCACGGCGCATGCGCCCGACTGAGCCTGCCAGGCTCCAAGGCGTGCCCTTGAGGCCACCCAAGAACCCGCCAAGTGCGGTTTAGCGAGGATTGTGGATGGGTCGGCCGACCCCGACACGAACGGTGTGGCTTCACCCCTGACTGCAATCTGTCGGGCGAGAGACGGGTATAGCGTGACTCCCCTGATTTTATTGTGGCTTGTACCTGGTCAGATATGGTCGCTCCTTACTGACACCGCAGATGTGTTCGTGTTCCTGCAGAGCAGTCACGTGTGTGGCTGGAAGTACGCATGCACGAGGGGTGTAATTTGTTGGGGAACGTCAACCTTTATGTAAGAGAGGAGGGAATGACCCATGAAAACATCTGTTCACTGCCCTTGAATTTCTGCCGAGGATTGCATTATTTTTTCTATTTCCTTTTTACTTTTTTGTTCCTGCGCTGAATCATCCCCAGCTTACTGACTCCAATTCCGATCTCAGGAACCCAGGGAAAACATCGCAGGAAAGTGATGTTTTGCATTGAGGGACTCGACTTAGATGTTAAGACTGTAAAACAATTTGCAAAACTCTAAAAAGTTTTCGTGTAATTTGTTGTCGAGTGTTAACACCTATACATTTCAATGGGATGGTTCCCATAGCCCTGGAGCGCGGCGTAGCAAAGCCAAAACTTGAAACTCCTTAGAGTGCAAGCTTTTGTCCTCAGTTATAACTGTGCGAAACACCTTTTCGTTACACCGAATAACTACAGAATATTCACTTCTGAGCGAATAGCGCTAGGCTGAAAGGTCCAAGCCCGATATTCTTTTCGCTGAGAACGCTCTTCCCTGTAAAAGATGTTGCTCTTCTGATTCGGGTTTCCTCCCAGTTCACAGGTTCTCCCTCTGTACCGGCTGTCACCCTACTGGTGTTCCCTTGTGTCCACGTGCGCAACTGTTCTGCTCGGCCTGGCACTGAGCGTCGTATGTGGTACGTGCAGCCATCAATTTGAATTTTTGTCACACGCATTATTGGAGTCTTCACATTCACTATCGTATCTTTGGATACGCTCGTCGCAGGTACTTTTGCAACTCATTAGAGCGTTATGCACCCATCAAGCAACAAGAATTTGCCGTTTCTTTTTTTTTTTTTGCGAAGGTGATGTTTGCGCCTAAATTTATCTCAACGAACGCTGATGTGCGTCAAATGGTGAGAGGAAAGATTACAACAAACAAGAGGGATAAGGAACTCACACATGCGTTGTCGTTCCGCTCCCTGTTGTTGTTTTTTTTTGGGGGGGGGGGGGAGGGGAAAGGGAGGAAGGGGTGCCTTTCCTCTTTACACGATAGGCTTATAAGGCCCATTTTTTTATTTTTCCGTGGCTGCTAGCCGTTCGCTATCACCCGTGCTCATCACGTGTCCACGGGAATACGTTATCGCTGCCAGATGGAAGCTACGACTGAAGCAGCAAGATTCGAGGGCTGACCTGAATCGGCTCAACTAAAGTGCCGAAAGGAAGACAATGATACTACGGGGGAGGCGAAAAAAATTCACCCCACCTCCCCGAAGGGAATCGTGAGGAAATGTGAATGCACATGTCGAACACGTATTCGGGGTCTTGGGCTCGGCGTTGGCGTTTCGCAGCGGCTTCCCGAGCACGGAGTTCGGCGTCGGCAGCTCGCTTCAAGCGCTTGCGTTCGGCATCACGCGCTCTTCGCTTCGCAGCCTTGTCTTCCGCTTCTTCTTCTCCTCCGGTTAAAGATGACGTTGAAGCCACTACAGTGACGTCACCTCCAGCGAGAAGTGTAATGCTCGAACTGGATTGTATTACACTTCTTGCTCGAGGTACCGTTGCCGGCAGACATTCCATTTATATATACTTGCGACCGAGCGAACGGGAGAGTGGGGCGAGCGTCAGGAGGAGAGAAGCACCGAAGCACCGCGCCTACCCTCGCCTACACTCTCCCACACACGCGGGAGCTCCGGCGAGCTCCCGCGATGCGAGCGCCCTCAACGCCCGAGCGCGCTCCTCCTCTCCACTCACTCGCCGCTGATCCGCCCGCACCACCTGCTCCGGTTGCTAGGGGAGAGGAGGAGCGCGCGCGCTCTCAGCTGTTGCTATGGGAGAGGGGGTGAGAGCGGAGAGATAACACCTGCGGGCGCGTGGACGCCGCACGGCGTCTGACATGGCTCAACTAAGAAATGCATTCGCATTTAAAAGGGCACGCATTTTCAGCAGCTGCCGCGCCTGCGGAGTGAAGTTAGTTCTATGCTCAGTCGGTGGTAGCATGCTCGGCAGACACGGTCTACAGCCGTGCCCACAACTGACGCCTCCACATCAAAGCGTCTTTCCTGCGGAAATTAAAATAAAATACCGGTAATTCATGAGCCGAAGCTGCACCAGAGCTACGAGGCACGTCGTAGCGGGAGTTTCCCGAATAATTTCGACCACCTGGCGCTCTTTAACGCGCGCCGAAGTGTCGACACACGGGCGTTTCAGTTTTCTGCTTCCACCCGAAAGGCGGCCGCCGCGACCGGGAAGCTAACGCACGTCCTTGGGCTCAGCTGCGCGACGCCTTACCCGCTGGGCCACCCTAGCAAGTAATCACCGGCACTGAGGTCGGCACCAGCATTGGGTCATCCACTTAAATTAAAGAGGGGCAAAGTATTGAAGCCAGTCTCTCAGAACTCACGAAAGGCATTGATTATGAGTAGAAACGAACTAAAATAAAACCCAAGGGTCTAATCACATGAATTTTCAACATACGCTACAACATTCCCGCGGTTCTGTCTCCGCTGCAAGCTCCGTTTGCCAATCAATGGAGGGCGCTACGCGGCCGAGTTAAAAAAATTCCGGCGCCTTCCCGCGAGGGGAACACGAGTAAATGCAGAGCATTGGGGGTCGTAAACGCCGCGTAAAGTCGCGTTAGGGTGGGTAGTTGGGTCGTAGTTGCGTTGGTGTTGGTTTGGGGTAGAGAGAGGAGAGTAAAGTCGCGTTAGGGTGGAGCGAGCGTCAACCAAGGAAGGAAGGAGTAACACAGTGACTAAAGCACGAGCGACCGCTAGCCGCTTTATATTTGCAGCGCGCGCAGTAGAGGGAGAGCAGTACGGGGGAGAGAGCGCGCATGCGCAAGCAGCGCGCGCCCTTCCACGCCCCACCGCGCTGCTATCACGCACCTGTTACGCCGAGACCGGGACGGAGCGAACGCGCTGACTACGACGCATGCGCGCGCCAGCTGCTGTTGAGAGAGAGGAGGAAAGGAGGAGAGGCGCACCTGCTGCGGACGCGGAGCTGTGGACGCCGTCCGACGCAGGAAGAAGCGAGGCTAAGAAATGCTCTGCATTTAAACCACTGTAAAGTAGGTACGGATGTCCAACAAGAGAACAGTCCCGTAAGGGTGCCGCGCGTGGCTGTAGAGTAAAGTTGCAGCGCCGAACTCAAAGTAACCAAAAAAGAGAAAATCCGTTACCAATTACCGACATTGTAAAAGGCCTAACCAAGAGAAGGCAAGAAAGAAAGAAAAAATAGGGGTAACACTCATTCAGCCACTGATCACGAGCTGGACATTGCAGAGCTTACCGTACCACGAATTTTCTCGCACCGAAGAAATAAAAGAAAACCATCGTCAGGACAGTCAATAGGGCAGTCCTAAACTTTGCAATTTTTAACGTGAGACGAACTGACACCCGGTAGTCCACCAGGGTAATAGAATTGACAACCAGAGATAGGTTGAGAAGAAGGGAAAGGCCATTAAATTGATGGTAGGATAAAATAACAATACTTGGAGCAAAGAGTGGACTCGGGCAGCGGAGGACAAGAGCGGTGAACGTCAATGGGAGAGGCCTTCGACCTGCAGTCGACTTAAATAGGATGTTGATGACGATGACGATGAAAAGGACCTCAAATTGTGCCTTCATAACGCTCTTGAAGGAATCAGAGAAATCACTCTCTTAGCGCCAAGTGAACGGCTGGGAAAACAAAATGGGGACGGGCAATTCTGTGGAAGACAGTCACACCCTCTGAAAAGAAACCACTGCACGCCTTCATAGACAGGTCACCAATTCAACAACTCCGCATAAAAAGCCTCCTCTACCAAAAACGTAGATCCAAACCTACACAGGAATAGGCATACGGCAGGATCAAGTTCATTTGAGGAAAGTTTTAATCTCATGATACCATAGTGTACACCGCCTCTGGCACGTACGAAAGTACGAAGCAGCAGTTGTCGTAGTTGAGTACTTAGGCAATCTTGGTGATTGCATAGCCCTTCTACGTACAGGAACAATGAAACGGAAGTTGGAAACTTCCTCTTGGCAATACGGCTAGCGGAATTATCGAATAGAAGCGTAAACATTATTACACGTTTAGGTATTCTGCCTGTTTTCTGCAGGCAAAATACCTAAGCTCTTTTGTAAGGTACTCTCTTCCACAATTAAGAAAAAAACTCCCACCTCCCCTCGCGGGAACCCCTGTGTAGAGGCGACGCATAGGGGATTCCGTTGTTGTTTCCGTTAGGTTGATTCTCCCATCGCGTAAAACGTGCCGTGAACCCCCCTGCCGCGGCTATGACGCAACGTGCCGCGGCTATGGCGCAACACAATCCAACACAATCCACTTTAATCCAATCCAAGCCAAGCCAAGCCAATCCAATCCAATCCAATCCAATCCAATCCAAGCCAATCCAATCGAATCCAATCCAATGCCCCTCGCGAGAGAGTGTTCGCTATCGGAGAGGAGAGCCGCGGCTATGACGCAACGTGCCGCGGCTATGACGCAACACAATCCAACACAATCCACTTTAATCCAATCCAATCCAATCCAAGCCAAGCCAAGCCAAGCCAATCCAAGCCAATCCAATCGAATCCAATCTAATGCCCCTCGCAAGAGAGTGTTCGCTATCGGAGAGGAGGGGGGGTGAGCGGCGGAGAGCGCAGCTGGCGCGGCGAGGAGAATGGGGGAGGGGCGAACAACGCCGACTACGACGTCGCCGGAGGGACAAGGCGAGTGAATCAGATGCTCTGCATCTAAAAAATAATAGCGCCACCTGGACGCCCAGTCAGAAAGGTCGGCTCGCATATCGTGCTCCTTTCGACCACAGCTACCGTGTTCCCCTTCAAGAAAAACGCTGTGAATGCCTTCTCATCCTAAGCCTAGGAACACAATTTTTTCCCTCGCTACAAGGGGGCCTCAGTTCCGAAGAATCGCAAACTCTCTGGAGGATAAACTAACGCAAGTATCTACAAATCTATATGGGAGATAGTGTTTAATGGTA
This sequence comes from Haemaphysalis longicornis, assembly GCA_013339765.2. Taxonomy (NCBI): domain Eukaryota; kingdom Metazoa; phylum Arthropoda; class Arachnida; order Ixodida; family Ixodidae; genus Haemaphysalis; species Haemaphysalis longicornis. The sequence goes on along the minus strand of CM023449.1, from coordinate 5,718,395 downwards.
ACATCACACATTAACTTAACTCTGCTAAAATCAGGGAAACGTCCACCCTCTTCAATGCAGCAAAGCTGTGTACAAGGGTATGCTCACGGGAGAACGACTCAAACATTAGATTTTCCATTTCTATCAAGACATGGGAAGCAGCTTTGACCAGCTCATTACCTCAATATCAGTGCGAGCTGGTGAGAGGGCAAGGGAAAGAGCTACTGCATCTTTCGCCCTGGACTTCAGGTTTCACTTTTGAGCTCCCTATTACCTCTTAACCCCCTTTCCTAAAGCTAAACTAAATCCCTCGTTATAGCGAAATAGTTTTATTCGAAATTTCTTCTGGTCCCAACCCAAACGCATGTATTTTATACCGCATTACTCGAAGCTCACAAAGAGCTTGACCCGCTTAGAACAAAGTGGCGAGTGGAGGTGGCGCCGAGCGCCTGCGACCCAGCGGAAAGTCAGGCTGTCAACATGGCGGGTCAACCCAAACTGGTGCTTCTCCGGCGATCTTCTCGAGCCGGTCAAGCTGGATTCACCCCATCTGACTTTATAGAAACGGTCCAAGTGCGTGGTAGGGCAATTGAATTTAGTTCCTAGACATTGGTCAATCGCGTGGACGCGACAGTGCCCAAAGACCGACACACTCGAATCGTAGAATTAGCAGTGTCGTCGACAACCGGGCGCCAAAAAACCCTTGTGTTGCAAACATCACAGCTACACACACCTCGGGAAAAACTTTCCCAGTGATCATGCAAAGCCACTAGTGCAAACCCCGTCAGTTATTATGATTGCGTTGTGTACCCACAATGAGCCGTTAATCGTTTTTTTTTAGCTCAACAAACACAACCTCGGACTCGAGACACGGCGTTTGCGGCGCTTGCTAGCGCGAAACTGTGGTAGCGTTCCGTGACGCCCGCCCGCCCGCCTACAAAAGTCGCCACTTCCAGTGCAACTTTTATGTACTAGGACCACAGCGTCATGCAATTTTTGGCCAAATTAGAGCACGTGTTGCTCGCGCCCCGTAACACCTTGAAATAGCCGAAGTTGCCTTGTTTGCACCTGAATAATGTTTTGCTTCAGTGAATATGCTGTGCTTTGATTCCTATCAGCTGTGGCACAATTTAAGATCGAATGATTTAGCTTTTTTCGAGTGGTCGCTTATATCGAAATACCGCTAATAACAATTTTTTTCTCTGTCCCGCTGACTTCGTTATAACGATGGATTACTCTATTTCTTCCGTAACAAATATCTACATACACACACTCTCCCTCTTCGCAAAAAAAAACACAAATGTTCAGGCCGGCTTAACCAATGCAGAATTAACGCTTTGAAACACTGACACCTTCTCGCTCAAACTGACGAACAACCAATCCGCAGCCGTACCCTTTCACGCTTACATCTTAAGCCACAGAAACGCAAGGGGCTTTGTCTCTTCTGGGCAGCAGCAATTAAAAACCTTTCCTGATAATCTTTCTTTCTTCGCTGACTTTCAGTGCTCGTGAAGCATAGGTCGTAAATACAGTAACTGCGTTCGAAAACGCTCCCTGGCAGTCGAAGTTACGCTATCACGTCTTACATCTAAGCACCCATACGTAGATGTAGATGTCGCCGGCAAGTTTTACTGTTTTATCTTTTAAAGGCAGTAGTTATTATTCCTTTTAGCTTTCTTCTGTCGTATGAGTTTGTGATGTGCCCGAAACCACTAAAAAGTACTGCTCCGCATGATATGGGGCTCGGTTAACCTAACTTTTCCTTTCGGTTTCTCATAAGCTAAACCGGGCGATAACATGGAAAAAGCTGCAGAACTCTCAAGCCCCCTGGCATTGAAGCTGTGGAAACAAGCAGGCTTCCTTCGGCACATCAAAAAGGTACCTAACTTTCATCATACTTTTTTTTTCTATGGAACACATGATTTGCACTCCGTTTGTGGCAAACAGCATTCAGATGATAGCGCCCACACCTCGGCTCACAGTGAAACGTACAGTTCAACACGAAATGTTCATTGCTTCAGGTAGCGCGGCATTTTTTGCGTACGCATATGTTTGACTAATTGCTCGCAACATTTGTTACCTTGACAACACGAATACTTCGCCGTCGTCATTTACGAATGGTATCAATACTCGGTGTTTCTATTCTCGTCATACGAGCAGAGAGCGTTTTCAGATTAGTGTCACAGCGGGAAAATATGGCATCCTGTCCGATCACATTACAGTAGGCATGGTTCTGCCTCCTCAACCCGACTATCGAGATCGATCCAAATTTTCACGCAGTTTTTCCGATTCCCAACGTTTCGCGAAGGCGTATACCTATACTGCCAGGGGGAGGAAGTGGCTTTTATGCAGTACATATTTACGCTTCAGCGCCAGTTCTCCGTTTGTAAAATCGGCTAGACGACATCTGACACCTCCGAGATTGAAGAGGGAGGCGAGGCCAGGAGGAGTGGTGTGCCTATAGAGGGGGAGGCCCTAAGCAGGGAAATTGCTCGAAACGCACGTTCAGGAACTGAAACGACGCTTATTTTAAAGCGAAGCTTCTTAGCTCTAACCCCCAAGGGTTCTGTCGCGCACCGTTGGTGTCAACAGGAAACTCCCGCGAACAAATAAAAGAAGTTACTGGCACCGCCTGGAATAGAACCTGGAACGAATAGAGAAACGGAGAGAGAGCCCGTTGTCTTACCGATTGAGATACGAGCACACGCGCGGAGAAGGTGTACACAGACGGTGCATTCGCCGAGTACATCTGCGGGTTTACACCTTGCGTTCTCAATGAATGCCACGTGATAGCGTCACGCGACCTATCGCGCCTCTGTGCGCTCCACCCACGGCACGTGTAGCGGTCATGCGCGCGCCTTCCGCGTGGCATCTCACTTCTCCGTCTCTGCCTCCGATGTCGTCGCCTCCGTTGGCGGCGGTAAAGACGGAGAAGTGAGATCGTCTAACACGGAGTTTGAGAGTCGCGTCGTCTGAGAGTCGCGTCGACAAGGAAAAAATATATCTCTAGTTTCTCCCGAATACTGCGTAGCTCCATAACTAGTGTAGTTTTGCCAAAATTCGTAATCTATAGAAAAGTATACTAAAATTGGCCCCTAAGACGACTGAGTGCATTATGCCGAGTTTCATTGACTTGTCATGAGTAGTTCGTTCACAGTAAAGTTGAGAACGTTAAGTAATTCCCGTCTGCTGTGAATGCATGGCTGTATACTGAAGATGTATGGTTATAGAAAACAGCTATAACCAAACTAACCCGAAAGTAATTATGTGATAGTGAGCCTCTATGACGATTCTAACAACACACCAAGATTTACTTACTTTTAGCAGCTAAGTAGTTCACAGGGAAATATATATTTTGAAATTTCTGCTCGCTGTTAGTACATAAGCTTCTACGGAAGGGGATGATGATTTTGGGGTGTAACGCCACGACGCATCACAGGCGATGAGGCGCGACGTAGTGGAGGGCTCCGGATTTATGTTGACCACCTGGGGATCGTTAATGTGCGCCGAAATCTCGAACACACGCGTTTTTGCTTTTCGTCTTTCGGTTTTTGCTTTTCCTTTATTTTTGCTTTACGGGAGGCGAACGGGGAGTTTTATGTCTGTGCGCTAGAATAAAGCCCTGCTCCTTCCAAGTTTCTTTCAGCTCATTGACTTTTCAATCGTAAGCCACAAACAAACGTGTTTTGTTTCATGCATAGATCCGTTAATCGTCACGACACGACACCATAGCTTCTTTGCTGGTCCTTCTTTTCTTCACAGAGTGGAAGTGACGATGAATTTTTCAATGCAGAGCCTTCTCTATCTCTCTAACACACACACACACGCACGCGCGCATGCACACACGCACATACACACACACACACGCACACACACACACCGAGAGAGAGCGAAAAATGATATATAATGTACCGTGCCGTTCATCTCACACGTACTTCACTTCGTTTCTTTTGCAGAACGCTGAACACGGTAACCCGGAGGATGAGCTGCAGCTCCATGATTCGCCTTTGGAAATCCAGCCTCTGCAAAATAAAGACGCGCCCCGCTTTACCAGCTGCGAAACTTAAACGAATACTCTAAAAATGCGGACAAGACCTTCGTAATGTTCGTAGCGATTCCGGCTGATGTCTCGCTGAAATGAATTCCAAAGAAAAACATCGACGCCCAGTAAAGCTTCTCATAGCGCGAGTTCAGTTTCAACTGCGTTTGGTTGAGTGAGGTCGCATAAAAAATTTTGACGAATCGATTTAAGTGTCTTGAATACTAATTTGTGGGCGTTGAAGTAGTCGACGAGTTAAATTGTTCTCTCTTATGCTAGAGTACCTGTACGAAGGCCTGCATGCCAATATATTTACTGACTTAATTTTGATTTTTTACAGCCCCTGCCACGTACGTCGGCTTGTTGTTCGTATCTCGCTTTCAGAAAACGTTCAGAGCGTAGTCGTCGTTAGTGTTGCGCAATAAGAATGGAGTCAGAGTGTTCCCGTCCCAGGGAAGATTCCACCCAGATCTCATACAACCGAAATCTCTTTATTAGCCGCATTACCTACGGAATCCCATACCTCGCTCTCAAAACAACAGAAAAGGCAATATAGATTTAAAATCCGTAAACATGACGGCGCAGCGCTTGTGCATGAGCACACAGAAGCCGTTGCCGTTCGCGGCCGAAGTCTACGGTAACTTACTTCGAAAAATAAAACCCCATTGAGGTCAGGTGATAAACACAATAACTGGACTATTCATCGCTTACTACTACGAAAAAAAAAACACACTTAGTCAGCGCGCAGACACCAAATGCAGCGAGCTTTTGCACTACAAGAGCTGGCCAATACGCCGCACGCGCGGCGGCTGGATGACCTTCGTGTGGCGGTGGCGCCTGTAGTGGCGCGCGCGGTCCCTATATGAAGCGAGCGCCGAAGTTTCGTGACCAGTAAAGCATTGAAGGACTCTGGTTATAGTTATGTTCTTTTATTCTTTCATTGAGCCATCGTCCAGTTTGGCCTACGTACGTTTTCCCACAGGACAGCGGAACAGACTAGACGACGCCTTTAACGCATTCAACAAACCGGTTATCGTGCTTTACGGAGCAAGACTGCATTGTTCTTTTGGTTTTGTTTACTCTCGAACACATGTGGGAACGATTGTTTGGAGCAGAAAGTAAAACTTCTACGCTAGCTCTTTTTCCTATTTTTCTTTTCAAATTGTGCGCTATCCGGTGCATGTAAGAAATAACAGTAAGTTTATCACGTTTGTTGCCTTCTCCATCTGCTTCACTGTTTCGTTCCTCTCTTTTTAATCTCTGCTTTATTGTTTCTGCTACTGATGCTAACAGCTGCTTTGGGTACACCGCTATCAGAAGCCGACCAACCTGTTTGACTCGCCCTCTGCTCCCGCTCCGCCACATTGGGTTGTTTGCAGGTGAGCTCCCTGCGGAGCTCAATAATATTGTAGGGAGCAGACTCGGTTGGTGTGGCTGATGCGGCTTCCTACATTTATTTGGAGAGCGTAGGCACGGCCAGAAGTGGGAGCGGCGAAGACGAGCTACCGCCCGGCTGGACATTCGTTTTCGATCTCGTGTGCGGAGCGTGGCACTGCTGACGCTGGCCAGGCACCGGTGATGATGATTGTGGCATTGATGATTACGATGACGATGGTTTCGCTACAATACCAATGATAATATCTTCAGTGCTTTCCCTTTCCTTTTCCTTGCACTCAAAAGCACAAAAACTCGTGCAATACGAACACCTCCAGAGATGAAATGTAACGACGGGTGCGACCAAAATGCTCGTGCCGATGATTCGAGAGCTGAACGAGCTTTGGAGGGCGGGCTGGTGACGCTGTGACGGACGCGGCCGCAAAGTTCAACTACAGATTTTTTTTTTCATTTTTATTACCCTACAGGCCCTTGCGGGCATTACATAGGGGGATAGATTAACAGCAGGTCTCCTCGCGATGACGAGGAAGAGGAATGAGCCAGGGGGAGGTGTATGGACTGGTACGGTCGCAAAGTTCGCCACAAGGTTCTGCAGCACACCAAGCAAAGGTCCAATTAATCTTCTGCTTTCACATCCTTGCAGAGATGCAAGCATGCCCCGTATTTTCGGCAAAAAAGCTGCGACGTTCCAAGAACGCTCAACCTAGCCCTCGACACGTACACTATGCGCTATCAGCAGCATCATCACGCTAAAGCGTAGCATGGCGTCTTTGTATCCCTTGTACATAAAATAAATGCGTGTTACCACCACCCACACCACCACAATCCCCATAATCACGACGGAGACTTCTCCATGCAACGGCTCTTGACAGCGCACCCTGAATTCCATTTTTTGGCTGCTCTAATAAACGTTTATTCCGCATCCTCATACACTTTACCATTCCGTTCCTCATCGAATTAGGTCTTCCATAGAGCTCTGCCCTTACTACCCCAACTTCGAACCCCCAATGTGTGGCCATTTTATCGGTTAGCCGTCCGTTTACCCTGGTCGTTCGCCTATTGTTCATTCTCAGGATTCCACGAGAAATTGCCGTAGCGGGGTGTACTGCATGCTTGACCAGGTGGGCGAGGAATGTCTTCAACATTCCTCTTGGGTAGGCGGGGAAGAACTGCTTGCCTCGCAAATGCCTCGCAAGGATACCGTGATGGCCATGAGACGCACATGGGGGGAAAGGGGGGATAGGCGCAGTGGGGCCTGCCGCGATACATCATGAAACAATTTCGGAACCTTTGTTACCTTTAAACAGCTGTTTACTTTCCGCCCTGGAAGAGGGGATGCAGAAAAAGGCCGTTGTGGCAAACACGCTATCACTAATCTATTGCGAAGCTTGGCCTCTTTCGACTTTTCCTGGTTAATAACGTGCGTAGCACCGAGTTACAAAGCAGATGTGTTGCAATTCCATCTCATTGAAATATATAACCACTCTCGTCTTTGGCACTGCCTTCTGACTGTTAGGCCCTAATCGAGAAACCCTGCGCACGCCTATGGTGATGGTTACCAGTATTACGCTGCCATGCACAAATGGCGGGAACATTCTATAGGTTTGCACGGCACAAAACTAGACTGAAAGCAGCCAGACGCTTAATTTGTACGAGAGGCTTCTAGGGCAGTGCGTTGATCATCGCAGACGCAAATGGCAATAACCCAGAAGTAGAATAGTAAAGCATTATCCAGTAGAAATACTGCAGTATGATCAGTATAGTGAAGTTGACTATTCATACCACGCCAATACGATAAAAACTGCCCCCACACCGAGCGCGCCTGCAAGAAATTCAGTGTGCGAGCAAGACAAGTCCGGTAGTTGACATTCTTTAATCCCTTTTGAAGGCCCGACGGCTTGCTCTCGTATCTGTAAACAGATACATGAGAACGTATGCGCTGCGCCTGCTCGCCAAAGCTCCTCGATGGCGGACTCGTGACTCCACCTCACGGCCAAAATTCCTCGATGTCGAAATGGAGAAGTTGGTAGCACCGGCCTCGAGACGCCATTTTGTGCCGTCATCTCGCCGCCAAAATTTCGCGAACGGCTCCTCTTCGATCCCGTACATAGGTAGCGCTTCTACGGTGTTCCTCGATGGCGGTCTGTTAAGCCTCTCCTGTTCGCGCGATCGTATACCCAGCATGTTTGATCTCGTGTGCGGCACATGGAACTGCTGACGCTGGCCAGCCACCGCTGATGATGATTGTGGCACTGACGATAACGATGACGATGGTTTCGCTACAGTATCAATGATAAAATCTCCAGCGCTTTTCCTTTCACTCAAACCACAAAAGCTCGTGCAATACGAACACCTCCACCGACGAAATGTAACGACGGGTGCGAACAAAATGCTCGTGCCGCAGCCGCAGAGTTCAACAACAGATTAACAGGAGGTCTCCTGGCGATGTCCAGTGAGAGGAATGAGTCCAGGGGGAGGTGTATGGACGGGTACGGTCGCAAAGTTCGCGACCAGGTTCAGCAGCACACCAAGCAAAGGTCCAATTAATCTTCTGCTTCCACGTCCTTAAGAGAGTGGCAAGCATCCCCCGTATTTTCGGCAAAAAAGTTTTGACATGCCAAGAAAAGCCTTCGACACGTACGCTATCCGCTGTTATCACCATTATCACTCCACCACCATCACCATCATCACGGCGGAAGCTTCTCCCGATTTCTTACAACTATTTACTGCGCAGCCCTGAATTAACTTTTTCTACTAAATTTTACTATTCCTTTCGAGTTGCGTCTAGAGCTCTGGCCTTACAGCCCCAACTTTGAGCCCCTCTTCCATGTCTCCGCCACTCGGTGAACCGACCGTTTACCTTAGCCTAATCTCAGGATTATACGCCCCTGTTTTCTGCATTAATGTAGTAGGTAGTACTGCGCGCTTGACCAGGTGGACGAGTAATGCCCTAAACATTCCTTCTGGGTATGGCGGGGCAGAGGTACTTGCGTTCCAAATGCCTCACAAGTATACCGTGATTGCTACAATTACGCTGCCATGCTTTAATGGCGGAAAGGTTTATTGTGTGTTAACGGTACAAAGCAGTGACTGAAAGTAGCTGAACATTTTAATTTGTACGAGAGGCTTTTACGGCAGTGCGTTCGCAATCGAAGATCGAAAACGGAAATCACCCCGCAGTAGAATATTAATGCATTTTCAAGAAAATACCGCGGTATATTCAGTTTAGTGAAGTTGGTTATTCATACTACGCGAACACGCGATAAAAATTACACATTGCACACTATTGGCTAGAGGTAAGATAACTGTGCGAGAAAGACAAGTCGCGAAGTTGGCACTCTTTCATCCATATTGAAGGTCGACGACGTTCCTCGATGGCGGTCTGTTAAGACTCTCCTGTTCGCGCGCCCGTATGCCCAGCATGCTTAGAAGAGGGCAGCCGTTGCCATCCCGCGTGCAGCTTAGGGATTTCACCACCGCCTCGCAAATTTACGAATGTTTTCCAGGTCGCTCTGCGCTTCGGATGACATCCGCCCGGTGGCGCTTCGTTTAAACTCGACCCCTTTGCCTTTTTTCTAACCTTGTCGAACGTCCGAAGAGGAGCTGGAGGACGACGAGGAGGAATGTTTTTTTGCGGATTTGCGCTTCCCGCGTCTTCGGCTGCGTGAAGGGGAAGAGCTGGACGACAAAGACGACCTTTTGTTCTTTGGTTTAGCCGGTCGTAGACTAAGCTTTTGGTAGTATCATCCTTGCGTCGCCGAGGGGTGCGCGAACGCTGCTATCTGCCGTCGGAGGAAGAGGAGATCGAAAAGGACGACTCCTGCCGCCTCCTCGAGGGTTTTCTTTGTGGCGAGGGGCTCCGCCTCGGGGTGTCGTAGTTGTCCCGGAAGCGCCGAGTTGACGAGCTTGTGGGCCAAACTCGTCTGTATCCACCACCATCGTCGCGGAAGCTTTGCGGGAACGCCGTCCTGCTTTGCGGCAGACAGCCGGCTCTTACCCGGCGTTCGTCTTTTTCATCAGTTTCATATCCCGCGACTTCTGGGTGGATTTGCTTGAACATGCTCTCTGTGCGAAGCTCCTCGATGTCCACCCGTACCTTGCGTAAGAGGTCCGACGCCCTTTTCTCCGAGTACTGCTTTGACGCGGCCCGCCACGGCAGCTCGCCGTCTTCCCCGATGAATCGCGAACTCTCACGGAACATGGGCCAACCGACGTCGTCGCCGCAAGGCTGACCCAGTCCCAGACCCGTCGCCGTGTTGTAACCCGCACTACTCTCCGGGCGCCATCCCCGGAGCCACTGTCCGCGTAGAAAACCTCTGCTCTGGCGGCACAGCGTCCGCAGGCATGCTCTCGATGTACATCTTGCCCCGCAGAATGTTCGGCCCCAGCTGCTGCTCGTACGCCTCGACCACCGCCAGGTACTCCTTCTTGGGAGAATCGGACGGCACGCCTCGCACCGTTTCTGTGGTGTTGCTTCCCTCCTGCGTCTGCTCCTTCTGGCTGGTCCCGGTCGTCGTTGCCGCGGGAGGCGCAACGTGCTGTGGCGGTGGCTCAATGCAAAGAGCTTGTTGAAACGCAGTGACCAGAGACGGCGGAGGAGGACCGCGGGGTTGCCGAGGTGGCGTGGCCGAAGCCGGGAGAGCAGGACGGGGGTTTGCCGAGTCGGCGTTCGAGAAGCTGAAAGGCCAATGCCGGAGCCCCTCCGACTTGCTGTGACCGAAGCTGGGGGAGGAGCGCCGGGTACACCTTGATCTGGTACTACCGGAGGTGGCGGGAGACCCAGATTTGGAGATTGTCCGAGTGGCGTGATCGGAGTCGCGTTTCGTGATCCGTCAAAACCTGGGCCTGGGGGAGCTTCAACCATCTTGAGCAGGTAGCAAGCTCGCGGCTTTGATTTGTAATGGTTGGTGGTAAATGTGCCTGGTGTCGGCTCGACCGGCTGCAGTTTGGCGTGGAGGACCCACAGTAAGGGGGGACCTGCAAGTTAGATGCAAGACTTGTAAAGCAGTAGAACAAGTTGTTTACTTATTACCTGTCTTCGCTCATTTAATATTTCGCCCTAAACACAAACCGCTGTACTAGCAAGCAGCACGAGTGCTCGCAATGTTCGCCTTCTTTTATTGCGACATTTTGTCACAGGGCATCAAAAGAATGGAAAGACAAATGCTCAAGTTTACATATGGGTCTTAAAGAAACAGGGTAGGGAAAACAAGTGACGGCATGCAGACGGTTTCATGAACTACAGAATACTGCATAGGCCAGTCTCAGCCAGAAAGTCGAACGGTTGCTTGCAGAGAGGACCAAGGGTCACATGCTTGGGACAAAGATCGTCCATAGATAAATCGGTGAATCACATCGCCGAGCACAGTGATAAGGCTGGAATCCTCACCAATAAATATGAAACGAAATACCCAGTCGTGTCTTTGTGTATACCGTCGAATTGTGATGTTTTCGAAATCATTAAAGGGACAGACAACCGATTTTAATGGAGTGCATTTCCTCTAGCTGGTATGAAATCCAGCGTTTTATATACAGAGTTAACTGCAAGGAACTTTTAAATAAACAGTTGGAAATAATTTTAATTTGTCACTAAAATGTAATAAGTCTGAAAGGTGGCGACGCCTAGTGTCTAAACGTGACACTACGTTACGTATACAAACAGTTCCGTTGATTTCAACACCTGTCTTCATCTCAAATGCAGTTAAAAGTGTGTTTCCGTAAGACTCACTGTCATAGTTGCCAGAATTTCTTTTGGCGGGACAAATTTGGCTGGTATATCTAAAATTTCGGATTTCAAAAGTTCTGGTTGCGCTATCAGCAAAGCATTTTCGGGTTAAGCTGTTTAAAGTGATGCCCTTTCGTTTGGGAAAAAGGAAACATACTCAACGAAATTCGGCTGCCTGTCCCTGTAAGGGAACGATTAAATAATAGCCCCGTATCTGCTTGCTCCGCTGCGACTGTCGTCGAAACCGCTGCAATGTAACCCTCCCCCTCTCTGCCGCTACGAACCAACAGGCCCTTCACTTCCCCTTGCGCTTTGCCCACGGTTAATTTTCCCGCGCTGGCACAACTGGCGCGCCATCTGTTCGGAAAACGCGCCAACTCCCCTCCCTTTCGTAGCAAGAGCTCCAATGGCCGTATTCTTGCCGTTTCGGTGTGACCGGTGGCCGCACCGGGAGCTGAGCAGTTCCCCAGATGGCAGCGGTTCCTATGGAACCTGCGGTGGCTGGGGAACCTAGCGATTCCCTAGCCGCTGTAGCTGACAGGACCGCTTGGCCGCGCAGAAAACTCAAAATAAAAAATAAAAATAAAACAAAAATAAAAGATAAAAAGATAAAAGGAAGTAAAAACAGCTTCGTCGCTAATTCCTCGGTGCTATGTCATCTTCTAAGCTGTTGATTTCGCCTTCAATTTGCCCATTTTAACCCTCACCCAAAGTTTCAATCAAAATTGGGCCCATCTCCCCGCGAGGGGGACTCGAGTAAATACGTCGCATAGGGGGTGGGTGTATTGCGTTAACGTTTAGTGTTTGGGGAGTTGGTGGTAGTGAATGCGTTGTATCAGCAGCTTCTAACGTAGTTTGAATGAGGTCAAGGATATAAGGCGCGTTCGTAGCCTCCCATTCTGTGTCGGCTTTGTGGCGCAGTGGGTAGAGCACCACGTACATTGCGTTCCGCCCGCAGGGTCGAGGGATCGAAACCAGGTGCCGGATAGTGTTTTTTTACATATAGGGTAGGGGGAGGGGTGCGGACTACGACTACGGACGTCAACGCGGGTGACATCGTGAGTTACTGAAATGCTCTGGATTTAAAATAAACTAAAATCAAAGAAGTAAAAATTAAAATACAAGAATATTATATACATTAAAAAATATAAAAATTCGTATATACAGAAGGGGCGGCTCGGGGACATTACCTCGACAGATATGGAAAGTGAGCCGGTGAGACCGACATACGACAGGCTTCGTCGTCTGAACGAAACCAAGAGGAGGCAGCGAGCCGAGGAGACGGAGGAAGACCGAGCCTCACGCCTCGAGAAGCGTCGTAACCGTACAGAGAACCAAGCTAAACCATACATTAAACCGTGCCTCCAGCTACGCACACCCCAGGCATAAATGAGGTTAAGCTAGCGGCCGGTTTTGTTAAGCGTGTTTTTGATTATTTTCTATACTAAAAACCAATTCCACGTCTATTCTTAATTAAGATACGCTGCTTTTGTGGGGTGGTTATTTTATTTCGCGCTGCAGGAGCGCATGTAGATTCCCGTAGTCTTCTTTAAAACTGCTATTCCTTATACATGCACGTCCTCGATGAATAATATATTAATCTGCGGGTGGTTGAATTTGGGTGACAGACGATCCCAAAGTTTCGCGGTTTAGTAGCCCAAGCTAAACTATAGTCCTTAAAACTAGTCCTTAAATAGTCTTCAAATCTTGGCGTTATAAGATGTCGCGCCTGCAGCTGCATTGACAATTAGCACATAATGCGTGATCGTCCCAATTTTTTACAAAGATGCTGCTTATCTTGACGTTTATCTCGATATGAATTCCCCGCATGCACTCCAAATGGTGGTAATCGAGTAGAGAAAATTCCGCAAACGGAAATCGGGTGCGCCACGGTAGACCACAAGATTTGGAACGCGGGAGAAGCGGACACACGGGAGAGGGAGAATAGTAGAGACTTGTGGCATAGCCGCTAGCGTATGCTACGCTATGGGTGCACGGGACCGGGACCCGACTGTGCCTGCGCGCGTGGGCACGACGACACAAAACACTTCGATTAAGTCGCTACTTGCGAGACAAGACAGGACTGATTTTAGGGCTTGTTAAACAGAAAATCAGCCGGTCACATTTCCGCGCGTCTATCAACGTCAGGGCCCGTGAAGAACAACGAACTGTTAAACCACACTTGTAGGTTCATTGTTTGAAATGAAACGTACGCAAAACGCGGCATCCATTGAAGATGGTTCGAAAATTATCCTGACGCGCGCGGCACTCGGCATTGACGGGTGCAGATGCAAAATTTAAAGGAAATGCAAGAAACTTTTTCTGATTAGCTTGCACGCGTTCTCCGCTTGGCCGAAGGTATTAGCGCTAAACTAACTGCGGCTTCCGTGTTAGGGGCAGCGGTACACACAAAATGTTTATCGAAGGCATCGTGAAACCTCTTCCATTGTCTATATCGGAAAGCTTTCGAGCTGGTTAATATTTTTAATAGGCAGAAGCAAGGGAACACAATATATTACTAAGTGTAGAGTACAATAAGGTACTGGTTTCTACTATCGACCACACAGCTTTGCAGCGGGTGTCAAATACCACCATCCGGGTTGTCTAACAGCACCGACCCTGCTACAGAAAGATCTTGGTGTGAACGCGACGCTGCCGGGCCAGGAATTATCCTCCCGCAGCGGTGTGGCCGAATGCGCCGACCACGAACTCGCATTGTGGAGGGCGCTGCTGTGCCCAGTGTGAATGGACGTATGTCCCGACGCTCTGCATTTCATCGCCAGTCAAGAGCTCTCTTCACGTCTGTGCTTCGAGTGCTACGGGTCATCCTTTTCGCCATCGCACCAGGAGCCTATCGAGGTGACACTCGACACGGTACCGTATAAACCGGAATATAGGTCGAGTTTTTTTCCCAAAAAATCCGCATGAAAGTCACCCTTCGACTTATATAGCGGTCATTGGCAGAATGTAAATCGTTGTTTGTCAAAATGTGTAAGCGTAGTCCGTCGCCATCGCCATTCCTGTCGGACTGCTCTCTCGCACTATCAGGCCTTTATTTGATTTCGCTTTTCTCTAGTTTTTCGTCTTTTACTCGTCTATTGTGCGTGCATGCGTACATTTCTGTACGTGTCTGTTCCGAGATGAGTGGCGGCAGTCGACGCCAGTTCACCGCGGCGTTTAAGCTGACGGCAGTTGAGTCACCGAGCAGAATGGGAATATGGCGGCGCAACGCCAGTTAGACGTTTCGGAGAAAAGTGTGCGGTACTGGCGGAGCCAGAAAGCTAAGCTGTGCGAGTGCAACCCCCGAAGCCGATCGTTCCGTGGACGTCAAGCGGTGCACCCCGAGTTGGAAAACTAAGTGGCGGACTTCGTCCGGGAACTTCGCTCACGATTGCTCCGGAGGCCATGCGCGGACGGCTCCGCGAACTGTACAATGAGTGGATAGCCGGCGACAACAAAAAGACCCATACGGGCCGGTTGCGACCGTGTCAAGCTGGGTTGTCCTTCTCTGGGCAGTCGCTGCCCGACGACAATGGTTACACGAGCGTTCAGGAAAGTGCTCCATCAGGAACGCGCCTGATGGCATGGAAGATGACAGTGCGAAGCAGTCATCCTCGGACGACTCTGAGAGCTCGGACGAGTGACTTCGTCAGGCATAGTGAGTGGCAGTGACGGACGGGCGTCGAAAATAAATATAGACATTGTGCGTGCGCTTCTGTGCCTAATTATTTTTTTGTCAACTTTTCCCACCTCAAGGTAGGGGGTCGACCTATATACCGGGTCGACCTATAATCCGGTTTATACGGTACCATGTTTCAAGGCCGTTTTACGGCCACCCTTTCGCCGCCGGCGACGGCTTCGCTACGCCTACACCATGGAACCGCCGGGGACGACCGCCGGCCAGGTTGCGCCGACACCACCGCCATCTGATGACTACAGACAACAACAGGCGACGCCGATTCAAGCAGAAATGCCGCCGCGTATACCACAGCAACAAGAACGGCAAGCACGTGCCGATCTCGAAGCAACTCCTGGCGCGAGCTCTGAGGCTTGCCGCGAAGAGCCACACCAGCATCGGCGCGAACGCTCGAGGAAAGACAAGCAACGCTATGGAGGAGCCGCAGCGCTCGCCGCAACTGCCACGACAGGAGGGGCTCTTCGAGCGCCTCAGACAGCAGTACAACGGGAAAAAGAACGCGCCGCGGCCTCCTGACGCATTCGGCTCAAGAAATGAATCGGCCATCTCAAGTGACGAAGACGGCATGGAAACATACGTGGCGAAAGAGCGCGCCGAGGAATGCGGCATGATGTTACAGTGCCTGACCCAACAATGGAAGTCACCGGTGCACATCTGAAGAACTCCGTGCTCACCACTGCATCACAGGCGGACTGGCCTGCAACCGATTTTAACGTGTGCGACGGTGACGGTGTTGACAACCGGAGGAGCCTACCAGGTTCAACAACGGCGTAAACGTAAGGAACTAAATCCTTATTCTGAACCTCCCGTGGAAACGTATGTCCTAGTCATACGCCCGCGCGCCCCACGAGAATCTCAGCACTTTACCAACTAAGGACCTCCACTTCGCACTCATCTCCGCAGCACCCGCAGAGAATGTTACAAAACCTATGACGTACAGAGTTCATCCTGCGTCGAACACAATCACGGTGCTGGTCCATGACAAAAAACAAGCCGATGCCCTACTCAAACTGACGAACCTCGAAATTCGGGGGTAAAACAGGTTGCTGTGCAAGTCTACCAGGCTCCCGGACGAGATATGTGCCGTGGAGTGATCTATAACATCAACTGCAAAGAAAGCAAGGCTGAACTTAAGGCGGCGTTGTCGTGCAACCGTCAGAGAATACTTGACGCACGCCCAATGGGCAGCCGTGGAGCATGCCTGTTGACGTTTGAGGGGCGACGCCCACCTAGATCTGTGATTTATTACGGGCCGCATTTCTCGAGTCACGCTCTACGAACCCAAATCGGTCGTATGCAGTCCGCTGTCATCGGTTCGGCCACAAGAAAGACGTGTGCCCTCACGAGGAAGTATGTGACACATGCGGCAAGAACCACGGAAACGATACCGCTGCCGTCACTAAATGCAAGGAAGCAAATATAATGACCTGCCGCAACTGTAAGAAGCAGGGACATGTGGCTACCGACCCAAAATTTCCGACTAAAATTAAGGCTGATGCTGAACTAGCCGCAAAGCGCCGACCACGGTCACAGACCCGAGGGAACAGATACGGTCCCCTTCGATCACCAAGCGGTGGCAGAACACCCGGACAATGCGATGCGGAGTTATCAGATCATGCCTCACAAGAGCGTACCACTACAGCGCTGCCGTCATCAGCAAATGGCGCAGCGCGCGGACAGCAGCAACGTTCGAGCAACTCGCAACCGGCGCATGTTGAGCGTAAACGGCATGTCTCCTACGCCGCGGCGACCACAACACCCAGCCAGATCGAAGAGACTGCAAAGACATCAACTAGTGCTACAAAGGAACAACCTCCACTGAAGGGCATCCGGCAAGAGGAAGCCACTATTCAAGCCGAGTTGGAAAAGCTCGCGCAAGAAGCAGCTGACCTTCGACAACGACTCGAAGAAACGGAAGCGCGCCATACCGCCCTCCTCAAGCGACTCCGCGCTGCACGGCGGGAACAGCAGTACACCGGGCGACCACCTGCACAGGAGGATTCCGCTACGGCAGCGATGCAGCCAACGGGCCTGGCACAGCTGCTTCATCAACTGTTTCTACCGCTTCTTCAAGCCCAAGAAAAGCACTACCAAGCACAAGAGCAACACTTCCGTCGTCAACATGAACTCCTTCAGCGGCTTGTCACGTCCCACGCTTAGCTACGCGGCCTTGGACCTGCCGCCCGGCATTCACCCTCACCTGGTGTTCGTGAGACTGTCAGGGACAGGGTACGTGACCTCGATCAATCTACGGACTCGACAAGTACTGTTAACTGGACATGGCTCCGCCACTTATAGTGCAATGGAACTGTCGCGGACTCCGCCGTAAAACTCCGCTTTTAGGCTTTACCTTCAATCCCTCCCACACCCTCCATCTATCATACTCCTTCAGGAAACCCACGGTGTATACAACATTGCAGGGTACGATTCATTCATACAGCCCAGTATACCTACTCGCCGCGATCCCAATCCTCGTACCTATGTTGTGACATATGTCCTCCGCACATTACCAACTCACCAGGTAGATGTTTCCGCATACAACTCTATTATGTCGGAATCGGTCCTTACTATCACTCAATTTCCTGGATGCTCTATCCCACTAGTTGTCATGAATTCGTATTGGCTTCCTAAGGCGAGACCCGCTTTGGGGTGGTTAGGTTTTGCTGCTCCAAAAACTGCTCCCAAATCTGGTTAAGCTGTCTCACCCCTGCAAGAACAATATAGGAGGGGAAACGAGGCTTCCTAACGCGGCCTGATAATGTCACAAGCGCTCGTCATACGTTAAGCTAGCGGCATCTGCCGCGGGTGAAGAAACTGCGGGGCAGCCGCTTTTGGCATTGCACTGCACAGCCACGGAAAGAAGTGCGGCCGCTATCATTTCATCCACCAGGTGCCGCTACCCTCTCGTTCATCGTCGCAGCGACGAAGCCTTGCAGTCCACCTTGGTTTTCATTGTGACATTATCGGGTCGCTCGCCCGCGCTTATCGCGGTGGGCCGTCTTGCCTCCTATATATTCTTGCTCCGTGATCGAAGCAGCCCTTTAATGCATGCCGCCTCTTCTTTCCTCTTCAAACAAAGTTCAATTCCCCTCAATCTAATGATGCCGAACAACATTAGATTAAATCCGAACAACAACAATTACGTCTATAAATTAGTTCCGAGCTACGGATTCACAAGAAACTTCAATGTAAACCACAAACTAATGCTTTGCAGGGCTTGGAAACACAAATCACTAAAAAAAGTAAATGCAGCAAGAACAATCCAGTGCAGGTGCCAATAAAACTTGCACCACAGTCCACTGCCGGGATTCCGAGTGGCCAGTGCGAATCATGGCACTCACAATAACGAAAAAGCACATGTGGAAGCCTAAGCCTGTCAATGTAACCTCGTCGGTGATTCATTGCTGAATGGAAGAAACGAACACCTGCACTGCACGCTGCCCCTATGACCGCTGTGCAACAAGGAGAGGCGCCAGCGAGCAGAGGAGTAGAGCGATTGTGCTGGGGAGGGGGCGGTTGCTGGAGGGAACAGGAAAGAAAGATGAGGCTGAGAAGACGTTTGGGCCGGAGAGAATTGATTTAGTGGGCTCAAGGTCCGCGGATCAGACCCTTGGCACTTCGACTTCTTCTGCCAATTGTTCACGCAGTGTGCGTGTCGTCGGATAGCGTGGGTCAGGCATAAAATTGCTTCGGATAACCAAGGTTTCTAATGCATTGCTTCTACGTTGACTTCGCCACGACTCCACTAGTCCGTCGTAAAACCTGAGTTGTCATAAAACCCGGGCACGTATAACTGGGCTCCACTGTATATCTTCTGAGAGATGGGACACGAAGTAGAAAAACACAGGTAACTCGATGGAGGAAGGAGGAGGAGGAGGAATAAACTTTTATTAAACAGCAAGGTGCTGGTGTCAGGGGCAGGAGTTGAAAAAATGTGGGGGCCAAGGATTGAGTCGTACGACACAAGCAGTGGCTGGAAGTTTATGGCGGAGGCCTTTGTCCTGCAGTCGCATTAATTAAAACGGTGTGGGATGACGATGATTAGGAAGATAACAGAATTAATTTTGGTGATAGGAGTAATCACCGTGGGCGATTATAGGAGGGTGCCATTGCATACCTTAGAGTTCCAGCCAGCTTCTTTTTCTATAAAACATGATCAGCCTCTGTGGTGAAAAAAAAAATATATGCAGAGATGAGCATTGTACAGGTGTGAAACCTCATGTAGTTTTCATGGCTTGTATTGCTGGTCTCCGCTGTCGTGTTCATGTAACGAGATTCGGGCCCCACTCTGCAGGTCTCTAGCAGCATGTTGATGGCATTGAGAAATGCTGTGTGAAAGAGGAGAAGCAAAGGGATCCGCATCTTCAGCCATCCACCAAATGCTGATAAATGCACAGAGGGCTCAATCAGGGCCGTACCCAGAGGGGGGGTTTGGGGGTTCGAACCCCTCCCGAAATCTTTTCCAGGCAGCACGTAAACAATACTTACTGTTTCTTTCAGCAAAACTACCCCCTTCCCAAATTCATAACCCCCCCCCCCCCGAAAAAAATTTCTGGGTACGGCCCTGGGCTCAATGTCTATGTTATATCTAATGTTGAGGTCTCTCTGTGTATTGTCACTTCTCTTCTTCTGAAACTAGACTCACCGTGTCTGAAACTTGTCCCTCCCACTTCATTAATTGGATTTAGACGCACATGACGCACACGTGGTAAAATATGACACGTGCTCATTAAGGTTGCATTCTCCACCACACGACGTTATGTGGTAGTCATTTCACACTTGCTTGCATTAGACAGAGTCGGCGCTCATCTTGATGCTCAGTTACAGTGTTTGACTGTATTGCCGAACTCCTCCCCAACAGCCACCCAGATCTGGGAGCTGGGTTGCGAGAGGCCCAACCCGCACGAATTCGTCACGGCTGTAGCAGATTCGGATCTGGATGCCTTCGGCTTCACCGAAGACTTCCTGTTCGACATCTGGGGCGCCATCGGAGACGCAAGGTCCGGCCGGCTTCCAACAAAGGACCACTTGGCCCGCACCGACCTCTGAGCGACTGCCCCTACAGTCCCGTGAATGTATCGTGGCACCTTTTCTTCAGAGGACGTTTTAGACATGCAACGTGTAGCTGATTGCTGGCCGATTTTTGGCAAGGGACCACATGGCATGCGCTTGCCTATGAGGCTCCTCTTTTCGAAGACATGCAACCCGCAAGACATCCTTTGCTGGAAGCAAGCAGTGCTTATAGTTTAGGATTGAACTATAAGCACTGGTTATGCAAGGGAGAAGTTGGCTAAAGTTGCCAGTTGCACTGTGTGCCGCTGTGCCCTAGGAAGTCATTGTAGACTGTGTGCTTGTGTGTCTTGTGAAGAGTTTAGCAAAGTGACCTTCTATGCACCTCCATGATGAGACATGAGACACACTAAACTGGAGGTATTTTGGATGAATGTTTAGGGGAAGTCACTAATAGCATTATTTAGAGGTCATACTGAGTGAGGAGTGTCTGTATGTTCAGCTATTTGCTCGTTTTGTTGTTTTGATAGCTCTCCCGAAAGACCGTAACAAACTTACAAATGCCACGCCTTTTTTTTTTCGTAGCCTTGAAGTTCCTTTTGCTCTCGCATTCCAAGTACAACCTCTCTTATTACATATCCTGCAAGGAATATAGATGCCAGCAAGTCTATCACTGTCCTCCAGCAACTGGTGTTGTGTATCTGTTCATGCGTGACTTTTTTTTTTTCCAAGTTTTGTGTCAAGCATCGAATAGGCGTATATTTTTTCCAGCGCTTGAACAGTCTTAAGCTCACAAGTGCTTCTGTATCTGTTTTGGAAAGTACACAGTGTACAAACACTCGACCGTGCAATCTCGACACATCGGTAGCTTCAGACTGCTATCATTTTTATGAGCGTCTTCTTGAACCGCACGGAGACGTCTGCTTTAGGCATCTACTTAGTACTCCACTGCGTTTGGACTTGTGCAAGAATGGGGAAGTAATACGTTGGGCTGTGCTTTATTAACAGAAACTCGGCAAGATGTTTGGTTCTCAAAGAACTAATGGATGCTATGTGATGCTAATACTTCTGATTGTATTATTATTATTATCCTTTTTTTCTGCTCCGTTACATTCCACATCCCCACATTCCACAACAACACAGCACGGATGGCAAATTCTCTCTCGCTTTTGTGCCTGTTGGCGCGCGACTCTTTTACAAGTAGGTTCAACTCTCCCAGTGTGCAGCTCGCGAGTGTGCATATTTAGCGCCGGTGTCTGGCTGGGGGGAGTATTGAGGGAGGCAGCAAATTGTGTTGGGTTCTGGTGCCTTTGTGTGTTTTCTTTTTTGTGTGCAGTGTGTATGGGTTTTTGCTTTTCATGCGAACTGTCTTGTACACAACACCTTCCTGTTTAGAAGGCCCGAAAGTTGTTTGCGATTGTAGCTTGTGTGTGTAGCCGGCAGGTGCAGACACACGTGAATGCTCTGGAGTGTTCTACGATGTGTGAAATTGCATTGCCAAACTTTAGCTGTCGATTATTTAGCATTGTGACATGAGTGTGTGAACGTGCTGGGCCTCAGTGGTCTGTCTTTGCCTACAAGGTAACTCCATACCAATCCGTCCGGGAGTCTATGCAACATAGTGTATTTTTGCATGGCACGTGATCGTTTTGAGCTACTATCTCAGCAGAGTACGCATGGAAATAATGCATATCACTTTAACAAAGACTGATACTGATGCGTCCGATTACCTCTTTCGCATTGCATGCTTTCAGTTGTGAGCCATTAAGTGCCTCCACAGCTTTGAGGTGTTTTGGCAACTGCACGTAGCAGCCGTTGAGCGTACATTGTGGAACTGTGAACCTGTAGGTCTATTTTGATAACGTGCACCTTTAGACAGAAGTAAAAGAGGGGAGAACTGCCGCACTTATGATTTGACAATTGTGCCAGGAACAAATTAGGGGCAGCGAGGGAGTCAGAATAATGGCTATCAAAGAACCACAACAATGATGGAATCATTCAGCAAGTTTCGTGACAGAATACTAAGCTAATGCTTGTTTTTTTTGTGTGTGTTTTGTGGGAAATTGTGCAGAATAGGCACAATGCGCAAATGAAATTAGCAATGGCCTATTAAGGTAAAAAAAAAGCGTTGCAAGAGGGTTGTGCCTGCAGCCAAGAAATTGGCGTTTATATAAAGCAAATAAAACAAGGAGATAAGTGTGTGTAAGTAAATCAAACATCAAAACTAACCTGTTTTCCAAGAAAGAGCTCTTCACTCCTATTTTTTTAGGGGCCCTTATAAGGAAAACGAAAGCTCCTGGCACTATTCGGTGCTTCGTTAGGTTGGCATGAGCCTTTTCTTTCAAAGGGTGTTTCCTGTCATGCGCGGTCACAGGCTTGGTGTGACAGCGCATGTCAAGGCTGTCTGTTTGATTTCTGTTGGTGAGCTGTAAGAATGCCGTTGGGCAGCTTGAAGCCATTTGTTGGTGACCCGGTGCCCAACTAATGCTTGCGCGTTTTTTCCTTGTTTGTGTGTATGTGTGTATGTGTGTGCACAGCGCTTATTTTAAATTTTTTTTGCAGGCATTCACTAGTCAGACACGGTTCTTCTCAAAGCGCTAGACAAGAGAGGAGATGCAGTTGGCGGTCGTACTGTGACCTTGCCTGTGAATAAACTCTTATTTTTCAACCTTCCGTGTTTGAGCACTCCATCACGGCAACCCCGTCTTTCCTCACAAGACTGTTCTTCTTCTTCTTCTTCCTCCTACTCCTATTACTTCTTCTGTGTCTACACTTGGGGTTGCGCTCACCAACTTGAACGGCGTGAACATCGCCAAGCTCAGTGGGTATGGGTCGACCCCGATGTGGGAACTAAACTCATTTTTAAGATGAAAGACCTTCACTTTCGGCCCTCACTTCAGCACCAGCCACAGAATATGGTGCAACAGCAGTGTAAATTTCCAAACTATATTCCTGCTTGCACAGAAGGGAATCGGCTAGTTTAACAGCTCTAGTATATTTTTTTATAATAGTGTGAATTGGGAATGTTTGTCTTGAAAACAAATGAAATGTAAAATGTCTCTCATAAACAGTCTTCACACCGAAGGCAAAAAAATGTGAAAAAGAAAAAATCCAGAAAGAAAACAATGATAATTAAATGTAATGCAGTCCTCTAGTGTAGCCCAACACCAACTACAACAGCAAAAAGCAGCCTAACAGGACTACTCTTAGCCAAATGTGGCTATGAAGAAACTTGCAATAAAGACGCACTGCGTTTGTGAAGATTTCCTGAAATTTCTGCGCAATTTTAAGGCAGAAGAAGCCTTGTATCCCTGTTTCAAGCGTGTGCTTAACAGAAAATTCGCGGCCACAGCTGTTTAAGCTTTTTGGTCCGCCATCGAGCGTTACCAAAGAGCGCAGCCTAACCGAGTGCACAGGAGCGTGTGCCTCGTGAGGAGCACCTGGCATCGGCCAGCCCGACCTTTGAGGACTTTGCCCAGCGTTCGTGGCGTGGTCTCTTGCATGCTCTTCTACTCTCCAGTTCACGTGCATTCGCAGAACACAGATGCCGAGTATGTGAAGCCAGTTGCCGCCGGTTCTATGGCATGCTAACGCGGTCCACTTTGGGAGAGGTGCGCCAGCCTGCGGATAACACAATCCGCGCCTGCCAGACGCAGAGAACTTTCAGCGGCAAGTTCGGAAATCCATGTGAGGTGCAATAGCCGGCTCTCCGACAAAGGGAGAGGGGCTGCCAGCTCTACTGTTTCTCCAGCCTTGCACCACGAGTGCAAGATGCGCCAATACCACGGTAAGGGCTAGAAAACTCCAACTCCATAAATAATCGTGATAAGAACAAATTTTTCTTTTTTGATTAAAAAAAATTGACTTTAGTGTGGCCTAACACGTTTTTAAAGAAGTAGGAACTCGAATTGAAATATTCCCCTTGCTCAGTGCAGAGGGTATTCGCAAGTCCTGGGCGAGCAATTTTTATTCTTAGTTCCCACAGGGGCCTGGCCTGGTGCTGCCCAGCTCGACCCGACCTGGACGGCTCCCTCACACGTCGCGATTTTAACTCATCCCCACTGGAAGCGGAACTGCAGAGCATCCTTAGCGCTCTGGATCATTTGGCCTTCACTGTTGCAAACCCACCACCTCCACGCAATCACATTCTCACCGACTCTCACCAAGCCCTACAAGAGCTACAGAAGCCCTTTGCCAATCATCAACTGTGCACCATATCCAGCATATGAATACCATTCTGGCCCGTAATGGGACTGCTGCCCGTTTGTCATGAGTGCAGAGTCATACAGATCCGGATGGGGGCAACCAGGATGCACATGATACAGTACGGGACCATCTTGATAGTACACCTCCCCTGTACCACCCAAGGAGGTTGTAGACGACGCACGCCATGCACGGAAGTGCCGTCTTATTTCCCGCTACATTTGGATGCATACCCTGGCATTCTAACACTATGTGCCGCAAGTTTCTGTCAGCGAAAACGGAGCGACCGAGCGGTTGCTCAGCAAACAGCGAGCGTATCAGCCGAGGACCCCACGGAGAAGCAGAGAAAGATACCGCGGAGGGAGACGCCGCCGGCCCGCCTAGTGCGGGAAGAGGCGGCGAAGACCGCACAGGAAGCATCGGGTAGCCAAGAGGCTATGGACGCCGAGACGACCCCTCCCAGCGAGGCCGGCAAAGCCGCAGCACCAGCGCCGGTGGTACAGAACCCAAGTTGGTGCAAGATCGCGCAGAAGCTCGAAGCGATCCTCGCAGCAGTCAACCAAGTTAGCGTCAGGGTAGACAACCTCAAAGTAAAGGTTGAAAGCACGAACGGCTGGCGGCGCGCGTGAACGCCATGGCAGCCAACAAAACGGCCCAGTGCAGGCTCGCCGCTCTACACAATAAACGAAACGAAAGAACCAAGAGAGAGAGAGAGAGAGAGAGAACAACCTTTATTAATGCCTGCAATTAGGAGCGAGCCCCGAAGGGGCGAGCCTCAGAGACGCGGCCACGACGTCTTGTCGGCGTGCTCTACTACCGGCTGCCAGACCACGCAGCGCAGGTCCCGGGGTGTGCCCGGATCCCGCAGGCACGATCAAAGGCATCTGTCGTTCGAGGGCTGCCTCCACTTGCTGGACGGCCTGGGAGTTGTGAGTCATATGTGGATGATATCATGCTTTCCGTGATGGTCAAGGGGAGCTGCGTCTGTGTGGCAGCCTCATGCGGGTGCAGTTCACAGTCCCACAGTATGTGGGCCATCGTTGCTCTAGCTGACTCACACACACGGCACACATCAGACTCGTAGATTTCAGGGCACACGTGCACCCCTAGCACCAGCTAGGGTCAGGAGAGACCCGCGGTACATTCGAGAACGATTGGCAGTGCCGGAAACATGTTCATTATGAGTGCGTACTGCAGACCCTCGCAAAAACAGTACGATTTCGACACTTTGGTGCGGGAAACGAAGCCGATTGCCGGGAACAGGACACCCCTGATACTCGGCGATTTTAACGCTCCTCACCCGAAATGGGGCTACAAACATCAGACCAAGAGAGGGACGAAATTAGTGCAAGTAATGGAAGCTTAGACCAAGACATGGTACTCCTGAGCGAGCCGGGGACGTACGGTCACCCGGAGAGGCAACAGCGCCTGCCGGGACACCACGCCGGACCTATCGTGGCTCTGGGGAACGGTACCGGTGGCCTGACAGTGCGAGGACCAAGACTTCGGGTCCGACCACTACCTCATCGAAATTAAAATTCAAGGACCGAGTTACCGGGCAACGGTGGGCAAGGCCAGGGTAACGGACTGGGACCGGATGCGAAAGCAAACGAAGAGAAAGCAAACGAAGAGGAAGACTCGGACACTGAAGAAAGGAGGGACGAAAGAAACGACCAAACGTAAGCCGAGTGGGCCCGCGAACAAAAGGCAACGCTCGACAGGTTCACTCAGGAAATTGTGACGACTGCGCGAACACCCTTCGTGGACGCGTGGACGCGTGGACGCCCGCTTCGCGCACATGTGGGCGGCACGCCACTCGCTCACGCGAAGGTGGAAACGGCAGCGTCCCAATCAGAAGTTAGTCAGAAGAATAGCGAAGTTGAATAAAGAAATAGCCGAGTACGCGAGCAAGATATGCCGCGAAAACTTGCTCAGTGTGTGTGACGGCCTCCAGGGCAAGCTGTCGGCGCGGAAGACATGGTGTCTCCTGAGACATCTCATCGACCCGCTGAGCAGCAAGACGGCCGGCAATCGCAATTTGATCAAGACACTGAACGCCTACAACGGGGACGGACAGCGCCTGCTGAACGACCTGGAACGGGCGTACTTCAAAACGGAGAAGGGCCAGTATTCGATCCTGGACGAGTACGGAGCACCCGGACCTTGACGAACCTTTCACCATGGCAGCAGAGCTTTGGTCCGCAATAGACGAGAGTAACAAAAGGAGTGATACGGACACTTTTACCTACAAACTGCTCGGTAACATGAGCAATGCGGCGGCGAGAGAACTGCTGGGATGCCTGTTTTCTGCGCCTGACCGATGACGTTGCAAGCAACCGAGACACTGACAAAAAAAAAAACTGAACGAACAAGAGACGTTTTGGCTTCTAAGCGTTGTTCACAGGGGGGTGTGTGCCGTTTATTTGCAACATGTTTCATCCCCACCAGACAGGCTTTCGTCAAACCTATTGAGGATGTTGCACGGCGGGAAATCTTTCAATTCCGAAATCTTTGAAAGCGAAACATCACTTTGGAGGTTCGTTTATCTTGGTAAATATTTCGCGCACATTCTCGGGGACTACTATCTTCCGCACTCTTGCAAACTCTAAATCTTGGTTCTCCGCCATGAAGGCTGGCGAAGGAAGCCATTGCTGTGATGAACGACGAGGGTGCTAGCGGTCGTAAATTAGTTACGCCTCATCGGCAAACGAAGCAAGGACGCGAGAGCGTCCACAGACACTCCTCCCCCGTGCATCCACCGCCCTCTTCAGCGTTTCACTTGCGCACTAGCAACGGCCAACGACATTCGACTTTTGTTGATGGTAGCAGCTGGATGGCATCGCGGGTAGACACCTGAGGCGTCGGCGCGAGACATGAAGCCTGTGAGAAGGGCAAGGGGGCGGAAGGCGGCAGCGTTGCTGTATGATGGGCATGCATAGGGGAGCGGCCAACCGAAAGTAAATTTCAGTGTTGCAATACAGAGGAAAAAATAAATCGCCCCTAAATGGGCCGTTTTCTCGGTCTCATATTTTGGCTAGTTCGAGGCAGGGCCAATTTAGGCAACTGCCTGGTTACTACGGTGATTGGCGGCCATCGGCCTTCGGCACTTGGATCATCAATTTCAAGCTGTCAATTAAAAGTGTGGCACTGGCAGGACACGAGCTGACCAAAGTTTGCGAGGGGCCTTCAAAGGACAGCACAGGTCGCACACGTTGAATTGGCTAACGACCCGCCGCGGTGGCTAAGGCGTTGCGCTGCTGAGCACGAGGTCGCGGGTTCGATTCCCGGCCGCGGCGGCCGCTTTTCTGATGGAGGCGAAAAGCAAAAACGCCCGTGTGTACGAGATTTCGGCGCACGTTAAAGATCCCCAGGTGGTCAAAATTAATCCGGAGCCCTCCAATACGGCGCGCCTCATCGCCTGCGTTGTGTCAGCGCGTTAAACTGTACAATCAATCAATCAATGAATTGGCTAACGCCGAAATGATGGTAAGAACAGGACAGCGGGGTAGTGCCGAAAATGTATGTATAATTGTAGGTATAATTCATCGTAGCCACGTGGCTACGATGACTTGTCTGCGCATACGGCGAAAGAAGAACGCTTACCTTAACGCCTTGAGAGAAGTGTGCCAAGTGAAGAAGCAACTGGCTGTTAGAAGGAAGCAGGACGTTGTATCAACCTATCACCCAGTGTCCTCCAGCACAACAGGGGACAGTCACTGCGAGATTTTTATTGGGCGTGATAAAGGCGAAGCAGGCTGATGAGGCCATGGGACCCGTCTAAGCGGTCGAAATCTTCGGTTATTCGGTACCACAGTGGCGCCTCGCACCGACTTCAGCGTGTGGGAGAGTCTGACGACGAGACACCTCGACACGGGCAGCGGAAAGGTCACAAGTCGAGCCATTCGCGGAACGCCCTGACGCCACGCTCCTGCACCAGCTTCTTCCCGTTGGTGTTGACCACGGTGCCGTCTGGGCGGAGGACGAGAAGCGTCGGGACGCCCGCCACCTTGAAGCGTTTCTCTAATTCGCTGCGGGGCAAAAGTGGACGTTAGCAAAAAAAGCTCTCAGGTATATATTTTTAAGACGATAGCCTTTCTTGGGCTACTTTAAGAGAGAAAATTTTGGTCTGTCTGTCTGTCTGTAACGCGATCCAGCCACCAGGCCAAAGTGAAACATAAGCTAAGGGTGGAAAAACTGCGCGTGAGAGGCAAGACAATAAATAATAAGCGACAGGACCTGCGCCCGTAGTATCAACACTCACACGCAGTATCAACACTCACTCACTCACTCACTCACTCACTCACTCACTCACTCACTCACTCACTCACTCACTCACTCACTCACACAAAGAAAGAGAAAATAGACGACGAAACACTGTGGGAAACGTTTGATCTCAGCAGCTGAGTGGCTATCGCCCCCACCTCCGAATCATCTCCGAACGTCTTTTATCCGGCACTAATATTGGCGCTTTCTGTATTGTGGGCCACCGTTTATATTTTCTTTAAACTGTTGCAGTTCTAACAGCTTCCTTCGGGTACTCACCCCTGAAGCAGGTCGTCGAAAGGCAGCGCGTACCTGCAGTCTCCATGGGAAGATCGCATGTACTCCAGCATGTTATTCTGGTTTCGGTCGGCCGAGATGAAGATCACCTGCACGACACAAAAATGCCTCACAAATTAAAGGACTGCAGCAGTTTCATTACGCCAGCACTTTATAAGTAATCTGCTGGCAAAATAATCAACCAGGTATGCATCAGTGTATCATAACTTTGCTTAGAAAACTCCCAAGAATTTATGTTGAGCGTCTAAACTTTTTCATGTTGCCATTTCGCATTGCTTGGCTTTGGGGCTCATTTACATTACGTACAAGGAGAGAAGAAAACTTGAGACAGAGGAATGAAAAAGCTTAGCGTTACCAAAAAAGCACGAACCAAAGTGGGCCCATCTCCCCGCGAGGGGGACTCGAGTAAATGCGTCGCATAGGGGGTGGGTGTATTGCGTTAACGTTTAGTGTTTGGGGAGTTGGTGGTAGTGAATGCGTTGTATCAGCAGCTTCTTGACGTAGTTTGAATGAGTCAAGGATATAAGGCGCGTTCGTAGCCTCCCATTCTGTGTCGGCTTTGTGGCGCAGAGGGTAGAGCACCATGTACATTGCGTTCCGCCCGCAGGGTCGAGGGATCGAAACCAGATTGTATTCGGATAGTATTTTTTTTATATATATAGTGTAGGGGGAGGGGTGCGGACTACGACTACGGACGTCAACGCGGGTGACATCGTGAGTTACTGAAATGCTCTGCATTAAAAAAATTAATCCCAGTTCCATCCAACGTAAAATCTGCTTAAACATTAGCGCAAAGGAATCTGCAGCTTAACGTCAGTGGCGGGAGGCTTCCTCCCATCTCTTTTTCGTTGCGGGAAGGAGAGGAACCCGCCCTGCGAAACCACCGAACCCTCTATCGGTGGGTCTGCGAACTTGCTCCTACCCCTGCGTGACGCACGACCTACAGAAGACGGATATAAACGACATAGCCCGAGTTGTGTCTTGGAACAAAGACAACGTTTATGTTTACCGCAAAGAAGCGATGCGATAAGAACCGAACAGTCAGGTGTCACAATATGGCCGAATATATGCCTTCAATTTGTGCATTAGTCCAAATTAGAGCACGCATTAGAAGAGAAATACTTGATATTGTTTCGAGAAAGAAGGGAACGGAATGTCGAACGAAGGTGCCGCACAGAACTATCCAACAATGCTCCTGTACGCTTCCTCCCCAGCTCACGTTGCGGTGCATGAACACATCGTACGCGGGGGCTCCTATTCTGCGGTTTTTCTACTCCAGGAGAATGCGGGAAGGGGGACGGGCGCCAGAACTGATGTAGTAGGTTGCATGCGCAATATGCGCCCCCTTGCGGGATGAAATCAAGATGCGTGTCGAATCCCTTTTCAACCCTTTTCAACATCCCCGGTGCAGCAGCGAACTGACATATATGCTTCTTGCTTTCTGTATTCATATCAGCGTGCATAGGGAACGCAGGATCAAATATTGAAGGAAAGTTTGACATCCACCTAAATGCAGCCATACGGCTACAAAGGAAAGCTATACAGCTTTCTCAGAAACTTCGCAGTTGAAGAAAAATTCGTCCTGGTCCAGGATTCGAACCCGGGACCACTGCTTAACCGGAGCAGTCGCTCTACCAACTGAGCTAACCAGGAGGCTAGTCGTTAGTAGGGCGAAAGCGAATTGACAACAACTCGAAGATGAAGGACACAAGGACAAGTGTCCTTCACTTCGAGTTGTTGATCAATATCGCTTCGCGCTACTAACGACTAGCCTCCTGGTTTAGCTCAGTTGGTAGAGCGACTGCTCCGGTTAAGCAGTGGTCCCGGGTTCGAATCCTGGACCAGACGAATTTTTCTTCAACTGCGAAGTTTCTGAGAAAGCTGTATATAGCTTTCCTTGTAGCCGTATGGCTGCATTTAGGTGGATGTCAAACTTTCCTTCACAGAAACTTACTCCACTTGGGGATTTCCCCTAAATCTGGTCGATTAACAGGATCAAATATTAGCCTGAATGCGAAGGCAGTGTAGAATTCGAGAAGAGAAAGTCTAGACGGAGTGGCATTAGTCTGGCAAGAAGCATGCCCTTTCCGTGTTGCGTGAGTTTATACGCAATCCTAAGCACATCCGCCCAGCATTACCGGTTCCTCGCGCAGAAGGGCATGGCCTGAGTTTCGTGAGCACGATCAAGGTTCAATTTTTCCTACTACACAAACGTGGTATGGCACCTGACGGGTGTTTGCAAGCCCGCATGCGCAGACTGTAACGTGTCCACGCAATTATGGCTGCAAAAAAAAATTCTCTTGCAATAATAATAATAATAATAATAATAATAACGCCCAGTCAGTCCCCATGCCCCAGCGGTGTCCAGAGTTACTCCTTTGCAGGCCTACGGCGTGGTTGTTACCTCTAGCCACTGTGGCGAAATAAGGGCTGGGCGCGAAAGCGGCTGGGGAGTCTTCGTCTGTTGTATTATTAAAGACCGATTTAGTCACGAAAAATCAAGCTTTCAGGCGCCTAGAACAGGCACTGAAAAGTGACATTTAGACATTTAGGCTAAGTGCCGTTCAGGCACATCTAGGCTAAATTCGTATTTAATTCAGCAGCACAATTTTTTACCGATTTTTGGCTCGCAGCAAAAACAGCGGACAATCTTGTGTTGCGGCAAAGTAATTTTATTTTCTTTGTGAAAATTAGCCACACAAGAGTTGCTATTTAACAGATTTAGTCATATGCAGGTAAACTCGGCAACCAAAGAAAAGTTGAAAAGCCGTAACAAGACAGTGTGAAGCTGCACCTCATTTCAGTTGATAAGTTCGCGAGAAAACAGCACTCGACGCTCACGGAAGCAATCGGGGGAGTGTGCTTGTAATTTGGGACGCTCCATGACCTGATATATCAAAATACCTGGAAATATCAGAATACCTAAAATATCAAAATTTTTGGTGCTCAGAACCTTCGGCAGTTCTCTTAGCATAGAGAATCCAGGAATTGTGTGTCAGAGAGAATGGCTGATTGTCAGACAGGAATGGATCTATCAGCAACCGGTCCCTTTGGGGATGGTGGCGGACGTGCCCTGGACCTTCAAAATGAACTTTATTCTTAGTCAAAGCATTTTTAGACAGAGCATTCATTTCACAGCATTCTTAGTCATAGCCCAAGCAGTTCGCCATGCGCAAACCCTAAATAGCCACAGGAAATGACGCCTGGAGTCCACCAGGGCTCTCGTTTTATTTGCATTCTATGGACGACGCACGAAAAGTAGTGCGCAGGAGATCCAAGGCGAAGATTTCGCGGCTCACGGACCTGAGCTGCCCGTCACGAGGTGAACCGAATGTAGTTGACACAATCTGAAACGAGAGAAGAATTTCATGCTCACACACAAAAGAAAATTCACTGGAAATGCGACTGTTCCGCGTTTGCGGCGCCTCTCAGCTTCTGCCGCAAATAAACGCCAACTTATTAAAGGAAAAACCCGCGCAATTAGAGGTCATTTGACGTGCCTGCGAATGGTTTGAAATGCCAATTGCGCCCTGCATTTACGTCCCACAACGAGTCTGTTGCATAGCCCCGCAAATACGACCGCCTGCCTAACCGTCTCCATTTACTAGATCGCTGGACCTCGCCTTTTAACACGGCATCCGGTGTGACGTCACATCCTGTCAGGACGTCACGCGTCTTCAAGCACCATAGCGGACACTTCGACAAACTGACCTTGCAATGACCTTGAAATGGCCACCACCGGTTTTTAATGACCTTGCACGCACACGTAAGAACCGAGGCCGTAGAAAAACTGAGCTTGTGGGTTTTTTATAGCGAAGCTTTCAGCCCCTCACTGATGTCTGTAGTCAACACCGAAACGCACTGCAGGAAAGCCAACTTCCTCTGAAGGAAATTGCCGTGGTCCCTCGCGTTATGAAGCTGACATCTATCCGATCGCGCCATTCCCATATATATATATATATATATATATATATATATATATATATATATATAATCTATATATATAATATATATATATTATAGCGGCCCCTTTTTCATTGGGGAACAAACTTTGACAGCGAGGCTGTATTAAGTTAGGGTTTTGCGTATTTTTCTGAGTGCGCCCTGCCTTTGTCCGCGTTCCTATCACGCGCATGGCTCGTATCATCCGGCTCCTCAGGGTGGCGGTAGTCCTGCACTCTGGGGCCCACGTTTCGAGGCTCCACGTACTTTTGAAGCGCGAGGCGTTCCATAGCACCAGACGTTCGTGTGCGCGCGTTTATTTTATAGGGGACTGCTACCGAAGAAGGCGTCCGCCGTGGGGCGAAGCGGAGTCCGCTGAGTCAGCAACATTAACTCTCTCGGCCTCGCACCATTAGTGGTGCGGTTTCACAGCAGTACGGCCTGCGTGCTACAGTAAGGGCCGGGGTCCTTCCTGTAACAGGAAAAAGTGTGTCAACCCGAGTGCGTATACTTTTGTTCAGAATTCTGTCCCCTCAGCTTGGCTGGTCATCCACATAAAAAAAAAAAAAAATGAGCCATCTCCCCTGACGTGAAACCTGGGGAGGAGTGAACAATGCGGCGTATAAGTATTCTTCGCTCCTTGGCGTTTCTGCCAACGGAGATGGCAACGTTGAGGGGCAGAGCAATACAGCTTTGCTGTAAAAGTCTCTGGTCTTTGAAGCACGAAGCGTTCTCGCGCGAAACGTAAACGAGTGTCTCGGTGTTTAGTGCGCGTTACGAAGCGTTCCAGCGCGAGTCGTGAACGAGTGTCCCGGTGTTTTTTTTTTTAGTACGTGTTAGGAACCGTTCCAGCGCGAGGCGCAAATGGGCGTCCCGGTATTCTTTTTAGTACGCGTTACGTGCTAGCGCGAGACGTAAACGAGTGTCCTGACGCTTTAGAACCGTGGCTACATGACACGACGGTTACGACGACGACATGAGACGCCAACAGCCCCAGCCGCTAAGGGACTTCGCCGCTAAAAGAGAAAAGGCGCAGTAACGGGTGTTTTGTCATGCACTAATTCCGCGACGTTTGCTTGGTCGTACCACGAGGAAACTGCCCCCGCCACACTAATTTTGCTCACAAATTACTTGTGTTGCGTAACTTTAAGGAACGTCCAGCCCCGCAATTTGGGAGTTTTCCGATATTTCCCCTCCACGAATGTTCCGAGCTGGCATGACAGCGGATCTTAACTGATTAGTGAACTGCCGGCAAGTGTACTCACTTCATTGTCAAGTGGGTGGCAACGGTCGTCGAGAGCCGCTGGGGCCCACGGTCGTCGACGTAAAGGTTGCGGCACTAATGTGGATGGACTGACGGATAACTTTCATATCTGTACACGGGACCTCCAGACGACGCCACCTGCGGCCCCTGAGGCCCCTGCGGTGCCTCCTCATCCTCAATCGGTTCCTTCTGAACGCCGTACTTGCAGAGTGTGCCACCGGCTGTTTTGGACTGCGTCGTCCCGATTCCTTTCTCGGCGGAGCGGTTCGTGCCCCTGTTCGGGCTGGCCGAGCCGCACCACAGGCTGGTCGGGCGTGTCACTGAGCGCGATTTTCAGGTAGTGGTGCTGCGTGTACTGGGCGAGATTTTCTGCAGGTGCTGCTGCTGCGGCGGCGGCATGTCACTCCGTGCCATTCCCTGGCACTGCTGACGCTGGGGAGTCTCGCCGAGCTCCATCTCCGGACCCGTCGATGAAGAGCTCAACCGTTCGGTCACCTTCCTCCCGAACTCAATGGAACGGCCCTTTGGCTTGGACTTGCTCCGTGAGCCAGATGACGACGACGAGGATGACGATGAGCTCTTCGAGAACGCCTCCGCGTCTTTTTGCCTTTCGAGTCCTTGGAACGCTTCGAGCGCCTGCTGCGCGGCCTGTCTACCGACGAAGACGACGAAGAGGACGACTTCTTGAGACGTCGTGACCTTTGCCGCCGTGGTTTCGAGGGCGTTCGCCTGTCGCTGCGGCCACCGTCGTCGTACGACGCTCTTCGGACATTTCGACTCGGCGGCCTACTGTCATGCGGCAAGCTGTTTCTTCTGGGATGAATACGGACGTCGTGTTCACCGTCATCAATGCTCCCAGCGCCTGCGTGACCTTTCTCCAGTATGTTTTCTGCGCAGTGCTCGTCGATGTCTCGCCGTATTCTCTCTAAAAGGTCCGATGCCCTGCTCATAGATCTCTTTGCAGGCCTATTCTCCCCGACGTAGACAGTCGTCTCTCTTGAGCACGGTCGCCTGGCGTAATTTGGCCCCTCGTAACTGGGCCGCCCGCCCATACGCGGTTCTTGCTCCACGTACGAACGAGGGTCTCGCGGACACGCCTCCGCGCTGCACCTGCCCATCGGTACGCCATAGGCGGGAGGCGGCGGCGGTCTACCGTAAGACTGCGCCGTGATCGGCCCAGTAGGCTCTGCGTAGCCGCTAGGACGCCTGCCTGCAGGAGGCATGTTGGTGATGTCCAAAATTTGGTCTATTTGGCTTCCCATGTCTAAGAGCCTCCTGACTTCAGGACCCATTTCGGCCATTTTAGCGAAGTCAACGTTGTGGCCGAGAGCTAATTCGCGGAAATCCTCCCGACTTCGCTGCACGTTCAGCGGGGCCCCCCCGCCCGTCGGATGACCGTGGCCGCTTCCCATGGGCGCGCACATATAGTCCCTACCAGGCCCCATGTACATTTCCGGGGCGTACCCCGTTCCCGACAGAGGGGAAAGCCTCTGCTCTGCCGCCGTGGCCCCGGGAGTGGCGGGCAAGCATTCGACGATCATCTTGCGCGGAATGGTGTTGGGCCCGACCTGCTGCTCGTAGGTTTTGACTGCAGTCAAGTACTCCCTCTTGACTAGGTCAGAGACGGGCACCCTCTGCGCGTTGGCAGAGAATGACTGTACTGGCTGACCCTCCGAAGGTCGGCGAGATGCGACCACTTTCGGAGGGGGCGCCTGCGAGCCTAGACCTGCGACAACTTTTAAAGGGGCCGGCGGAGGAGGCTCTGCGGGTGCGACGAATGCGACTGCCTGTGTGGGGGGTAGCGGGCTCGGGGGGAGGAACGTCGGGTGCTGCTTGAGGCGGCGTAGCAGGACGCCGGCGGGGGAACGTCCGGGGGAGCTTGAGGCGGCGTAGCATTGGCCGGCGGGGAACGTCGGGGGAGCTTGAGGCGGCGTAGCGTAGCAGCGGCCGGCGGAGGAGCTTCCGGGGCCGCTTGGGGAGGCGTTGGGGTGGTGGGCCGCAGGAGGACCGGTGGGGGCGGCCAACGCCTTGCGCTGGGTTTTCCATCATCTTGGCTAGAGCCGCGAGTGCGCAAGCTCAGCTCACTTGTGATCTCCGCGAGTGAAGCCCGGGCTCACTTCAAGCCGCTGCCGTTCGGTTCGCACAGCTGCCCCGCCGGGTACTCTGCGCGAAGAGGCGGACTGCTCGGTTAGCGAGCAACCTGCGAAAGCAATGGTGGGCGTTAACTTCACAAGGCCGACGTGCAACGACGAAGGCCGGCTTTGTCACCAACGCCGCGTAACCGAAAGAAAGCTGTGCTTAACCGAGCCCCGCCGTTCGTTCATTTAAGGAAAGCGTCGTTGGCTGGCGTTGAGCTCGAGCATCAGTAGAGCAAAGTACGCG
This sequence comes from Haemaphysalis longicornis, assembly GCA_013339765.2. Classification (NCBI taxonomy): domain Eukaryota; kingdom Metazoa; phylum Arthropoda; class Arachnida; order Ixodida; family Ixodidae; genus Haemaphysalis; species Haemaphysalis longicornis. Next base: position 5,682,199 of record CM023449.1, on the reverse strand, counting down.
TGCGAAACACGCAGTTTAGACTATACACCACCGCACGCTCAGAAAGACTAAAATGCTAGTAGCACTCCTGGACGTTACGGGAATACGACGTGACGGGGCGCGCGACTTAGATTTAGTTGAGGTTGCAGAATACCAATACGGGGCCTTCATACCGCTTTTATTGAGTTATGAGCGCTGCATTTTTTCGTGTATGTTGACAGTGGTTCTTGGGAGATCACCTTGTGTAAGGATAACCGAGAGCTAGCACCCACCGTTTACCCGACTTGTGGTTTGCCGTACCAAAGAGCTTGCTCCGTGACATCACGTACTTTGGGTCGGCCATTGGAGGAGATCCCACTGGGGAAACCGCGCCGTTTAGGGCCTCCGAGACATTTGTCCCGCATTGCGCACGCGTTTTTCATCTCTCGCTTTCGACTTCGTATAAAGCGAAAAACCTGCATTTTCTTCTCTGTTTTTTTCGTCTACAAATATGCCTCATTTTCGGCGCTCATTTTCATCCTCGCACACGAAGAAATCACGAATGAATGACGGCTTTACATTTGCATGAGAGTTCAAGCACTTTTTGATGCCAGCAAGGGCAGATAGCTCAACCTACATGCGATTGTTCCGATACGCGTGTATGCAATCGGCTTTATTCGTGACTGTTAGTGATATAAGGATGCAAATGTGCAGCTAGAAGCGGCAAATGCAGCGTACTAGGCGTTTTCCGGCAAGGACAAGCGAAAAATACGAATTAACCGAATTTACGCAATGCAGGAGTTTGAATGAAGCGGCTTTAAAATACATTGATAACATAGCTTTGCGAAAGAAACTTTTAAAATATATTTGAATTAACCTCAAGTTCTAATTATCCGAGTTAGAAATACAAACTCTACTGTATTTACAAAACGATAGGGCAGTGGTCTTCAAATGGGGGTCCGAGAGGGAATTGCAAGGATCCGCCAAACCCTTCCCGAAACTTTTCACCCCGCTCCCCCATTCATTTTTCTTTTTTGCTAAACCTTGCTGGGAGCGCAAAATAATTTTTTGGCGTAGCTAGTGTAGCGTAGCCCATGGTTTAATGTTGGCTTTTTGCACAACAAATCAGCTCTGCGAAAAAGCCAGACACACAAAAGGTAGCTTGTATGCGTTCGGTTGATTGACTATTAGCTGCAAGAGCAAATTGTTTGACAAAAGGACACGCATCAGCATAGAAGTCGGACACAAAAGGCGGCCATTATTAAGTGTGTTGTAGACTAGCTGCAAGTGACAATTCTTGGAAATCATGACAAGGATCAACATAGTTCATCGTTGGGTCCCCCATCACTTTTGCAAGCCCGGAAGGGGTCCCCGACACGTTCATGGTTGAGAACCGCTGCGATAGGGGCTCAGGGGGCAGCCCTGCCGTACAGAACAATGCACATCGATGGGTGCTCCCAACTGCTTTTCACGATCAGAGGAGTACTGCAATACGTGTTCGAGTACCGAAAACAGAGTGTGGTGGGATACCCAGTCAAACGTCTTTTCGACGACAATCTCGATAACCGCGACTCCTGTGTTCACGGCGTCAGCGCAATCCAGCACACATCTCGCCGTGTGTATGTTTGTCAGTATGCTGCGGCCTCTGATTCCGCATGTTTGATGCGGGCCGGTCATTCGATCAGGAACTGTTTGAAGCCTGCTTGCAAGAACCTTCAAAATGGTTCTTGCAAGCAAGCATCATTCAGGCTGTAGGCAAGCAGGCAAGGATGGAGGCTGTAGATTTTGCAATCTATTCTGGTTAAGGAAAGTGGCCGGTAGGACTTGCATTCCTTAGTTCTTCTATTTCTTCTGCATTGGAGATTAGAACTGTATGCGAAGCAGCGTATGACGGAGGCAGAGATTTCTTATAGGCTTCGTTGTACATTCTGGAAAGAACTAAGGATAGCTCGTATTTAAACATTTTGTAACAGGCTGCGGGATTCCACCTGGTGCAGGTAACTTGACAAACGACACCTGCCCACATAGCGCGCTTGGCGTTTATTTGGTCCCAGCTGCTGCTCAGAAACCTTTCCATCCAACAGAAAGTGCAACAACAGGTTAACTATGGACAGGACACGGAGGGAGCAGGACAGGACAGGCGCGCAGTTCTCGTGTCGATCCTCCCCATCCAATGGTCGATACTTCTGATATTCTCGACAGCACTGTGCGTTTCGCGATCATTCCCAAGTGGAGAGTCAATTTTAGGAAGCTATTTGTCCTTCAGGTAGTCAACAGCCGTGTCTAAGATGCTTGGGAATGATCGCGAAACGCGAGGTGCTTTCGAGGATATCAGAAGTAGCGACCGAGGGGGAGGATCAGCCAAGGACTGCGTGCCTGCGTGCCTGCGCGCCCTCTGTGTCCTGTCCATAGTGAACCTGTGTTGCACTTTCTGTTGAATGGTAAGGTTTCTGAGCAGCAGATGGGACCAAATGAACCTCAAGCCCATGTGGGCAGGTGTCGTTTGTCGAGTCGCCCGAACCAGGTGGACTCCCGCAGCCTGCTGCAAAATGTTTAAATACGAGCTATCCTACCGGCAGCAGCCTAGCGGCAGCACTCGGTGATCGGTTAACGTGAAGCAGTTATGGGAGAAGTATTCCGGAAACACCGCACTTTCGGCTGCTCCCCTGGCGGTTGGGTATCGTACCCGTTTTGAAACCCGAAGGTTACGGTTTAATAGGACTTCTATGGTTTGAGTTGGGTTTACGATAGTTTTCGTTCGGTGTAGTTGAGTCAAAGTAGGTTCGGTTTCGTTGGGCTGGGTTTGTTTAGGTCATGATAGGTTACAATAGGCTAGATTAGATGAGGCTGGTTTGGCTACGCTACTTTCAGCTCTACTACCGACAAAATTTTGAAAATTATTCAGCCGGCGCCGGTAGAATAATTTTTCCGAATTTCTACCACCGCGTGTCACGTGAATTCGGGCAGCCAATGGGCGGCGATGACCGGTAGAATTTTGGAGAAGGTATTTTGCCAACGCCAGCAGAAGCAGAGTGGACACTGCGTAAGGCAACACAGTCTAGAACTGGGCTAGTTGGTATACATTCTTGATTTACCAGCGCAAATTAAACGGGACGAGAGAGGAGTACACAACACGAGCGCTTGGGCCTGAGCCTCGGCCCAAGCCTGGGCGAGTTAGGGTTTCGAGAGGACTCACTGTAGCGCGGGCCGGGCAATTTCGAGGGCGCAGTGTTCTCCCAGCGGCGGCTCTTGCGACGGGCCACAGCTGCGGGCGCGTCTCCGGGCTCGGCCAGGGCCGGCAGGAACGGAGCTGGCCCACCCAGTAGCGCCGTCGAAGAACCACCACGGAACGAGCCCCGCCGCACGCGCACGCGCCAACCTCTTCTTTCTCTTCCGAAACACTAACGCCCCCCCTTCCCCGCACTGGCCGACACTACAAACAAGCGAAAGGAATCCGTTGTGTTTAAATAAGTTAGAGACGGCGCATATATTGCACCTTTTGATTGGTTTTGCAGTGGAGCGATCGCGCTGGCCACTGCCGGCAGGGAATCTTTTGCTACTTCCGTACCGGCCTCCAAAACACTTGCATACCCACTCGGGGGGCGTGGTCAGCGACGATGGCAATCAGAAGATGAAGACGCCGATGATGATGATGGTGCCCTTGCAGTGTTTGGTCCGTACCCACACGGGGGGATTGTGTCCACTTTGCCTCTGTTGGAGCTTATGCATTGAATTTATCTTCCACAGGAGAAAATACGGGCGTTGAATGAAATTAAGGATGCACATGTGTCTTAAACCAATGAACATTATGATGCTGAAAATTGAGGCAAAGGCACATATGTAGTTTTTCATTCTGATTGTAGATATGAAATTTGTTTTCATGTAAAACGAATTTATCTAAATTTATTCTTATTTTTATATTTGATCTCGTGACAGCTTTTGTAAAAAAAAATCTGCGGGAGAAATGCAGCTTAACAAGGCACCTGTGAACTATGCAAAAATCAAGGAGTGCAGTAATACTGACATCATCATCCTGTCCGGTCTGTAGCAGAAGTTACGACCGTTTGAAGTTTGGGCCTGGAAGGCAAACCCGTTTTTTTCTGGTTCCCACCTTCCAGGCCCAAACATCAGCAAAAATTAGGGCCCTGAACACACATTAAGGATTGGCTCAGCCACGGCCGCTCGATGGAGGCCGTGGCTCTACACATACACCTCAGCATCAGGTCAACTCCTAAGGCGGGTCACTCAGCAACTCCGATTTTCTCTGCTTAATGATCTAACCAGCCCTACACGACAAGGCAATATTGCCAAAGAGATACGATTCCTGATCTCACTTGGGCAATAGGCTTGCCTTCGGCTATATGGGAAGTCCAGGATAATTCTCTAGGCAGCGATCATCACATTATTCACACAACTGTACCCTTGAATGGTGCTTCAATTCCGTCACCGCGAAGTGCTCGCCTCACTAATTGGAATGGTTTCCGGGAATCAATCGATACGGCTGCCATATCTGATTTAAGCACCTGGAATTCTGCAATTCTCGACGCCTATGGCCATAACACCAAGCTTATTGCTCTGTCTGACACACGTCCGGCTGTTGATACACATCTTTTACGCCTTTGGGATCAGCGTCATGCGCTTATGCGCCGATGGAAGCGTAATAAGCGCAATCGCTCCCTCAAAGCACGCATCGATGCTCTCACAATCGAGGCTCTAGAATATGCGCGCACTCTTGAAACATCCAACTGGCTGTCCTTCTGTGACTCTCTGAGTGGAACACTGCATACAACTCGGATTTGGCAACTTATCCGTTCCATGTCCGGGCAGGCACGGCGATCCACGCACATCACATCGTTGCGGTTGCAGACAGGTCTTAGCTTGGCTGATTTGGCTGACGAACTTCAAGCTTCCTTCTTTCCTTTTCCTTCTTTGCCTCCGCCGCCTCATCCTGTCACTTGTCCCACTCAAGAACCTATTGACGCAGATTTTACATTCGCTGAACTCCGCGCTGCACTCACCGATTGCAAACGACACACAACACCAGGACCGGACCTGATTACATACTCCCACTTAAGGAACCTTCCGGACTCCGCTCTAGAAACTCTTCTAAATTTCATCAATGAAGCATGGCGAACAGGCTGTATCCCCCCTGAGTGGAAGACTGCTAACATCCGCCCTATTCCAAAACCAGGCAAATCACTTGCTTTGAACAGTCTACGCCCAATTTCACTTACGGTCCTGTGTTGGAAAACTGATGGAGCGTATGGTCCTGCATCGTCTCACTTGGCTTCTTGAACATAGCCAATTCTTTGACTGGACTATGACTGGGTTCCGCGCTCACAGGTCAACACAGGATACAATGCTGCGAATCCAACAAGAGGTGTACGCATATCCGAGCGCAGCCCAACTTAGAGCAATCGTGAGTCTAGACTTCCAAAAGGCGTTTGATGCAGTTTCGCACTCTGCAATTCTTGAACAAATCCGTATACTTACGCCTAGCTCCCGACTGTACAACTACATCCACAATTTTCTGACCACACGACTACACTCTTTGGTGTTAGAGGACTACCACCAAACCCCCTGGACTCCTACCAGAGGAGTTCCTCAGGGATCTGTCCTTTCCCCTACTCTGTTCAATTAGCACTTCGCCCCCTGCCTCGTATGCTACATTCCATTCCTAATCTCTCGTTTGGACTGTACGCCGATGACATAACCCTTTGGTGTTCTACCGGCAGCCCAGCTGCACTCTCCGACACACTTCAGGCTGGAATTGATGCGGTCCACTCGTTCGGGTCAAGCGTAGGTCACACTATCTCCGCAGAAGTCTGAGTACCTCGTGGTCACTGATGAGCGTTTGCGGGCTAAAGCTAGCGACCAACGCTCTCAAGTAGAACTCGTGATTGATGACATTCCTCTTCCACGTAAGGCCTGGCTGCGCGTCCTCGGCTTCGACCTACAGGATAATGGGAAGGGCCTTAAAGTGGCTCAATCGATGTAAGGCTCAAATTACCCAACTAACTCACATAATCGGCAGGCTGACCCGACGTCGCCAAGGCCTACGAGAACACGATATTACGCGACTTGTGAACTCTCTAATATATACTCGCGTTCTTTACGCACTCCCGTACGTAAAATTAACGTCATCGCAACGATCCCAGCTTGAGCGGCTCCTCCGGCCTGCCACCCGCCTGGCTCAAGGGGTACCCAGATATACCCCCCTCGCTAAGTTGGAGGCTGCTCAGCCGTTCGCATCATTGTCAGATCAAGTTGATCTTCATTTGGCGGCACAACACACTCGTCTCCAGCTTACTTGGCATGGGCGTCTTCTCCTATCCTCACTTCATTACGAAGTAGCTTCGTTACCCCGAAATTACAGCGACATACCCCCCTTGGTATCCACTCCCTCGCATAAAAGTTCCTACCATTCCAATCAATGTATCCGCAACCTCGCATGCAGGACGTCGTCGAGCTCGAATATGCACTCTTCGCTACCGCTATGGTGATCTAGCAACAGTGACGTACACAGATGCCTCCTTCTCATCCAAAGACGCACGCGGGGTCACAGTAGTTGTTCCTCCTACCCACCCGCCCTTGCAGAAAAGATACTCGGCCGTTCCTTCCGTCCTGTCTCTAGAGGCTCAAGCAATAACTGACGCAATCTTATCGTTAGCCACTCCTGGTAACCACGTGATCCTCAGCGACAGTCAGGATGCTCTGCGCTTGTTCCAGGAGCAGACGCTTCCCATCAATATTATGCATGCACTCCACACTCATCTGGCCAAAACACACTGGTACTAGCTACGTGCTGGACTGGGTTCCTGGTCACGCAGGCGTTCCGGGCAACGAGCTGACGCATCAGCTCTCCCGTGCTCCGTCCCAACCGGGAGACTCGGAGACGCCCTGGCCAAATCCTTTCCACCCACTCACGCAAGCGCGACAAGCCCGTCTTCATCGACGCCAGACTGTGCAACAGTTAATCAGGGATAGGCAAACTCTTCCGTCTCCCTCTCACCTGTTATCCGGCAAGCGCAAACGGACAGCCTTCCAACTCCGCACATACTGCATCGACTACAAGGCCATCGCAGCCCTGCGCGGTGCTCCAAGTGCTCTGGCTTTCCCAATACGCCGCATGTTCTTTGGGACTGTTCTGGTTCGCAACCATCACTCGCAATTCATCTTAAATCCCTTACACCTCCTCCCTTTTCTCTCCAGGACTGGCTCGCGCCACCGGAGGGAACAGACCGAGTGGCCTGGTGGCGAGCTTTGGTGGCTCACGTTCGTCAGGTTCTCCCGTCTGTATAGATAATTTTGTTCCTTTCAGAACCCCGGACTTTGGGGGTCTTTTTCTTTGTTTTTTGTGTCAATAAAGTTTACCAACAACAACAACAACTCGCATTGTCTTCCAGGAAGCTGACAGGAGGGGAGAGTGCGAGGTTAGGACGGCGAACAAAACACTTTGGAACTGCGACTATCCGGAGAAAAAAAAATACTCGGGAGCTGTTGGGCTCCTGGACGAAGTTGCCTGGCAATGGCGTTATACTGAAAGATGAGTAACCCATAGCGAAAGTGTTTTAGCACCCCGTTCAACTGGCAAGGCCCTGAGAGGAACGCAGAATTAGAGGCACTCACTCTTGTAGGTGGGAAATTTTGCGGCGTCCCGACCCTTGAGGGGGCCTAGGGGAGACGGGGACTCATTGGACGTCAAGAAGGCTGCGGCCCCTGCGTCCTCAGTGCTCGATGTTGTGCCGATGGGAACGATGGAAGGCACCGGTCACCTGCTGATACCGCCGCTGCCGAGGAGGTGGTGGTGGTGGTGGTGGCCCGAAAAATGGCGCATACCCACTTAGGGGGATTGGCCAAGAAGAGTTATGTTTTCATTAGAATAAATCAAGCGAGGCGAAATAATGGAGCAGAAGAAAGAATTTGGTCTAGGTTAATGAAAGAGAGAGAGAGGAAACACGAGAAAAAAAAACACACAGTGAGAAGAATAGGAAACTATAGTAAAAATCAGCCTAATCGGAATGTTTTTAACACTGCAGACGAGCTGTCTCCGAAATGAAGGAGTGGATGGCGTTGCACACGTCCCTATGGCATCGGCCCAGACTAGTCCCCCCAAACGACAATAGCACAGGTACAGTTAAAGGCAGTCCAAGACGTAGCAGGGGAATCTCCAGCAGCCTTCTCCGATGGTTGGAAAATCGGCGGCAAGAAAGAAAGAAATGCTCTTCGGATTCAATTTCTTGGCAAAAGTGGCACAAAGGGGTGGTTATCAGATTTGCCCTGAATAAATTCCGATTAAGTGGTGGCACACCACAACGAAAAGAAGTTATCAATACTTCAAACAAGCGAGTTTGGCATAAACTTCTCTCCCAGCGGTACCTGAGGTGTTCAAGTTCAGGAGAAGTGTTCAGACCATGGTCGGAGGCATCTTGATTGAGCAGGTATTGGCGATAGCGTGCCAACAACACGCAAGAAAAACGGGGGAAGAACCTCGACGATCGGCAAAGCCAGAGCTGTTTTAGCTAATATATCAGCGGTTTCATTGAGGGTTAACCCACAGTGGCCGGGCAGCCAAACGAGCCGAATCTCCCGCACATGAGTGGGGACGCAGGAATAAAACGTTTTGGCAATAGGATGTAAAGTTTCTGAGGAGAGAGCCATGCACACGGACAAGGAGTCGGTGAGTAGCATCACGGAAGAATTCGCCGGATCAAGTTTCAGGATTGCAAGAACTAGAGCAAGAAATTCTGCATGAAAAATGGGGGTAAAATCTGGTAATCGCAATGAAAAAGACCAGTTCAACGTCGGAGAGAAAATGCCCACCCCAACCTTTTCGTCTTTTTTCGAAGCGTCAGTTGCAATGACTACGTGGGATGGGTATTCGGACTGGTGAGCCAGGAGAATGTTATTTAGTATGTTAGGCGGAAGAAGCTTAGCGTTTTTAGGGAAAATATTATCAAACGAAATCCTTACTACTGTGGATGGTATCTGCAAGGCGGGAACTGACAGGAGGGTGGTGTTTAATGGAGTAAGCAACGAATTGGCAAAAATGACCTGTGGGCGCCGGAGACGAGACCAATATATACCAAAAAAGGACCTTGCATGCTGGAGGAAAACAGCCTGTGGTCTGGCCAGCGGGGACTCAAAGGAACTAATAGGAACTTTGCGAATGCATTAACGGTTAGGTATTTGAACCTGGAGTTCAGCGTTAGGACTCCGGCTTCTAAGTACAACACTCTAATCGGGACGTAAGCGGGCAGGCCTAAGCAGCAGCGCAATGCTTGACGTTCAAGCTTCACCAAAGGCAAGAGCTTATAGGCCGCAGAGCCAGAGAACAAAACGCACCAAATTCTAAGACTGGGCGAACATACATGCGGTAGATCATCAAGAGTGTATCTGCTCTCAGACCTGAACGCTTGTGGCTAAGGCCCCTCAAAAGAGCGACCGCGCGGGAGCCTTTCACTGCAATGTGCTCAATGTGGAGACGCCAATTCAATTTACTGTCATATATAACTCCAAGGTATTTTAGTGAATCAACCTGCCGAATGGATTGTTGACGATAGGATAACGAAATAGATATTGGGTCCGTAAGGGGGAACACGAGAATGGCACACTTATTAATATTTAACGAAAATTTCAGAGTGTCCAGCCATAATTCTAGAGCATTCAGATACGACTGAAGGGAATGAAACAGGGAATGAATATCCTGCGAAGAAGAGAAAAAGGCAATGTCATCTGCATAAACGTATATTTGTACATCCGGCTGACTAGGTATGGAGCTTAAGAGCACATTAAATAGCACTGGGGAGACGACAGACCCCTGGGGGACTCCACGCGTCTGCTTATAACGAGAGAGAGAGAGAGAAAGCTCTTTATTAGAAGAAAGCAGAGAGTGCTTATAACGAGAAGAGGCGTAGCCATGTTGGTAACAAAAGAACTCTCTGCTTTCTAGAAAAGCCGAGGTGGCACGCGCTGAAATCTCGCGAACGTCGCTTCGACATCGTCTTCTACGCTCAAGGCCCATCCGCGAGGCAGTCGGAGAAGCAAGGCTGACGATAGAAAGCGTCTCGGCGCCCTCCTAATATAACTAGCCTCTGGTAACTCTTTAGGCTCCAATCAAGCCATGAAAGACGCCGGAAAAACCCTAGAGATACTAAAAAACTTTCAAATTTCGCAACACAAGGACCTAATAGGAGCAGGAGTAACGCAGTGCATGCAGGCCATGAAAAAAACATATTTGTCAGTGTGTTAACTACACAATTGCCTTCAAGGGATTCGAGCTAACGGAGCCAGAGGCCCCTCTTCAATCGCCCACTCATGTTTCTTGGCGATAGCTTAGGCCGGCGGCCGCCAGTCGCGCAGGGAAAATTCTGTGACGCCATACAGAAATTGCAAGACCTCGTGAAGGCATTTGACTATGTGGATCACGACGCTGTGCTTTCAGAACTAGCAGGTACAAATTGCGGCTCGCACATGGACAGTTACGTCCGAGACTTTCGTAAGTCTCGTACCCTGTCCATACAAATTGGCGACCTCAGCTTGACGTGGTGCTTCACCCACAGAGAGGCATTCCTCAGGGAGCGGTGCTTTCTCCTACATTATTTAACCTCGCCATGCGCCGTATCCATCGCGCTTTAAAATCTTTCCCCGAAATTATTTACTCTCGCTATGCCGACGATATCCCTATATGGTTAAATCGCCGCAGTCCAGGATTCATTCAAGACACCTTTCAAGCCGCTGTCGGAGCTGTTGATCTCGCAGCTCACACTATCGGTCTAGCTTGAGCGGATGAGAAAACTTCACTGCTCAGTGTGTACCCCCTTCATTGGAACCAACCTCAAACTTTCCTTCACCATCACGACAACCCCATTCGCCCACAGAAAACTTTGAAAGTTCTCGGCCTTCACATGCAATCTGTTGGAGGAGGTGGTTCGGCCATACAACGCATTCTCCATCATCCCGAACCCATCCTTAACATGATGAGCCGTGTCACTACACACTCCACGGGAGTCAAAGAGCAGGACCTTCTTCAACTGCGCGATGTTTTTATCATCTTCCGCATTCGTTATCAAGCGCCGCATGTCGTTCTCACGCGCCCCTTAGAAGGAAAATTTGACGCTCTTATCCGCGAAGCAACAAATATATCTATGGGTCTCCCGATCTTCACTACCAGCACCCGACTTGCGCAACTTAGTGTTCACCCGATCTTCGAGACTGCAACCCGTCCTCATATCTGACGCACATTAGGATATCTGCACCATCCCCCCCCCCCCTCGACCTCAACCGACTCCTCTAGACAGCAAAATACTCCAGCATATTAGCGTAGCATCCATTCTCCACCAGATGGACAAGGAACGCAATCCAGAAATGCAGTCTTATAAGTGGCGCATACTGAACCACGAAAATTAACCGTGATACCGACACTCGCCACGTATTTAAAGACGCGGCATTTGAAGATAATTTTGGTGCAGTCGCCTTCATCACTTCACGAGGTACAGTGAAAGCCGGTTATAGCGAACTGTAATATGCGTCGCGATTAGTTCGATATATCCAATAGTTCGATATAGCCGAACCCGCCTATAACGAATTTTTTGGTGCGTGTTCGCTATACGCGGGACTCCCCCCCCCCCCCCCCCCCCCCCCCCGCAAACTCTGCGTGCCGAAACGAAAACAATTAAGTATGCCACTTACCACACACAAAACGATCAATTTATTAAGCAATAAAGCTACTAAAGCTGTTTGCCTACTTCGCAAAGAAAGCGGTGATTTTTTTTTTTTTTTTTGCACTTTCAATTTGGTGGCGTCAGCGAGCACAACATTCTCTACATGAGACATCGTTTCAACCAGTTCGAGTCCGTGTCCTTCAATTTCAAAGCAATATCGGCGGAGAACATCGACTGCTGAAAGCGCTTCATTAAGCGCTGGACGGCTTTCGCTAGCGACATCCTCTGCCGCTTCGGTGCTTTCAGCAGCACCAGCTGCCATCACATCGGTGACGATGTAAGCGTCCGAGGGGCTCCCAGTGACTGCGACGTCGTCAACACCGAGAAAATCCTCGAAGGACACTCCTTCCGGCACAGCATCGGGAAACGTTGGAGAGCTCTCCCACAGTGCGCCGATGCGGTCATCTTCAAGGTTACTAGAATGTTGGTCGTCTTCGTCCGGGCTAGCTGCCTGGGCGGGTTCCGTCATGAGTCCCGCACGCCGGAAGCAGTTACGGATCGTGTCGGGCCTCACGTCGCTCCATGCGCTGCTCAACATTTCAATCGCAGCCAGTAGGTCTATTTTCAGCTCGTGGGGCCGACACGAAGCTTTGCAAGCAGCCGTTCAATGAGGCGTTTTCGGTAGCCGTGCTTGCCGAATGATGCCCTGGTCGAGGGGTTGGACTGCTGCGGTGGCGTTGGGTGGGAGAAAGCACAGCTCAATGTGCTTCAGCGATACTCCGCAGTGGTGCGCCGAACAATTGTCAAGCAACAAGCAGACCTTGCGCCCAGACTTCGCAAGCTCCTGGTCCCACTCGCGCCGCCAGTTTTCGAACAGGGCACGCGTCATCCATGCTTTCTTATTGAAGGTGTAGGTTACAGGGAGATAAGCGCGCCCTCGCAGGCACAAAGGCGACTTGAACTTTCCGATCACAAGCGGCCGCAATTTCGACGAGGCGTCCAGGTTAGTAGCCAGCAGGATCGTGATCCGCACCTTGTTATGTTTGCCTCCATGGCATTTCTCATTACGGTGCGTGAGAGTTCTGCTTGGCAGTGGCTGCCAGAACAGAGCGGTCTCGTCCGTGTTGAAGATATCGCTAGGAGGAAAGCCGGGCACACCTTGATCTGGTACTACCGGAGGTGGCGGAAGACCCAGATCCGAGTGGCGTGATCGGAGTCGCGTTTCGTGTTCCGTCAGAACCTGGGCCTCGGGGAGCTTCAGCCATCTTGAGCAGGTAGCAAGCTCGCGGCTTTGATTTTTAACGGTTCGAGGAAAAGGTGTCTGGTGTCGGCTCAACCGGCTGTAGTTTGGCGAGGAGGACCGACAGTAAGGGGGGACCTGCAAGTTAGATGCAAGACTTGTAAAGCGGTAGAACAAGTTGTTTACTCATTACCTGTCTTCGCTCATTTAATATTTCGCCCTAAACACAAACCGCTGTACTAGCAAGCAGCACGAGTGCCCGCAATGTTCGCCTTCTTTTATTGCGACATTTTGTCACTGGGCATCAAAAGAATGGAAAGCAAAATGCTCAAGTTTACATATGGGTCTTAAAGAAACAGTGTAGGGACAACAAGTGACGGCATGCAGACGGCTTCGTGAACTACAGAACACTGCATAGGCCAGTCTCGGCCAGAAAGCCGAACGGTTGCTTGCAGAGAGGTCCAAGGGTCACATGCTTGGGACAGAGATTGCCCATAGATAAATCGGTGAATCCCATCGCCGAGCACAGTGATAAGGCCGGAATCCTCACCAATAAATAGAAAACAAAATACCCAGTCGTGCCTTTGGTATGCCGTCGAATTGTGATGTTTTCGAAATAATTAAAGGGGCAGACAACCAATTTTAGTGGAGTGCATTTCCTCTAGCTGGTATGAAATCCAGCGTTTTATATACAGGGTTAACTGCAAGGAACTTTTCAATAAACAGTTGGAAATAATTTTAATTTGTCACTAAAATGTAACAAGTCTGAATGGTGGCGACGCCTAGTGTCTAAACGGGACACTACGTTACGTATCCAAACAATTCCGTTGATTTCAACACCTCTCTTCATCTCAAGTGCAGTTAAAAGTGTGTTTCCACAAGACTCGCTGTCATAGTTGCCAGAATTTCTTTTGCCGGGACAAATTTGGCTGGTATAACAAAAATTTCGGATTTCAAAAGTTCTGGGGCGCTATCAGCAAAGCATTTTCGGGTTAAGCTCTTTAAAGTGAGGCCCTTTCATTTGGGATAAAGGAAACATACTCAACGAAATTCGGCTGCCTGTCCCTGTAAGAGAACGATTAAATAATAGCCCCGTATCTGCTTGCTCTGCTGCGACTGTCGTCGAACCGCTGCAATGTAACCCGCCCCCCTCTCTGCCGCTACGAACCAACGGGTCCTTCACTTCCCCTTGCGCTTTGCCCATGGTTAATTTTCCCGCGCTCGCACAACTGGCGCGCCATCTGTTCGGAAAACGCGCAACTCTCCTCCCTTTTGTAGCGAGAGCTACAATTGCCGTATTCTCGCCGTTTCGGTGTGACCTGTGGCCGCACCGGGAGCTGAGCGGTTCCCTAGCTGGCAGTGGTTCTTAGGGAACCTCAGGTGGCTAAGGAACCTGGCGATTCCCTAGGCGCTGCAGCTGACAAGACCGCTGGCCGCGCCGAAAACTCAAAATAAAAATAAAAATAAAAGAAAACTGAAAGGTAAAAAGATAGAAGGAAGTAAAAATAAACTAAAATAAAAGAATTAAAAATTAAAATACAAGAATATTATATACATTAAAAAATATAAAAATTCGTATATAGAGAAGGGGCGGCTCGGTGGCATTCCTCGTCAGATATGGAAAGTGAGTCGGTGAGACCGACAAAAGACAGGCTTCGTCGTCTGAACGAAACGAAGAGGAGGAAGCGAGCCGAGGAGGCGGAGGAAGACCGAGCCGCACGCCTCGAGAAGCGTCGTAACCGTAGAGAGAACCAAGATAAACCATAACATCAAACCGCGGCTCCAGCTACGCACACCCAGGCATGACTGAGTTGAGCTACGGCCAGTTTGTTAACGTGTTTTTGATTATTTTCTATACTAAAAACCCATTCCACGTCTATTCTTAATTAAAATACGCTGCTTTTGTGGGGTGTTTATTTATTTCGCGCTGCATGAGCGCATGTAGAATTCCCGTAGTCTTCTTTAAAACTGCTATTCTTATACATGCACGTCTCGATGAATAATATATTAATCTGCGGGTGGTTGAATTTGGGTGACAGACGATCCCAAATTTTCGCGTTTTAGTAGCCCAAGCTAAACTATAGTCCTTAAAACTAGTCCTTAAATAGTCTTCAAATCTTGGCGTTATAAGATGTCGCGCCTGCAGCTCCATTGACAATTAGCACATAATGCGTGGTCAACCCAATTTTTTACAACGATGCTGCTTATCTTGACATTTGCCTCGATATGCATGCCCCGCATGCACTCCAAATGGTGGTAATCGAGTAGAGAAAATTCCGCAAACGGAAATCGGGTGCGTCACGGTAGACCACAAGATTTGGGAACGCGGGAGCAGCGGACACACGGGAGAGGGGGTATACTAGAGACTCGTGGCATAGCCGCTAGCGTAGGCTTCGCTAGGGCGGGGTGGGACCGGGACCCGACTGTGCCTGCGCGCGTGGGCACGACGAGACAAAACACTACGATTAAGTTTCTACTTGCGAGACAAGACAGATCTGATTTTAGGGTTTGTTAAACAGAAAACCAGCCGGTTACATTTCCGCGCGTCTATCAACGTTAGGGCCCGTGAAGAACAACGAACGGTTAAACCACACTTGTAGGTTCATTGTTTGAAACGAAACGTGGCTTAAGCAAAACGCGGCACCCATTGAAGATGGTTCGGAAATTCTCCTGACGCGTGCGGCACTCGGCATTGACGGGTGCAGATGTAAAATTTAAAGGAAATCAAGCAACTTTTTCTGATTAGCTTGCACGCGTTCTCCGCTTGGCCGAAGGTATTAGCGCTAAACTAACTTCGGCTTCCGTGTTAGGGGCAGCGGTACACACAAAATGTTTTCGAAGGCATCGTGAAACCTCTTCCATTGTCTATATCGGAAAGCTTTCGAGCTGGTTAATATTTTTAATAGGCAGAAGCAAGGGAATACAATATATTACAAAGTGTAGAATACAGTCAGGTACTGGTTTCTACTAACGACCACAGAGCTCTGCAGCGGGTGTCAAATCCTACCATCCGGAATGTAACAGCACCAACCCTGCTCCAGAAAGACCTTGGTGTGAACGCGACGCTGCCGGGCCAGGAATTATCCTCCCGCAGCGGTGTGGCCGAATGCGCCGACCACGAACTCGCATTGTCTTCCAGGAAGCTGACAGGAGCGGAGAGTGCGAGGTTAGGACGGCGAACAGAACACTTAGGAACTGCGACTATCCCGAAAAAAAAAAATACTCGGGAGCTGTTGGGCTCCTGGGCGAAGTTGCCTGGCAATGGCGTTGTACTGAAAGATGAGTAACCCATAGCGAAAGTGTTTTAGCACCCCGTTCAACTGACAAGGACCTGAGAGGAACGCAGAATTAGGGGCACTCACTCTTGTAGGTGGGACATTTTGCGGTGTCCCGATCCTTGAGGGGGCCTAGGGGAGGCGGGGACTCATTGGACGTCCAGCGGTTGCGGCCCCTGCGTCCTCAGGGCTCGATGTTGTGCCGATGGGAACGATGGAAGGCACCGGTCACCTGCTGATGCCGCCGCTGCCGAGGAACGAGGTGGCACGCGCTGAAATCTCGCTACCGTCGCTTCGACATCTTCTTCTACGCTCAAAGCCCATCCGCGAGGCAGTCGGAGAAGCAAGGCTGACGATAGAAAGCGTCTCTGCGCCCTCCTAATATAACTAGCCTGTGGTAACTCTTTACGCTCCAATCAAGCCACGAAAGACGCCGGAAAAACCCTAGAAATACTAAAAAACTTTCAAATTTCGCAACACAAGGACCTAATAGCAGCCAGAGTAACGCAGTGCATGCAGGCCATGAATAAAACATATTTGTCAGTGTGTTAACTTCACAATTGCCTTCAAGTGATTCGAGCTAACGGAGCTAGAGGCCCCTCTACAATCGCCTAGTCATGTTTCTTGGCGATACCATAGGCCTGCGGCCGCCAGTCGCGCAATGAAAATTCTGTGACGCCATACAGAAATTGCAGGAAGTGGCTAGGGAGTTGCCACTGCATCATACGTTTTCCAGCTCATTCCAGCTTAACGCCGTCCTCGCTATAGACCTCGTGAAGGCATTTGACTATGTGGATCACGACGCTATGCTTTCAGAACTAGCAGATACAAAGTGCGGCTCACACATGGACAGTTACGTACGAGACTTTCGTCAATCTCGTACCCTCTCCATACAAATTGGTGACATTAGCTTGACGTGGTACTTCACCCACAGAGAGGCATTCCTCAGGGAGCGGTGCTTTCTCCTACATTATTTAACCTCGCCATGCGCCGTATCCATCGCGCTTTAAAATCTTTCCCCCAAATTAATTACTCTCGCTATGCCGACGATATCCCTATATGGATAAATCGCCGCATTACAGGATTCATTCAAGACACCTTTCAAGCCGCTGTCGGAGCTGTTGATCTGGCAGCTCACACTATCGGTATAGCTTGCGCGGATGAGAAACCTTCACTGCTCAGTGTGCACCCCCTTCATTGGAACCAACCTCAAACTTTCCTTCATCATCACGACTACGCCATTCGCTCACCGAAAACTTTGAAAGTTCTCGGCCTTCACATGCTATCTGATGGAGGAGGTGGCTCGGCCATACAACGCATTCTCCATCATCCCGAACCCATCCTTAACATGATGAGCCGTGTCACTACACACTCCACGGGAGTCAAAGAGCAGGACCTTCTTCAACTGCGCGATGTTTTTATCATCTCCCTCATTCGTTATCAAGCGCCGCATGTCGTTTTCACGCGCCCCTTAGAAGGAAATCTTGACGCTCTTATTCGCGAAGCAACAAATATATCGATGGGTCTTCCCATCTTCACTACCAGCACCCGACTTGCGCAACTTAGTGTTCACCCGCTCTTCGAGACTGCAACCCGTCCTCATATCTGACGCACATTAGGATATCTGCACCATCCCCCCCCGACCTCAACCGACTCCTCTATACAGCAAAATACTCCAACATATTAGCGTAGCATCCATTCTCCGCCACATGGACAAGGAACGCAATCCCAAAATGCAGTCTTAGTAGTGGCGCATACTGAACCACGAAAATAAACCGTGATACCGACACCTGCCATGTACTCAAAGACGCGGCATTTGAAGATAACCTTGGTGCAGTCGCCTTCATCACTTCACGAGGTATTCACTACTCCATCACTCGATGCTGCACCCTCCCTCCCCCCCCCCCCCCCCCCCCCCCCCGAAAGAAGCCGAACCTCTTGCCACCACTTTTGCCGCTGATGACAACACATCCCTCGTCCGGAAGACCTATATCTACCCCGATTCCAAGTCAGCATGCTACCACCTGGCCTAGGTTCTCGCCTTACCCTCTGCGTTATCCCTCCTCAGTACGTTAAATGGCCTTTTCCCGTGCACTGGATCCCTGGTCACGCAGGCGTTGCAGGGAACGAGCCCGATCATCAGCTTGCCCCCGAAGATCTCCTCCGAGCCCTTGTCGACGCCCGCGGTACAAATTATTGTCCTCCCCTCCCACTCCACCTTAGCAGACCTCCTATAAAACCGTCGCAAGTTCCCTGCTCTCCACTCCGCTCTTACCCGTCGCGAGCAAGTAGTCATTCGGCGAGGCACAAACACATACACTTCACACACCCACTCATCTCCATCTATTCCAACGCACGCTAGACACCCCTGTCCCACTCTGTCCACACTGTCTTATTCCCTCTATCCAGGACCACATTCTGTGGGAGTTCCCTTACAACCCTGTTGCAGCGAGTCTCCAAGAGCAACAGAAACTGGCGGCCTACATCATCAGAGGCCTCAGCGGCTATCTATCTATCTATCTATCTATCTATCTATCTATCTATCTATCTATCTATCTATCTATCTATCTATCTATCTATCTATCTATCTATCTATCTATCTATCTATCTATCTATCTATCTATCTATCTATCTATCTATCTATCTGTCTGTCTATCTGTCTATCTGCTTGTCTGTCTGTCTGTCTATCTATCTATCTATCTATCTATCTATCTATCTATCTATCTATCTATCTATCTATCTATCTATCTATCTATCTATCTATCTATCTCGGTAATTTGTTCGAACTTTACGGTAGAATTATGGATCATTGTCATCAGGACCAAACTTGTCTATTGTCTTCATGCCTTCATGCCTCCTTTAGATATTATTGAGCGCTGTGCTTAAATATTTGTGGATGTGCACTTGTAATGGTTGCGGGGGGTCCAACTATTAATAGTATTCGTAATGGCACTACCAGTAATAGTAGTATTTAAAGGCAAAGGTTGTTGGTCTGTGTGAGGTAATGCGTAGCAATACTCGGGGGGATTGGCCAAAGCGTTGCAAGCCATACTGAACAGCGTGGCTCATTTTTGTTTCGATAGACCAAGGCAAATGTGAGTGTAGAAATGTGAACATAAACGCTCAGGGGTCCGAATGTGAATTCGTTCAAGTAATGATTTAGCGCACCCTCTTAACTTCTGGCGACACATCTGCACAAAATTATGACACCCCCTCTGCCCCCTTCCCTTCGAGAAAAAAAAGAAATTGCGGAATTCCACCTTATCTACACTGGCGAACTTGTGCCACAAATTTCGGAAACATCATTCCAATCCCTTATATTACCAGAAGTTGGACCCGAAGCAATCTTCGTTCGATGTAGCTGCCATGATGGCAAGTTGAATTTATTCCACGTTAGGCCCCGGAATGTTATCCGCGTCAATTTATGCAGTGGACGCCAAGCCGAGAGTACAGCCATGCTCTGTTTAGGGTGTTTTTTGATATATCAGTCCGGGATACAGTCAAATATTCTATTCATCTTGGTTGCGACAGCGGTCACTCTTGTTGGGAAGCGCCACCTATTCATCATAATTTTCACCATCAGCATCACAGCGTCGTCCTAAAGAGCTTCATCCGAACCGTCAACTTTATTACCAGCAGCAGTAGCAGCCTGCTTCTATCTCCTTCTGGACGGAATCCTCTCTGATAACCTCTAGCCGGTCCTCTTTGGCCATGCCTAAGCGATAGTACCAGTGCAATGCAGAGTGTTTTTACACGTGTCGAAATGCCACGCGCAACCCGTAAACCGACGTAAACTTCATATGAAACTATCCGTATTTACGAAAAGAACGCATAGGATCTTGCTAACAAGCAATTTTACAGGAGGAGGACACAACTGTACCAAGGCGGGACTTAGGTGCCGATGTCTGGGCACCCACGTGGTGTGGCATTTCCTCTATGGCTTCCGCTGGCTACGCGAGAACTCTTAACCAGGCAACACTGGGAGCAGAGGTCGGAGCTGGTCAGAAACTGATCGTATGTGGATTGGGGGTTTTGGCAGCTTCGGTTCAGGAAAGGTATGGGTGGGGTGCTGCGTAGTGTGCAGTAAAACTATCGCGAGTCTCGGAACAAAATTAGCATTGCTATATATGGCTCTAACACGGGCTGCTTGAGCCTCATTCCTTGATTCTATACCTAGGCTACTAAGGCCGAAAATCGCGAATATTTTGGAAGCTAATCTGGAGAACCGAAAGAGTGTTGCAGGCGACCGAGTAGAGGGCATTGGGAGCGTACCGGGACTCTCCAGTTACAACACTCCAAAAGGGCTTGCCAGAATGGATGCAAGGAGGGCTGCCCTGCCAAGTACATCTCTACAGGACCAACTCAACCTGCTGGTAGCATTCGCAACTGCTGCCCTGGACCTAGGGTTCCAAGTACGAATACCGCCATGTCCTTCTCCCTAGCCCCTTCCTCATCTTCCTTTCCTAACTAGTTCTTTCAGTCGGTCGGTCGGTCATTCGGGTTTGACCGACAAAGAGAACTTTATTGAAGGAACAACAACACTGAAAGAACAATACCCACACCTTTCCAAAAACCGAAGCTCCCATATTCTGACGGCTGCAAACGAACTCCTACCCCCGCAATACCACGCTCCTTGCAACATGCCCCACACCCTGCACGCCGACTCTTAATAAGACTACTCCTATTAAAGTAGTAGTACTATTGCTGCTCTTCCCCCACCACCACTAAAACAAATACAGATCTACAAACTTTTTAGGGTAGCGCTCCTTAATCTCTAAATGACCCATGAAGACTGCAGACAAATTTGGTAACAATGACAGTGATAGCAATTCTATCGTAAACTTCGAGCGAGTTTCCGAGATATTAGAGGGAAATGTATGAAGCAGTTGCCCCCACCCAGCCACTCCCCGGCGATTTTTCTGTGACGTCACAGAATCTTCCCTACGCGACTGGCGGCCGCCCGTCTAAGCCACCGCAAAAGTCCTCTAGCTCTGTTTGATCGAATCACTTGCAGGCAAATGTGCAGTTAACACTGACCAAAATGTTTTATTCATGGCCTATACTGCGTCACTCCTGCTCGTATTACGTCTATGTGGTGCGACTTTTAAAGCTTTTTAATATTTCTGGCGTTTTTCCGGCGTCTCTCGTGGCTCGATTGGAGCTGAGTGAATTACCAGTGGCTTGATTAAATTTCCTACCGAAACACAGTTGTATTTTGTTTTCGTAACTCTTTTAAAGAAGTGCGCGTATTAATCAGGGACGCGTTTTGACACCACCGTTATTCACCGACAGGCTCGCGGATCGGCTTCGAGCGTAGAAGACGAGGTCGAAGCGACGATCACGAGGATTCAGCGCGAGCCACCTCGTTCCTCGGCAGCGGCGGCGGTGGCGGCGACCGGGCGCTTCCATCGTTCCCATCGGCCCAACATCGAGCCCTGAGGACGCAGGGGCCGCACCCGCTGGCCCTCCAATGAGTCCCCGCTTCCCCTAGGCCCCCTCACGGATCGGGACACCGCAAAATTTCCCGACTGCAAGAGTGAGTGCCTCTTATCCTGCGTTGCTCTCAGGGCCTTGTCAAATTGAACGGGGTGCTAAACAGCTTTCGCTATGGGTCCATCATCGTTCCCCATAACGGCATCGCCAGGCAAATTCGCCAAGGAGCCCAACGGCTCCCGAGTGTTTCTTTTTTTTTTTTTTTTTTTTTTTGCTTTGGCTATTCGCAGCTCTTAAGGGTGTTCTGTTCGCCGCCCTAACCTCGCACTCTCCGCTTCGGTTAGCTTCCTGGAAGACAATGCGAGTTTGTGGTCTGCGCGCTAGGTCACATCGCTGCGGGAGAATATTTCCTGGCCCGGCAGCGTTGCGTTCACACCAGGTCTTTGTGTGACTGCATCAGCGTAGAAGTCGTCTATGTTGCTACGGGAGGGAAGAAGTGGGCATTGTTCAGAGCAGGGTCGGTGCTGTTAGACATACTAGAAGGTGGAATTCTACGCCCGCTGCGGAGTCCTGTGGTCGATGGTAGAAGCACGCACCTTATTGTGTCGCTGGTGTCGTTTCCCTTTCTCGTCCCTGTGCCTGTTTGCGCTTAAGTTTCACTCATGGGTGTTGTATACTTTGTAATATATTTTATTCCCTTGCTTCCAATTATTAACAATATTAATCACATCGAAAGCTTTCCGGTGTAGATGAAGGAATAGGTTGCACTATACTTTCGAAAACATTTATGTGTATCTCTAACACGCGAACCACAGTTGGGTTAGCGCTAAAACCTCCGGCGAAGTGGAGAACGCCTGCAAGCTTATAGGGTGTATTCACTGGGCTTTGGACCGCAATGCAGCGCTACCTGCGAGGCGGCGATGACACCATACCTGTAACTGCACTCCGGCGCGCGGGCAGCGCGTTTGCCGAGGCGAAACGTGGTTTGCGGCGTGGTTTTGGCAAGAACGTTCGAACGGTCTTTTACTGCGTGATTCGTGGGTTTGAAAATGTCTTGTTGTAATGTGTATTCAGCATTGATTTCGCTGCAAAATTCCGGAAATTCCGGATGCGCTGTTCAGGTCTCCTACAACCGAAGACCCTAACCCTAAGTGGGCCGAACGACGAATGCAAGGGCACTGGGTATTTTTTTTCTCTTTTGCTCTTTTTTTCTCTTTTGCTGAAGGCAAGGGCAGTTCTTCAAGACGGTCTGACTTCGCGCGACGAATGCAACTGTCCAACGGTTTGACAGGCGCGGCCAGCGGCTTGCATAACCCAGTCAGTTTCGGCGATTTCGCGCTATCTTGGTGGCATCCCTGTGCGTGGATTTCCTTATTTCCTGCGTTGCTTCAAACGACCGCGGCTCGAGTTGAGAATATTTGATGTGGTGGTGGCGTGTGAGACGAGGCGCTGCTTTTACCGTGCCATCCAGGTATGTTGCGCGCTTCTTGAAGAGTATGAGAGGTGAGGTGATCTAGTGACAGTGTTCTGATCCGTTGAACGCACGGAGGTCGTCCATGTGAGCTCATTATGAAACTGAACAATTACGCACAGGGTCTGGGTGAAAACCATCGGGAGGTAAGCACGTGACAGAATTAGGCCTGTTGGCGGCGACAAAGATTCCACCCGATATGATTTTTCGAGTGTTTTCCTTTTTACGAAACACGCTTTGTCTACTTCGAAAGCAGCGCAGAGACAAGTGACAGTGTTCTAGTTTGTCACTGCACACGTCTTCGTCTCTGCGCAGTTTTGAAGTAGTCAAACAATGTAGCCAGCGTCAAGCTTTACTGTGTTATCACGAAACACGCTTGGTCATTTAAGAAAAGTCGAAGGCGACGAATAAATGGATTCCCGGAATCACCTGGGTGACATTACTTGTACGCGTGTGTTCACCGCCTCAGCACACGAACGAGTTCATGTTGAGGGTGGGCGCCCAGTCTGGTTCGTCTCATTAATAAACTACACCAGCTACCTAAATTTGCGAACATTTTAAGGGCTTGATTTCGTCGTTCCGCCTTCCTGAGGTCTGCGGTTGTAGAAGACCAGCGCAGTCCGGAATTTCGAAGCGAAAACAGTGCTAGCTACTCGTTGTGAGAAGGCATTCGCAAAAACACAAATCAAGCAGAAAAAGAAATCACACATCTCCACGCTGTGAACGGTGCCGAGAGTGCGAAGCACTGGGACGCAAGTTCTGTATTACCTGTGTGATGAGCGTCATTACCCGTGCGTGCTGATGCACTTTGCATTTTAAATGATTTTGAAGTGCAGTAATGCACTGTAAATGACAAGCGCCTCACGAAAGACAATTCGCGTCCCAGTATGTCGCACCCTCGGCATCGTTCACGGCGTCTTTTTCCGCGAATTATCGTTAGATAGTTTAGGGTTTTTCACATTATTTTTGCGCTTTGTACCCTTTGAAATTCGCGCTCTTCGCTACTGCAGTTACCAGCGCTATCCCCATATCGCGCGCGGATTCTACTACAGTGTGCACCGCTATCGATAGATGACATACCATGCTGTGCGCACGTAAAGCCCATTTCGCACGGACAACTCCAGACATCGGCACGGACATTGCGAGGTCCTAAAGCGCTTCGCCCTTAAAGGAGCCATGAAGTTGGTTTTATTCGAAAGATTTCGTGTTTTATAGTGCCCCCAGCGCTTGTCCGGATACAAACGGTGCTTTATTCACTGAGAATTAAACAATTTAGGTTAACATTTTGATTTTCCCGCTCAATCGTGCGTTTTCGTGGTCCCAAATGACATCACAGGAACCGACCGCTCTGCAGCCTAGAGTACCTTCATTCACGCATCCCCCGTACAGGGTAGAGACATGTATACGCTGGCGCCGCCATTTTCGGTTGCTCGCTCGCCGCCGAAGCAAGTCATTGTGTCAAAACCACGCTAAAATTATCGCCGCAACGCGGTTTACTGAAGAAGTTTGAATCATATTGTCTGTTTCGCGTTGCTATGTCTCGTGGGAAACGAAAAGAATAACGCGTTGAGCCCGTTGGCCCAATTGCGGCGGCACGGGACCGTTCAAAGGTTGTCTCCACCCTGTACAGCGGTGTTGGTTTGTTCCCGCGTTTCTTTACGTTCCGTAACCTAGATGGCGCCACCATACCGTGGCAAGCGTTTAGTTTGTTTTTGCCCGCATTTAAACCTGGCTTGTTTTTGTTCTGGGAGAAAATATTCATTCCCTGAAACAGTGCTCGCTCGACAAATGGGGTCACGTATGACACCGTTGCTTGCGTCAATCGGCCAGTGTCGTCTGAGACAACCCCAAGCCCGGTAGTGCTGTGCAGCTAAACCAAGCATGCTGTGCGCAGTACGAACAGCAGAACGCATCAGTACTTCTATGTTTACATGTGCTTTCGTAACTTCCACCGTTTGTCCCATCATTCTTATTGCTTTGTAAAGAATGTGCCCTAAATTTAAGCGCAAATCGCTCGTTCGCCTAGTTTGTAAGCTCTACCTAATTTGCGTCTGCTTCTGCCAGCCTCCGCCAATCGCAGAGCTTAGCTCATGTGACATCATAGGTTCTGTTGCGGGAAATGAGCTGGTGGGTCGCATGACCATTCCCGTTTTTCCTAATTATGTAGCTTATTCGAGCGAAGTTTACGTTAAAAGTGGTGTCAGTATGATTCTAACGAGACAATCTTTTGAATGAACCAAACTTGTGTTTTCTCTTGATGGCTCCTTTAAAACACAGTCCACACGAACGTTCTTTCCTACACCACGCCGCAAACCACGTATCGAGAGGGAAACGCGCTGCCCGCGCGACGGCGTGCAACTGCACGTATGGCGTCATCGCCGCCGCGCAGGTAGCGGCGCTGCGCGGAAAAAAGCCCCTTGAATACACCTTATAAGGAAAAGTTGCATTTCCGTTAAAGTTCCCATCTGCACCCGTCAAATGCGAGCGTCCCGGGTGTCATTACAGTGACGCGCAACGTCGTCACTGTAACGCAACGGCGCAACGTCGCAGTGACGCAACGTCGTCGTCGACACTCAGGAAATCTTCGAAGGACACTCCTTTCGGCACAGCATCGGGAAGGTTGGCGAGCTGCCGTCTTTGTCCAGACTCACTGACTGGGCGGGTTCCGTCGTGAGTTCCGCGCGTAGGAAACAGTTACCGGTTACCGAATGTGTCGGGCGTAATTTCACTCCATACGAGGCGCAATGCCTCAGTCGCGGCCTTTGCTCAGTCGCGGCCAACCAATATCTCAATCGCAACTCTGAGACCATGGATTTTGGCGGCCATTATAAGCACGCCCAGTACGACATATCAGATGTGAAGTTAGTTATAAGGAATATGTTTCGCGTGTATTTCCGTAACTGATTTATAAATGTTTGATATACAGCATAATTCGCTCTATCCGGGTTCGTTATAGTCGGGTTTGACTGTATACCCCACTCCCGTGTCTCCGCTGCTCCCGCGTTCCCACAATCTTGGGTGCGGCCATGGCATGCCCGATTTCCGTTGGCGGTCTTTGGCCGGCTCGGTTAGTACCATTGGGAGTGCATGCGGGACATGCATATCGAGATAAACATCAAGACAAACAGCATCGTTTTAAAAAATTCGGACGTTCCCGCGATATGTGGTAATCGGCAATCCAGCTACAGGCGCGACACCTTACAGCGCTAGGTTTTTTTTTTTCGCCTTTTAAATACTCTTCCTTGAGCTACTTAAAAGCGAAAATTTAGATTACCAATTTTCTGGCTATCGGCACTAACGCGAAACCTATGGACAGCGAAGCATGCAGTGTATGAGAATTTAAAAATTGTAAGTCTCTCTCTGTCGCGCGACGGCGGGACACTGATTGGGGGCCGGAGAAGAGACGGTTCGAGGACCAATCACGCGCTGCTTAGACGGTGGCGACGTCACTTGCGTTGAACCGGATTAAGCAATAAATGGGACAGACTGGCCATAGGCTGTCTTCGTGTCACATGCAGCAGCATGCTAAGCAGCGCGAGTCGTTGGAAAACGAGTGTCCCTCTGTGTTGTTTTCGCACGCCTTTCTGTCAATGCAATTAAAACGTCCTAGCTCCTGGCGTTGGAAACGAGTGCCCGGTGTGTTCTTCTCGCACGCGTTTTTGCCCATGCAGATGAAACATTCTAGCGCGTGGGTTTGCAAAACGAGTGTCGCGGTGGGTTCTTTTAGCACGCGTTACGTTTTAGTGCGAAGCGTTGAAAATCGTGTCCCGGTGTTTTTAATACAGTGACTACATGAGACGACAGGAGACGCCGTTCCTCCGACCTCCTAAGGTGGTTCGCCTCTAAAATCTGACCGTCTTTCGCAAAATCCGATCACCCGCAAATTTCGAAATATTTCTCGATCAAGAAGTACATGTATAGGCCAAACCATTCCAATGTGATTACGGACTGGGTCATGCACTCATGCAGGGCCCAAAAAAAAATTAGTCAAAAGTAACGTCCTTTTAATTAAAACAACGTTAATTTAATTAATTTTTTTATGTGATAAAAGTGAGGAAAGTGTCGCATTCTCTACTCAGGTGGTGCGGGAGTTGTGCGGAGCGCGGGAAAATTCAGTTGAATTTTTGAAAATCGGCCGGACATTTTTCATGGGAAAAGCGGGAAGAGGAAGCGAGGGGCCCGTTGTTTGAAGCGGGAGAGAGGGCGGGTCTGTATAGTCACAGTGGACGCAAAAGACATCGCTCTTTCGAACGACAGCCGCAGCGGAGCAAGCAGATACGCGGCCATTTGTTTTCGTAAAATATATCATTCTTTAAATGGTTTCAAAAACCTTGCGATTTTAACGCCTACACACAGGACACGACTGGGTACTTTGTTTTCTATTTAGTATAAGGATTACAGTTTTATCACTGTGCTCTGCGATGTGCTTTCAGCCGCTTACCCTATGGACGTTCTTTGTCGGAAGCATGTGTGGCACGGTCCTCCTAGAAGCAACCGTTGGACTTTCGAGCTGAGACCTAGCTTATACAGTATTCTGTAGTTTATGAAGCCGTCTGCATGCCGTCACTTCTTTTCCCTACTCTGTTTGTTTCTTTAGACCTGTGTGTAAACTTGAGCATTTGTTTTTCCATGCCTTTTATGCTCTGTTACAAAAACCGGGCGCAATAAAAGCAAGTGAACATTGCGAGCACTCGCGCTGCTTGCTAGTACAGCGGTTGCTATTTAAGAAGAAATATGAAAAGAGCGAAGAAGGGTAATAAGTAAACAACTTGCTCTACAGCTTTACAAGTCTTGTATCTACCTTGCAGGTCCACCCCTGCTGTGTGTCCTCCTCGTCGAACGGCAGCCCGTCGAACCGAGTTGAGTCACCTTTCCCCCGAACCGTTCAAAATCGCATCCGCGCGCCAGGTACCCGCTTAATATGGGCTGGAGCTCCCCGAGCCCCAGGTGTTGGATGGTACACCAAACGCGGCATTGATGCCGCCCACTAGGGCAATCTCCGAACTTGCGTCTCCCTCCACTCTCGGCATCGCCAGGGTCAAGTGCGCCCGGCGCCATTCCCCCAGCTTCGGTCACAGCAAGTCGGAGGGGCTCCGCAACTGGCCTGCCAGCTTCTGGAACGCCGAGTCGACAGTTCCCTCCTCCTGCTCCCCCAGCGGCGGCCACGCCAACTTGGCAACCCCCAGATCCTGCTCGTCTGGGTACGGCCACGCCAACTGGGCAACCCCCCGGTCCTGCTCCCCCGATTTCGGCCACGCCAACTTGGCAACCCCCAGATCCTGCTCGTCTGGGTACGGCCACGCCAACTGGGCAACCCCTTTGGTCCTGCTCGCCCGGCTTCGGCCACGTCGTCTCGGGAAGCCTTTCCAGTCGAACCACCACCACAGTACGCTGCACCGCCACCCGCGCCACCGACAACCGGGCCCAGCCAGCAGCAGCAGCCGCAAGAGGGCACCGGCATCACAGCAACGGTGCAAGGCGCGCCCTCCGAGACTTCCAAGAAGGAGTACTTGTCGGCGGTCAAGGCCTACGAGCAGCAGCTGGGGCCGAACATTCTGCGGGGCAAGATGTACATCGAGAGCATGCCTGCGGACGCTGTGCCGCCCGAGCAGAGGTTTTCTACGCGGACAGCAGCGCCGGGAATGGTGCCGGGAATGGCGCCCGGAGTGGAGTGCGGGTACAACATGGCAATGGGCATGGGAACGGGTCAACCCTGCGGATACGGCAGCGGCAAGCCCATTGGCGATGGCTACGACGGCGGGAGGCCAATGGGCAGCGGCTACGGCCAGCCCATAGCCTCAGAACGACCGTCCAGTGGCACGAGTTTGGCCGTGCAGCGTAGCAGCGAGGGGTTTAAGGAATTCGCGGAAATGCACTCGGCGCTGAAGTTTGCGGAGCTCGCCGAATTGCGGCCTGAAGTCAAAAGACTGATGGACATGGGAGGCCGTTTGGAAGACATTATCAACCTTCCCCAAAATTACGAGGGACAAATGGTACAGTCCGGAAGCGGCTACACCGGGCCGCTCATGAGGACGCCAGGCAGTTTTGAAAGGCCGATGAATTCGCCCGGGTGCTTTGGAAGACAGCCCATGCCTGGAAACGACCCGCCGACGCGACTGGCTCCCGATTACGCCGGTCCGCCAGATCGTTACGATGGTCCACTAGGTCGCTACGACGGTCCATCAGACCGGTACTACGGTTCGTCAGACCGGTACTACAGTCCGTCTGAGCGCTACTACGGTCCACCACAGCGCTACGACCGTCCACCAGATATCTACGACGGTCGACCGCCAAATGTGAGGTCTTATGGAAGACGTGCTTTTCCTGGTGAAAATTCGCGAAGCGTCTGGGAAGACGAGTTGCCGGGGCGGGCCGCACAAAAGCCGCACTCGCAGAAAACGGCGTTGGACCTCTTACGCAAGATACGGGAGGACATCCAGGAGCATTGCGCAGACGGCATGTACCATGAAATGCACCGAGAAGTCACGGGGTATGAAATTGATGAAAAAGAGGAACGCCGGGTCCGAGTCGGCTGTGTCGCGCAGAGAACTACGTCTCCGCGAGGCATCCGCGACGAAGACGTTGAATCGAGAAGATCTCGGCGCTTCCGGGACGACTACGACGTCTCGAGGAAAAGCTCGTCGCCACGGAGACAGCCCTCGAGGAGGCGGCAGGAGTCGTCGTCTTCGACTTCCTCATCCTCCGACGGCAAATTGCGACGTTCGCGCACCTCTCGATGGCGCAAGGATGGTTCGACCAAAAGCTCGAAGTCGCGGTCGAAGCGACGGTCTAAATCTATGACTAGAAGGTCGCCTTCGTCGTCCAGCTCTTCCTCTCAGGCGGCCGAAGACGCGGTAAGGGCAAATCCGCGAAGAAAGAGTCCTCCTCGTCTTCATCCAGCTCCTCTTCGGACGTTCGACGGGGGAAGAAAAAAGGCGAAGGGGTCGAGTTTAAACGAAGCGTCACCGGGCGGATGTCATCCGAAGCGCAGAGGGACTTGGAGAGCATTCTTAAACATTGCGAGGCGGTGGTAAAATCCCTAAGTTCCACGCGGGGTGGCAACGGCTGCCCCGTCCTAAACATGCTGGGTATACGGTCGCCCGAACAGGCGAGTCTTTACAGACCGCCATCGAGGAACACCGTAGAAGCGCTACCGATGTACGGGATCGAAGAGAGGAGCCGCTCGCGAAATTTTCGGCGGCGAGATGACGGTACAGAATGGCGTCTCGAGGCCGGCGTTGACGAACCTCTCCATTTCGACATCGAGGAATTTGGACCGCGAGGTGGAGGGCTCCGACAGCGGCGTCACGAGGAGCTTTGGCGAGCAGACGCAGCGCATGCGTTCTCATGGATCTGTTTACAGATACTGAGAGCAAGCCGTCGGCCTTCAAAAGGGATTAAAGAATGCCAACTACCAGACTCGTCTTGCACGCACACTTAATTTCTTGCAGGCGCGCTCGGTGGGGGAGCAGTTTTTATCGTATGGAGTAATAGCCAACTTCACTATACTGACCATATACTGCAGTATTTCTACGGGATAATGCTTTACTATTCTACTTCAGGTTGATTTCCGTTTGTGTTCTGCGATGGTCAACGCCCTGCCCTAGATGACTCTCGTACAAATTAAGGGTCTGGCTGCTTTCAGTCTAGTTTTGTGCCACGTAAACCTATAGAATGTTCCCGCCATTTGTGCATGGTAGCGTAATAATGGTAACCATCACCATAGGCGTGCGCAGGGTTCTCGATTAGGGCCTAAAGGTCAGAAGAAAGTGCAAAGACGGGGAGTGGTTATATATTTCAATGAGATAGACTTGCAACACAAGTGCTGTGCAACTCGGTGCTACGCACGTTATTAACGAGGAAAAGTCGAAAGAGGCCAAGCTCCCCAATAGATTAAAAAAATGAATGTTAAGTGATAACTTGTTTCCCATGACGGTCTGCTTTTGCCCCCCCCCCCCTTCTTAGGGCTGAAAGTAAACAGCTTTTGAAAGGTAACAATGGTTCCGAAATTGTTTCATTATGTATCGCGGCTGGCCCCTCTGCCCCCCACCCTTCCCCCCTGTGCACCCTATGGCCATCACGGTATCCTTGCGAGGCATTTGCGAGGCAAGTACTTCTGTCCCGCCATACCCAGGAGGAATGTTGAACGCATTCCTCGCCCACCTGGTCAAGCATGCAGTACAGCCCGCTACGGTAATTGGGCGTGGAATCCTGAGAATGGACACTAGGCGAAGGACCAGGGTAAACGGACGGCTAACCGATAAAATGGGGACACACAATGGGGGTTCGAAGTTGGGGTAGTAAGGGCAGAGCTCTATGGAAGACCTAACTCGATGAAGGAACGGAATGGTAAAATTTAGTATGAGGATGCGGAATAAACGTTGAATAGAGCAGCCAAAAAATGAATTCGTGCTGTGCTGTAAAGAGCCGTCACTGACTCAAAGAGAGCCTACAGCGGTTTCAGAAAGGGGGTGATCTCCTCAGAGGCAGCCACAATACTATCGAAAAAGAGGGCACCGGGCCGAGCCATAGAGCTCACATGGGTGCCTGCCCATACAAAGGTAGCCGGCAACGTCATCGCTGACTACCACGCCCGAGCAATGACCCTCTGGGCAGGGCAGGACACGGACACCGCAACTCCGGCACTCACATATAAAGAAATTACGAACGAATACAAAGACGAGCGGCGTACCCTCCCCGAGCCACACCGCACCCTGACCAGGGAGCAACAAACAATACTCAGGCGCATCCAGGCGGGGTCACTAGCCCACCCCGTCCTGTTGCATACATTTTACCCTGAACACGAGGGGGACCGCTGCCCATTCTGTAATACAAACAGCGGCACGCTCGCACACATACTGGCGGAGTGCACTAAACTCAAGGCCCCTATACCCCCCCACCCTCCCTCCACCCCCCCTACCCCACTCCACGAGCGATGGGAGACCTTGCGGTCCAGCCCCGCCCTGCCGACCCAGCTCGCGCTGACGGCCAGGGGCCAGGAGCTGCTGGCCCAATACGGTTCCCGCGACCTGGGAACCGCTCCGTCTGGCGTCTGAAAACGCCTCCAGCTCAAATAAAGTTATTACTACTACTACTTGTATGGAGAAGTCTGCGTCGTGATGATGGGGATAGTGGTGGTGTGATGATTATGCTGACAGCGCATAGTGTACGTGTGGAGGGCTAGGTTGACCTTTCTTGGAACGTCGCAGCTTTTTTGCCCAAAATACGGGGGATACTTGCCACTGTCTTAAGAATGTGGAAGCGAAAGATTAATTGGACCTTTGCTTGGTGGGCTGCTGAACCTTGTGGCGAACTTTGCGACCGTACACGTCCATACACCTCCCCCTGGACTCATTCCTCGCCATCGCCAGGAGACCTCCTGTTAATCTGTTGTTGAACTTTGAGGCCGCGCCCGTCACAGCGTAACCAGCCCGCCCTCCAAAGCTAGTTCAGCTCTCGAATAATCGGCACGAGCATTTTGTTCGCACCCGTCGTCACATTTCATCTCTGGAGGTGTTCGTATTGCACGAGTTTTTGTGGTTTGAGTGAAAGGAAAGGGAAAGGAAAAGCACTGAAAATATTATCATTGATATTGTAGCGACAGCATCGTCATCGTAATCATCAATGGCCACAATCATCATCAGCGGTGCCTGGCCACCGTCAGCAGGTTCCACGCGCCGCACACGAGATCGAACACGACTGTCCAGCCGGTTGTACCTCGTCATCGCCGCTCCCACTGCTGGCCGGTTCTACGCTCTCCAAATAAATGTAGGAAACCGCATCAGCCAGACCAACCGAGTCTGCTCCCTACATCATTATTGAGCGCAGCAGGGAGACCACCTGAAAACAACCCATTGCGGGGGAAGGGAAGTAGAAGGGGTGTGAAGCGAGAGAGAGAGGAGTTCTAAAGATATAGAGGAAGAAAGAAGAAAGAAAAAATTGCGAAAAAAAACGTGCACTAAGTCGAGCAAGGCTTGCACCAAAGCGCAGCTGGAGGAGTTCTTTCTATGCAAGCACTCAAGGACACACCCCCATGTCATTTCATTTGGTATGAAATTGTTTATTTACATGTTCGTCGCTTTTCCTGTGGTAGTCATCGCCATATCCATCTATACCGTCGTCTTCCTCATGCATCACTGACGGGCCCACATCCCAAAGTGGAACGCTTCAGCCCTGCGCTAGAACCGGCGACAACCAGCTTCGCGAACTGGGCGTCTGAAGCTCAAGCTGTCTTGTGCTGCCCCCTTGAGGCGCGTACGCACATGAACTGTTTTCTTGGTATTTTGTGTAAGTTCTACGAGCAAGCATGGACGACGCCGGGCGCTTCTCGTGAGGGGTGTGCTCATGTGCGCGGTAACAGGCCGGATTAAGTATGAACCTGGGTTTTGTGATGGTGCGGCACACCGCTCACATTGCGGTCAGCAACAACAGCTCCACTCTTAAACATTCGCGCCGCTTGCACTAGGTGTGCAAAGCTGGGGAAACAGCTGAGCTGCCGGCCACTCTCCCTTCGTCGCAGACCCGGCTGTTGCACCTAACATGAATTTCCGAACTGGGTGCTGAATGTTCTTCATGACTGACAAGCCCAAATCGTTTTGTCCGAAGCCTTTCAGATCCCTCCCAAAGTTTACCGCGAAAGCACGCGCTAGAACCCGCGGCCGAGTGGAGACAGCTCTCGTCAAACTTTGTCGCGATTGCTCCCTGTCCTAAGCTATCGCAATGTTCAAGTGGCAATATATCGACGTGCTGCAGGGTTTTTCTTGTTTTTTTTTTTTCGCGTTCGTTCGCAGCTTCCCGCAATACTGCTATAAATCTTTCCCCGTTTGCAGTCAGTCGCTCTTTCGGCATGCGCCAGTTTCTCCTCGTTCTCTTCCCCCGCCCCGTCCCCCCGAGTTGCAGTGGTATTGAGCGGTTGTGCCGCCTTTACACGCAGCTAGACGGAATAGCTTGTCGAGGCACAGGCAGAATTCTCGCAAAGTGGAAAACTCTCCGAATGAGACATGGTCAGGTTCTTTCACAATTTAGATTGACCCAGATAGTTCGCCCTTTTACGCACGCAGCTAGCCCTCTATGCAGTTATAATGGACGCAAGCCATACCGACGGCAGATAGCAGTGCCTGCCCAAACATGTCTTTTTAATGTTCAGAGCGAGACGACCAGAGCTGCAGCTGTTTTTAGGATAGAAGTCGATAAAAAAAACGCCGCTACGTTACAATCGGTTTGGTAGTGGTACCTTACTTCTTTCTCAAGTACCGACATCAACTCGTTGAAACTAGATTTTTGAAAACTGATTTCCCTCCCTCTTTTATTGAGTTTTATCCCTTTTCATTGAAAATGCTGACTTGTGAAGGAAAGTTTGATATCCACCTAAAGCAGCCATACGACTACAAAGGAAAGCTATACAGCATTCTCAGAAACTTCGGTGTTGAAGAAAAATGCGTCCTGGTCCAGGATTCGAACCCGGGACCACCGCTTAACCGGAGCAGTCGCTCTACCAACGTAGCTAACCAGGAGGCATGTAGGTGTTAACACCTGTCCTTCACTTCGAGTTGTTGATCAATTCACTCTCGCGCTACAAACTACTAGCCTCCTGGTTCGCTCAGTTGGTAGAGCGACTGCTCCGGTTAAGCGGTGGGGTCCCGGGTTCGAATCCTGGACCAGGACGAAATTTTCTTCAACTGCGAAGTTTCTGAGAAAGCTGTATAGCTTTCCTTTGTAGCCGTATCGCTGCTTTAGGTGGACGTCAAACTTTCCTTCACAGAAACGTACTCCACCTGGCGGATTTCCCCTAAATGTGGTCATTTAAAATGCTGAATTGTACCAACAGCAGTAAGGACAGGACACTGATGTGTACACCTTGGCCTTCAAATCTATTTCAAATCCTCGCAGGCTTTCGTATGCCAAAATACTGTATTTCGTGCGAAATGTTTCATGACGTATCGCTTGCATAACGAAGTATTTTGTTTTGGGTCACTGCGCAAATGCCGTTGGTCACCAATGTCCCTGTAGCATATTCGCTGCCCGTGATGCACTCGAAAATGACGGAACCCTAAAAGAAATGACGCCCCTGACTGCCAAGGAGTTATGCCACCTACTGGAGTTTTGCATGTCTAGCACATATTTTTCGTACAAAGGGACGATTTTCAAACAAGTGGAACCGCAATGGCGGCCTCCGTCTCCGTAACAATGGCTAACCCGACCATGGAGCGCATGAACGGAAGGGCTTTGAGAACTGCCGCAGCGCAGCACAAGACGAGAGACAACAACACAGAAGAAGACACACAGAGCGCTAGCTTCCAACTTTAACGACAGAGAAACCCAACCACCACATCTATCGGCCCTCATCAGCCAACACACCTAATTTGATCTAACCACAACAACACAAATAAAACCGCGTAGAAGTTCAACGTTGTCTCTAATCGATAAAGGTATGACAATACAAATACACCGATAAATACCTTCACAGACAAAAAGTTGCCAGAGGCACGCAAGGAAAAGCATGGAGGGCATGCGCAAAAGAGAGACACTCTAGACGAAATAATCACGGGTGTGCCCTAAAAAAACTTTCTTGTCCTGAGAGCTACCGACGGTTTCGAAACGCAAAGATCATCCAAATCAGCGATGGCTTTCGCTTACAAAATTTGGTGTGTCGGGGGGTGTCTCGGTGCTGTGCCAGAACAGCACCCTCCTGAAAGGGGGGGAGAGCCGGCACACGTTTTGCAATGTGAAGCAAGAAAGCCCCCATTCTGACTGCGAACATTGTAGCTACGCTCCTTTAAGCGGTCATTCAGGTCTGATTGCCCCACGTAAAGCTTGCCGCAACGCAGCCTAAGGAAAACAGCAAGGTGGCAGTGATCCCGTACCTGCCTAGCTTGTCCCATAGCCTCAAAAATATAGCTTCTCCCTCCAGCATAAAAGTAGTTTTTTCTGCTCCCGAGAAGCTAGGAAAGCTCAGGCGATTGACAAAGCGCAATCGCTCGGAGAACCCCTCATGGAAGACAAACCACAGAAAGAAATTTGTTGAGTGCACAGCTAGTGTGTCCGTTATCAGATTTCGCGACGTTGCGGCACGTTTTACCTCATGTGATTTACCTCATAAGAAAAGTCATGCCCCCCTCAGTCAACGACGACGTTGGTTGAACCACGCAGCTTCTCGTGATGGACTCTTTGCTTGGCCAATTCCACACTGCAAGTATGAACTACTCGAAGGTGCGCACCGCTTTCCTAGAATACCCACCGCAACTGTCGGGAGTGCACTCCGTGGGGGGCCCAAGGTGTACGGCGCGAATCGCTGCCTGCTGCTTGGCGTTCAGTGAGCATGTTTTTGCGTGGGTGCCGATTTGAGGTGTTCAACCCCAAGCTGTGACGTTAGGCCTAGCGTCCTAAACCTCGAAGCGGGAAGTTAGTTCTAACGCCTTGTGGCTAACCAACCTTACGGCATGCAGAGCAACTCCATTCTTTTCTTGATGTATTCTTTGGTTGCCGTCTGAGTTTTCCAAACCCCGTCGCCCATGTCGAAATGGAGCAATGGAATAGACGCCGGCTTCATAACGCGAGAAACCCGGGTTCGATATGATCCAGATGATTCCGCCCAAGGGAAGCGTTTTAACAGCCAAGCAGTTTAGCGAAACTGTTTAGCAGTTAAAAATGCAAAGAATTGACCAGCGCGCGCACGTGAGCGCGGGTCTCGCGGCAACCGCCCGGCAGTTAACAAAACCAAGAAAATGCCGAGCGCTCGTGTGTGCATGCCTCGCGGCGACCGCCCAGCGCCCCCTGCGCACGTTTGTCAAGCCAAGCTACCCAATTAGGGAGATTGGCCAAGATTGTCCCCAAGAAGCTCCAGCGTTCACCGTAATCGTGACAACACTTTCGGAAAGAGAAAGACTCCAGCGTTCACCGTAATAGTGGCAACACTTGCTCGGAACGAGGAAGACACGTCATAGCGTACGCGCCCCCCCCCCCCAAGGCGATATGCAATGATTAGCACTTCCATAAAAATTGAGTAAGCTCACACTTATAGCAACAATGATGGAGTAAAGGTCGGTGCGGCAGCGAGGAAGAAGGAAATCGGCTGCAATCGTGGGATGGTCATGAAGGTTTTGTAAATTTTACGAGTGAAGGTTAATGTGAGCTTCCTTTATTTTTTTCCTTCACTTCATCCACGATCATTCATTATCATCGAGAGTGAGTTGGCTTTCCTGCAGGGCGTATTGGCATAAGGACACTAAAGCTTCGCTTTAAAAGTCTGACGGACGACGCAACGTAACCTCATTAGTTACGGAAGAAACGTGGTTTATTTCCCGAAAATACGTTTACAACAGCCATCCGGAATTGTTTCCAGAATAAATGCCGCATGACAGTACTGCTCGACGTGTAAAAGCATTGCTTTGTGCCTGTAATAAGCCTTGGTTGCTGGCGGGTTGGTTTATGGTTTATCAAAAAACAAATACCGTGTGGCTGTCGCATCGGCGTTGCTGAAAACATCTTGCCTTTTCTCTGAAACTTTATTCCGTATTCATGTCTTCCGCTGCTGTATAAAAGCAAGCAGTTGTTCGCCTTGATTGCAGTTGGTGGCAAACAGGGAACCGGGCACATACCCCCCCCCCCCCCCCCCCCCGGAATTTGCTTTCTGCCATGAGATAGAGCACACAAAATGACATAACGAAACTAGAGAGATGACAAAGCTTAGCGGCCCGTTTTGTAGTTCAAAATTATACACGGTATTTTAAGGCATCACAAACAAAGGGAAACCTAGGCTGGAAAATACACTACAAAATCGTATAACGACATTCAGACTACAATTTTTGCACAACATATACCATGCTAAAACTGGCCTCAATCGTGATACCTACATGAAAGCACCAGATTACATTTCTTCAAGGCGTGACCGCGCACTTAAAGGAGCCATGAAGAGAAAATGAAAGTTTGTTTTGTTCGAAAGATTTCGTGTTTTGTAGTGCCCCCAGCGCTTGTCCGGATACAAACGATGCTTTATTCAATGAGAAATTAATTAATTTATGTTAAAATTTAGATTTTTCCGCTAAATCGTTTGTTTTCGGGGTCTCCAATGACATCAATGACATCACAGAAACCGACCGCTCTGCAGCCTAAACACCTTTATTCATGCGTCCGCCGTACAGGGTAGGGACACGTATACGCTGCAGGGGGGTAAAGCGAGCTCCGAGACCGTACGAATCGTGGGCGCTGACATGATACAATTTTCATGGTTGCCAGATCAATTGTATTGAGCCTTCTAAATACTTCTGCCGTAATTATTTAACTAAAACAGAGAACTGAAGCAAAATAGTTACAAATAATTGCTTCAGTAATTAAAACTAGTTTCATAAAAACTGTTTAGTGTAATTAAGCTCTAATTAGTGGAGAAAGAGTAAGTTCGTACTTCACTTTTGGTTTCGATTTTTTTAAGTGTGCAGCCCTGGCGCCTGACTTGCGCAGTGTGTGTGTGCAGTCTCCGGCTCAGATCTGCGTGCGTGCAAAACGTATACGTTATACAACTCGGATGCACGCGCTGAGCAAGTGCCTCCCCGGGCGCTTGCGAAGCCGTCATTCGTTTCTTCACGTTAAGCACCTTATCTATTGGCCCTGAACTGACGCCGGACCAGCGATTCCGATTTGATCTTGACTACCGCAAGTTCACTACAGGCTACGGAGTGGCAGCCAGCGATCGTTCCCGTTGGAAGAGAAATAAAAAGAGCTTTTATAATCTCTCGGTTCCAGTTGTTTTATTCATGGAACTTCTTACAGCTCTTCGTGCTTCGAACTTTCGCGGAATCGTTCTTGAAGGTAGAACGAAAAAATAGGTAACAAAATGCGGTTTCTTTTTTAATCAGTCACAATAAATCAATAAGTCAGTGTTGTCTTCTCACGCGCTCTGTGCGGTAAATTACTGTCCATTCAATACTCGCATTCAGTCCCGCAAGCTTTCCCTTTGAAGTGGTGGAAAGCAGCTAGAACTTGACGAATACAGACAGAAAGGAAAACGGGACACGCCGCGGACTGTATTTCGCATACTCCCTTGGCATGCATTCTTCCACTCTGTTGGCCTGCGATCGACCGCGCTCTTTCGATCCTGTGCTTCGCCGCAACTCACCGGCAATAGCAGCGTTGGCCCATGCGATGTTTTTTTTTGTGTGTAAATAAAGGTTTTACATTGAGCTAAAGCGACAGTCAACTTCACGTTGTTTGAAAAGCATTGAGCGACTCGCAAAATGTCACAGAATGGCAAAAAAGCGGCACAGCGCAAACATGCACGGAGATCATACGGAGATTCATTTTTCTGTGCGCCTGCAGTACGGATCAGCTGACTCCTTGGCGTCCTCGCGCATGCGATCAGTCGCATTCGAGCTTGCGCGCAAGTGTTGTTTGAGCGTTGCCACATCTTGCTCAAATAGTCTCAGTACATATAAGTCACACGCTAAACCGAAAACACGTCGGTTACCTACCCACAGGAGATAAACTACGCAATGCTGTTGATGCTGTCGACGCCGCCTACACAAAATCCGCCTGGCCAGCGGTCCGCCATGTTACAATTAATCCGGCATGCTTCGCTAGCCGGACGCGGAAACGCCACAGTAGCACGTTGCCAGATTACAACCCATCGCTTTCGCCGTTTTTAGTAAGCAAAAGCTCAGCTGGCAACCTTCAAATCGTTGTATCATGTCTGCCACTGTGTGTCGTACGGTTCCAATGCATTGGCTCAGCGGCGCGCTTTCCCTCTAGAGTATATTATCTCTATGATACGCTGGCGCCGCCATTTTGGTGTCGCTCGCTCACCACCGAAAGAGGTCATTGTGTAAAAACGCGCTAAAATTATCGCCGCAACGCGGTTTACTGGCGAAGTTGAATGCATATTACCTGTTTCGCGTTGCTAGGTCTCGTGGGAAACGAAAAGAACAACGCGTTGAGCACGTTGCTCCAACTGCGGTGGCACGGACCGTTCAAAGGGGTCCTCCACCCTGTGCGGCGGTGCTGGTGCGTTGCCGCGTTTCTTTACATTACCCGAACCTAGATGGCGCCACCATACCATGGCAAGCCTTTGGTTTGTTTTTGACCGTATTTAAACCTGGCTTTGTTTTTGTTCTGTGGAGAAAATAATCGTTCCTGCTGAAAACAGTGCTCGCTCGACAATATGGTCACGTAAGACACCGCTGCTTGCGTCAATCGGCCAGTGTCGTCTGAGACGACCCCAAGCCCCGTAGTACTGTGCAGCTAAACCAAGCATAGTGGGCGCAGTACCAACAGCAGTACGCATCAGTACTTCTATGTTTACATGTGCTTTCGTAACTTCCACTGTTTGTCCCACCATTCTTATTGCTTTGTAAA
This sequence comes from Haemaphysalis longicornis, assembly GCA_013339765.2. Taxonomy (NCBI): domain Eukaryota; kingdom Metazoa; phylum Arthropoda; class Arachnida; order Ixodida; family Ixodidae; genus Haemaphysalis; species Haemaphysalis longicornis. The sequence goes on along the minus strand of CM023449.1, from coordinate 5,641,816 downwards.
GAATGTGCCCTAATTTTAAGCGCAAATCGCTTGTTCGGCTAGCTTCTAAGCTCTACCTAATTTGCGTCTGATTGTGCCGGCCGCCGCCAATCGCAGAGCTGGCTCGAATGACATCATAGGTTCTGTTGCGGAAAATGAGCTGGGGGGTTGCATGGCCATTCCCTTTTTTCTTAATTATGTAGCTTATTTGAGCGAAGTTTACGTTAAAAGTGGTGTCAGTATGATTCAAACGAGGCAATCTTTTGAATGAACCAAACTTGTGTTTTCTCTTCATGGCTCCTTTAAGAATAAAGAGTATAGATGTAAAACTGAGTTTCTTAAAATGTCTATTTTTTCTAAAACGGTCAGTGAGTGGAACAAATTTCCCCGTGATGTCATATTGTTATCTTCAAGTGATGCCTTTGCTTCAGCCGTTCGATTTCTTTTTTTTTTTTTTGCTCTCGAGAACCGCTGTATTTTGCTTCACGCATGTATGGTTTTTTTTTCTCATGCTCCTCGCTTGTGTCAGAAACTTGCCATGAACTGTAATTGTTGTCTACACGTGTGCTGTACTAACTGCTTTCATTTATTAATGAATTGTGTACTGTTTACCCCCCCTTCCACACTGTAGTGCCAAACTGTCACTGTGGGTGCTGTGATGAATAAATAAATAAATAAATAAATAAATAAATAAATAAATAAATAAATAAATAAATAAATAAATAAATAAATAAATAAAAATAAACTGAATTAGAAACGTAAAACTGTAGAATATTGCGCGCCGCGTGACACCTGAACACGATGGCATGTGTGTAGAAAAGGAGCACATCAGCCGAGCAGATTCCTGACTCTAGCGAAGCTGACGCAAATCGCGCAGTAAGACAACGGAATGTAGACAGACTCGAACACCATGTAGCAGAAAACAAGCCGCTCGAAGTATTTCGCGCCGGCAGACAAAAGAAATAGCAAAGCGAGAAAAGGGGCGCAGATATGATGTAGTAGTATAAAAGTTGTTAACGCGTACCGCGAAGCTTGCCTTCTACGCACGTACACAGACTTGGGTGCCCTTAGGAATGTTTTTACGCAGTTGCCTAGTTCATCTGTAGCATGCACGGTTCCTCTGATCTACTTGCAACGTGCGTGTAAGGCTCAACCAAAAGTCCTGAAGTTCAGGCACTTGCCCCCCGCCATGGTGGCTCAGTGAATAAGGCGTTGTGCTGCTGAGCCCACGGAATGCGGGTTCGGTACCTGCCGCGGTGGCTGCTTTTCTGAAGGAGGCCAAAAGCGAAAACGCCCGTGTGTCGACACTTTGGCGCACGTTAGAGATCCCAATATGGTTTAAATTAATCCGGAGCCCCCCATGGCGGCACGCCTCCCGGCCAAGGTGCGTGGAGCACCATTATTCGATACTGTTTGCTACGTTTCTTAGTGGCCCTGATTCTTGAAAGTCAGAAAGTTGTAACGCAGTTACGTCAGAAAATCACCTAATGTATACATTACTTGTTCTATTTCCGCTCAGCTCTTCGGTACAATTAGTATCCAACCAAAAGGTCACGTGCCGTGCATTTATTCAAGATCACAGAATGGTGACAAATACGTGCTTTCTTTACCAGTCAAATTCCCTCCCTTCACTGCCGGAACTTCCACTATGTGTAAAATACCCTGTCTGTACTATGACATCAAGCGTTCCATTGCTTGTTGCTTCTCCGCCTTTGAGCACGTATAAAGCCTCTAAACACAATTATTTTGATTCATTTATTAGCGCCCGAATACGGAGAGGTGGTGCATGAGGTGATTGCTTGCACAAAAATGCATTGCCAATGGATTATAGCTTCAGCAGGGCAGCTTTGTAACCAGTAAAATACCAACAATGTCGTAATGTGGGAAGCGTGTGAAGGCAGAACGATTAAGCAAAAGCGCGAAAATTTAAATGCCTGCTCATTCAGGCGCCGATGTCTTCTCCAGCTTTCTCGATTCCGACAGCTCAGGAACCAAGCGAAACCATAGTATGCAAGTGATATTTAGCAATACAACCAGAAGTCGAATTGGCTATCAACATTTTAAAATATTTTGTAGAATACTCAATAGTTATTGTGCAATATTCTGTCAAAAGTTACTGTCCGTACATTTGAATGTGGTAGCGTTCATGGTAGCGTCCAATCCGGTAACGTTGTAGAGCGAAGTGCTAACCTTGAAACTGTACACAAAGCAACACTTTGGCCCCAATACTAGCCGTGCGAAAAACAATTGCATTACATTGAATACTTCCAGAGTAACACAACTGCTTGAGCCAAAAAGGCTGCGCCTGGACCATAAAACTGCACTATAATGAACCATTTGGAATCACGAGCATCAAAATCTATTAAGTCGTAAAATACCGAAGAGAAAATTGCCGGTGGCAGTTCGTGAATATCACATTTAAAGAGAGAGAATATGTACGGTGATAGTCACGCGATCACCAGAAAGCGCACTTGTTCTCCGGGTTCATGGTAGACCCTGCAGGGCACTGGAAAGCGTTAGCGAACGCCTCCGAGTTCATGAGGGGCACATTGCACCGAAACCGCCTCGGTGCGTGGTGCGCGACGTCCGTGTCGTTGGCGACCAGGCCGCACCACCTGAGACAGTGAGCCACGAAGAAGAGCTGTTCGGCGCTCAGGGGCAGCTCCGGCAGCCTCAGAGACATCTCTTGCTCTGGCAGCGCCTGGAAGGCTTCGGTCGCCAACAGCAGGCCAACGAAGTCGGCAAGGTTCTCCGAGTCGATCTTGTCATCCGGGAGACCGGAGCGGATGTTGGGACTGACCTGGGGGTTGACGGGGGAGTTGGCGGGAGAGTGAGCGTGGTGGTTGCGCAAAAGCTCAACGGGAATGCTGGTGAATCGTCCAATTTTCAGAAAATACGCTATATTCTTTAAAGGAACCGTGAAGATAAATTACAGGTTTGGTTCGTTTAAAAGACGGCTTTGTCCCGATAGCAACGATACCAGTTTTGTAGCGTAAGCTACATTGGCGGAGGTTGAGCAGTTTCGCGTGGACCTTGAAAGGCCGTGCTGCGCAAGCGCTAGGAGAATTGGATTGGATTCAATTAGATTGGAATGAATTAGATTAGATTTGGCTTAGATTGGATTGGATTAAATTGTATTGGATTGGATTTGGAGTACGGGTGAGTAGAGAACTGGGTCTGCACATTCGCCGGTCTGGGCATTCCAGAGGAGCGGCGTCGTAGCCGCGGCAGACGCACTGGCGCCGGCGCGTGCCCAGCTGTGCGCCTCCTTTTCGCAGTAGCCAAGTCTGACGCTGCGCCGGAGCCGCTTGATATCCGTTATGCGTGGCTCCTGGAGAGCCGTGCTGCGCATGCGCGAGGAGCAGTGACTCGACTAGACTGGACCGGATTGGACTGGATTAAATTGGATTGGATTGGACTGGACTGGACTGGACTAGACTAGACTAGACTAGACTAGACTAGACTGGACTGGACTGGACTGGACTGGACTGGACTGGACTGGACTGGACTGGACTGGATTGGATTAGATTGTATTGGATTGGAAATCGTTTTAGCAGCAGTAAGCACGATTATGACCTAATCCTAGACAACCAGGAAACCTAAGAATAACCAACTGAACCTTAGCTCACGCTACATATATCCTGGCATAGCCGAGCTAAGGCACTGCTAATTTTTATCGCAAACTTTGAAGAAATAGCGGAGCTATTTGGGAAACAAGATGAAACAGTGTCAGCCCCCAGGAATTTCTTTGGCAATTTCTTTATGACGTCACGGAATCTTTTAATGACGTCACAAGCCAATGCCGAGAAACATGACTGGTCCTTCTAGTTACATTTTTTTCGCATCACTTGAATGCTTAGCACACCGATAAGTATGTTTTCATTGTCGGATGGGATTACGCAATTGCTGCTAATACGAAGTTTCGAGTTTCAAATTTATCAATTCTTTCCATGAGTGGAAAGGGTCTCAAGAGCTAAAGGTTACGGCCTGACAGGGGCTCTTGCTAGACACGGCATTCGAGGCAGTACAGTGCAATGAGCAATGAACACAATAAATATCAATTACACCATGCGTAGATCATGCACACAAAAATATACTGGAAGCGTTAAACAAGAGACGGGGGACAGGGACGAATACCGCTATTCACAAGCCCTATTACAGATATAGAATACTTAAATACAATACTTAAATACAATTAAAAACGGTTTTGTAGTTTACAAACACACAACCAATTGGTTAAAGTTGTACCTAATAAACGTATAGTAAACATGTAATAAAAAATACATTCAACAGAGCACATTAAGACAGAGTGCAAGAAGTACGGGCCGATTATAAGTATTCAATACAAAGTTCTAGCAGTAATTTCTTATTGAATTTGTTAAACTTTCGTTTGCAACAATCACAGTGTTCTTCAGTTTTATTTCAGAGCAGTGGTATCGTGAAAATTCGTGTCTTATCTACCGTATCTAGTACGGGTCTTAGGTGTTTTTTTTTTAAGTCCACCACGTAGATAGCACCGATTCGCTGGCACCGATTCATAAAAGCACATCTACAGACAGAGTGCAAGAAGTACAGGCCGATTATAAGTATTCAATACAAAGTTCTAGCAGTAATTTCTTATTGAATTTGTTAAACTTTCGTTTGCAACAATCACAGTGTTCTTCAGTTTTATTTCAGAGCAGTGGTATCTGAAAATCCGTATCTTATCTACCGTATCTAGTACGGGCCTTGGGTGTTTTTTAAAGTCCACCCGCGTAGGCAGTACCGAATTCGCTGGCTGAGGAGTACGATTACAGGTGGCTACGTCACTGTAGCCCTGAATTTTGCAGTTTTTCTATACCTCTTACGCTTTTTCGGTTAAAAACGTCTGCCGTGCTAAAATAAAGTTGAGTTAGCCTCCTCTCAAACTATAAAAAGCTGTGTTTTGTCCTCTTGAGTCTTTAATAAGCTAGTTTTCAGAACTGGAGAAGAAGACCTGTTTCAGGCTCCGCGACTGGTCCGGTAGCCTCCGTTCCCGCTTCTCTTGTCGCGGCGCCGCGATGGCTTCCTTCGCCCACAGCAGGCCATTGAAGGCATCGATATAGCCAGGGAGGCCCCAGTCGATATCCCAACCGCCATTTTCCCGATCCGAGCCGACCTTGAGACCGACCTGGAAATACATTTTGGCGGTACGGTCAAAGCTCCGGAATGTGGAAAATGTAGGATCTTGCTTTTGTCAGAAATTAATAATGGATTGGTGGCTTCCCATACTCCCTTCCACGCGGGTGCCTTCCCTAATTTTTTAACATGAAAGTGTTTTATGTCCGGGTACACAAAGATCTCACTGGCGTCATATCCGTCACGGAAGTGATGTCGCCAGAAAAAGTGCAATTAACGCACCGGCGCCAGGATTCGAGCCCACGAGCTTCTCGCCACAGCAGGAGGTACGTGGCGCTTTGCCTACTGCACTAAGAACAGAGACGGCAGCGGCTTTACTAACGCGCCTTATGTCCTTCCCAATTACTCATTCAGATGGTGCTGCCGTCTACGAGAGGCGAAGCGAAGTAGCGCATCATGACGCTAATGATCGCCGAGAGTTGGCGCCTCGATGCCGGCGCCTTCGTGTACGGGGGACGCGCGTAAACTGAGGCACCCTCTGCTGTCGCATTGTTCCCATGACCGTTTATGTGTTTCAAGCTGCTGTTTCTGTGCATGTTATTTTTGGTTTTGTTGTTCCGGGATAAACCGGTTATTTTTTGTTTGTTTCTTGCGCGTCGGTGTCACTTCGTCGGGCGGGGTCAGGCTTGCGAACCCTTCGCACATGAAGAATGTTCCTTTAACATTTAACTGAAGGCACCTCTCACTTTCGTGTTTTACCGATTCCTATGAAAGTGGGATAAACCACAATTTTTTTTATTTGTCAAGTGTAGAGCAACAGTCAATCTCCGACATTTTTCTTCGTCCGTGGCCACGAAAATCGGAATGCATTTGCTGTGATCTGGTGCATGTCAGCGAAGGGAATTGGGCAAAAAGGAAATTAATAGTTTGTACCAGAGTTGGCGCGCCCCCTCCTCGCAGAATATTTACCAACAAGTTAGGTGTGGTTAATCTGTACCGCCCTATCATCGCCTCAGAAGGTCCGAAATCAAACCCTATTAGACATCATAACGGCCCGCAAAGGTGAAAAACGCTTAATCCCTTAAGGACGTCAAAAAAAAAAAAAAAACACGCGGTACCGATTCGGTTATTTCTATCGAGAAGATATGCCAGGCCTCGTTCGTGTGGCAGCGGTCGGCAGAGGACGCTCCTGTTACTGTGACGACGGGAGCCGCTGGGCCTCATCCATTATGAGTTTGGACAGTCCGCGAACTGCTCGGAGTGCAGTCAGGTCTATATTTTTCCGTGTATACTAGTGCGGCTTCCGATCCGAATGCAAACATCTGACTGCCCTCAAACAGTTCAGGTCTGGTAAATCGAGTATGCTCACTAGCGAGCTACGGCGAGTCTCTCTCTTACGCAAGAAAAAGTATTTTCGATTGATCCTTTTACACTGCCCAGAACTCTCCCAGAGCGGCTCCGTACACTGCGAGAGCAGTCCTGGATTTTCTATGAACGGCTCACAATTATTATGCACTGGCAAATCAAAAAGACAAGCTGTCACTGGACCTATTGGGTGGGGCGATCACTCTATCCGCCAGGGCAATTTATAGCGAATTGCCTGTTTATGACAAATTGTCTCTTGATGGCGGTATTATAGCATATGAAACGCACATGACATCCGAAGAACAAGAGTGGTGGAAGGTGAAAATTTGTTTTAAAAATATCTACGAACGATACGCACGTATTGATACGATTTTCGCAGGCACAAGGACTTGTTGGCGTACTGCCGTGTGACTTCGTCACCAATCCATCGACCAGGGTTACCGGCGTCGTCGATGTTGGAGTCTCCAGCATCGAAGGCATGCATGATGTTGTGGGCCACAGCCTGCGTAAGAGTGACAAGGCGGGTAATGTCATGCGACCTAGAAGATATACGGCGTAAATCGGCGTAATTGATTCAGTAAGCTTGTCGCAACACTTCCCAAAACAAACAACACACAATTTTCAAGGCGAAATAATTTCTTGCTTCCTCCAGTCTGTACGAACTACGGAAAACAGTCGGCTGAATTCAATATGATAGGACTGTGGAACAACCTGCCCCTCCCCCTAAAAAGTCGAAACCAATTATCATCTTTTGACCGTTCACTTAGATGTTTTTTTTCTTGAATAGTCCTTCATTCACTCTCACCCTATAAATCCAAGGAAAACGTATAAAAACCGGGCAGCTGTGTGTCTCCAGTTGACCGCCGTTGCTTTATTCGTCATGATTGTATTTCAAGTGCAGAGCACTTCATGGGCTCGCCTTGTCCTCGTAGCTCGCTAACGGTGGATGTCAAGCGACTGCCAGAATCAGGCGGCGCAGCGAGATAACGGACCCAAGTAGAGCCTGGTATACCGTCATCAGAGGGCCACGCTGTCTCCGAAAATCACGTGGTTTAAATAGTCGTAACCGTTCGAACCTCGTGAACCACTGGCGCTTGTCATACATCTCCCGGTTGTTGAGCGCAAAGAAAACTGCAGGTACATTTCAGGCAAAATCTGTTTATATAACCGGCAGCCCCCACGTTCATTAATTAAGGAACGCTCGTTGCGTTGGTTTTTAATATAGTAAGCGAAAAAAGCGGCTGCACAAGAAAAAAATGGCGGGTTCGAAATTACGCAGAAAGGCTTGAGTGCGCAAGAAAAAAATGGCGCGTTCGAAATGACACAGAAAGGCTCCAGCCACGCAAGAAAAAAAGTAACGCGTTCGAAATTACGCAAAACAGCTCCAGCATACTAAATTAAAGCAAGAACAAAAACAACAGAGCTACCGCTCGCGCAGTTTCAGCAAGGTGGGGTGCCAGCACTGCGAAGGCGGGAAATTTGAATTGCATATTCATCAAGAGAGGAGTGAGACAGAGCGGCGAAGAGCGTGATGGGTGGTAGCAGCGAGCGGATAACGGCGCCACCACCCATTACGGTGAATCACTGCTCCGCACTTCCGACAGCTTTCACATTGAGTGGAACGGCATTAATTTTTTTTGATCCACCTCAGTGCAAGCCCTTTGCTTGCACTGAGATGGACACAGTGCGACGATGGTCGTTCATTAGTGGCCAAACCTTTAAGTGGTGGTTATTCCCCGTTGTGCGTTTATTGTGGGAAATGAATTTACAGCAACTCTGTTTTCGTACACGTTCTGTTTGTTTTATGGGGGCTTAACAAATCATCCGAGGCTGTTTGGCTGCTCTTGAACTCCTTTTGTTCTATATTTCGATATTTTCGATGTCCAGTGACGCGTCTTAATTTTTTTGTAACCACCACCCAAATTTTTGGCCAGTAATGAACGGTCATCGTCGCACTGTGTCCATTTATCTCTGTCCAATTGATCTGTTTAAAAATCTGCGCTATATTTCGGCTTATTTATTCTGACTTCTATGTTTTACCTGTTTTTATGTACTTTTTAAAAAGAGGTCCCCCACAGTGATAAACTATGGGACCTCTTTCTGTATTCCTTACAATATATGTATTGTATTATATGCAGACTTTCTAATAAACTTCAAACGTCAATGCGCCTAAGCCGCCTGGCAGTCCTGACATCTATTATAATTCTCCCTGAAAACTGGCATTCGCAGTCACCACATTTGGGGTGAAAGGGCGCTCAAAAAACATCAACACGTGGACGACGTAAAAGAGACATTGCGTTTCTATTTTCTACAAAGAAAGAATTAGAAGCAACAGAAAATTCTCAGGGGAAGAAAACGTCCTCTGAAAATTTCACGGCACAGCGTTGATGTACGAGTTCCTAGCAGGGTACTTGAGAATATAAGCCGTTAAATGCATACACAAAACGATAGGGACAGTGAACGAACCGAAGTAATTGACAGAATTAGCGTCTGAACTGGGGCCAGTTGGTTCGTTCTTAACATACACACAGCGCACAACTTGGAGTGAAGGCAAAGCCTATGATGAAGGAAAGAACGGACAAGCACAGACTTATCAGCGCTTGTCTGTGCTCTGCTTGTCTGTGCTTTCCTTCACTCATGGTCCTCGTTTTTTGCGTTGCGTGCATAATCAGAATGAACCAATTGGTCAGCGCTTCTCTGTTCTTTTCCTCACTTCTGGTCCTCGTTTTTTGCGTTGGGTGAATGTTTAGAATGAACCAACTGGTCAGCGCTTGTTTGTGCTTTTTTAATCTCCTGGTCCTCGTTTATTGCGTTGTGTGAATGTTAAGAATGAACCAAGTGGTCAGCGCTTGTCTGTGCTTTTCTTCACTCCTGGTCTACGTTTTAAAAGCAGAGCATTTCTTAGCCTCGCCTCTTCCTGCGTCGGACGGCGTCCACAGCTCCGCGGCCGCAGCAGGTGCGCCTCTCCTTCTTCTCTCCTCTCTCTCAACAGCAGCTGGCGCGCGCATGCGTCGTAGTCAGCCCGTTCGCTCCGTCGCGGTCTCGGCGTAACAGGTGCGTGATAGCAGCGCGGTGGGGCGTGGAAGGGCGCGCGCTGCTTGCGCATGCGCGCTCCCCCCCCCCGTACTGCTCTCCCTCTACTGCGCGCGCTGCAAATATAAAGCGGCTAGCGGTCGCTCGTGCTTCAGTCACTGCGTTGCTCCTTCCTTCCTTGGTTGACGCTCGCTCCCACGTTTACTCGTGTCTGCTACTCCAGCATCACGGAAGAAGCGATGGAAGCAACACTGCCTTCAACCAGTACTGAGGCCCCAATGCTCTGCATTTACTCGTGTTCCCCTCGCGGGAAGGCGCGGGAATTTTTTTTGCGTTGTATGTATGTACATAATTGACAGAATTTGTGTTTAGCCAGCCACTTACGAACAAAAAAAAAATGCCTGCAGTTGTGAATTTCTAACACTTAAAAACCGTAGGCTGGAAGCAAGCTGGTCATCGTGGAAAATCGTGAGATTAAAATATGTATAAAAGGAATCATAAAGTTGAGTAGGTGGGACCACTCTAGAGCTGAACTTAAATGTAGCAACTTAGTCTTACTGCCATTAGTAGCATTAGGGTAGGGAAGAAGCTGTCGATGAGGCTCCGTCAACGATTCTCTCGACCCCTACGGACACATATAGGGTTCGAAAAATGGCAAGGTAAACATTATCATCGTTATCGTCCGCTCACAGTGCCGAGGGCCCCAAAGTTGTACGACACCGGTCCTGCTCCGTAGAAGAAAGGTGGCTGGAGTGCTGCGGCAGCCACGCCGATGGCATTAGTAGCCAGGTAGAAGGCCTTTGCTTTGGCCAGAGGGAACCACGCGTGCTTCTGGTCACGGAACAGTTGCCTCGAAAACTGTTCCAAGGCCCCTCGCCAGTCGTGAAAGAAGCGAGACGTGCTGGAGTCGCCGAGTCTGCCTGCAATCATAATAAAAAAGCTAGTAGGACAGTTCTCCATTTCGAGAAACTTATCCCCAGGTGCTCCACGTGCCTGTGGAGTTGCAGGCTCAGCAAACGCACAGCCATGAACGAAGATGGATAAAGAGATGTATGAAACCACATTGGCGGCATTCTGTCACAAACTCCCCTTCTGTAGACTTGTTTCTATTGTTTGGAAAAGCAGCTCGCTGGGGCACATCATTCCATAGCAGTCATTTTAGCTAGCGATTTCGAACTTAGTACACGCAATGGAAGATTTGCGTGGCTATATCCAGCCGCCATAACAAGCAGTAAAAGGCTACCACAGTGACGCTGTTAGCCTCTCGCTGGTTTGAAACTTTCATGGCCGTAAGCAAAAAACCCAGGCAGGAACCAGCAGTTCTCGTCCAAGACGCCTAGCGCACGCGTCGGGCTAATCAGGCATACAGCATAGAGCTCAGTATCATTGTAAAGAAAAAACCCCAAATAGGTACCAACTCGCCTGGTTAGTCGTTCTTCTAAGCATCACAACCACATGATGGTTGATGAGGTGCCTCTGAACGATAAATTCCGGTAAATATTGTTTGCAGCTGCTCTCGAAAAGCGGTTTACGTCATTCGAGGGCGAGCGCATGCGTCAGGCTAGGGCAGTGCCCAGCATATGCCGCAGGAGACGCCGAGCGCAAGTGACAAGCCCGCCGAGACGACGTGGAACATTCCTACTCTCCCGCAACAGCATGTGTTGCGGCTTACAACACCTTCGCTTGATATCCATTTTAGGAGGAAGGGACGGCGGCCATTATTTTATCTATAGCTCACCTACAGTAGTGCCACCAATGCAACGTTATATGCATTGCTTTCACCACACCGAGATTACACTGAGCACAGACAGTATTCGCACAAGAGATGTATTTACTGATAGAATACGAAGTAGAGCGAGAAGTCATTGTCTTAAGAAGCCAAGTCAAGCTATCTCTGTGCAATGGCGTGCCATCCAGACTCCACACAAAGATGTCTGCACGCGTGCTTGTCTGTTTGTTACTTCGTTTGCTATTTGAATACCTCCATAGATTATCACTTTCTTTAGTTTTGTAAACATCATCGTGAAAAGTGAAGCTAATCCTGATATTTTTATGCGAAAGCGTTACTCTACTAGACGATAGCCCTTAAACTAACCGTAATGGTCTTCCACGCTGTTGGCGTCTGGAATGTTGCCCGGGAATCCGACGAAGACAGGCATCTTGGCGAGCTTCTGTAGGGCCACTTCACGGGTCTCGTTTTGCATCCAGGACGAATGCGTGATGACGTTCTTGAAAGCCTCCTTAATACTGAGTGTTACGTTTCTGGCCTTCATCAAGGATTCCGTGTGGACAGCTGCAAGATGTGATAGTGAAGTGCGTTGGCATACTTGCCGAGGGAATGCGTTTTGTGCACATATTCTTCTCAGTGAACACCCCACTGGTGGTCATCATCATCATGATTATTATCATCATCATCATCAGCAGCAGCAGCAGCAGCGGTGGCGGCGGCCTATTTAACTTCACTTCAAGGCCGATCCCCAAGATAATAAATAATTCTATTTCTTCTAGGAGAATTCATTTCACAGAGTTCTTCATTGTGAATTCGCGACAATTAAGAATTTCCGTATATCGAGCTGCATCAGCCATCGGGCACCTGTTGTCTTTTTTTAAATCATTCTTGTGAATGTTTTTTTTCCGAACTGGAACATATGCCACAATAAAGTCTGCAGTCTTCGGTGAATTGGTGGTAGATGAATGAAATGTCGGAGGGTATATAGTTAATGAAAAGTAAGAATAGGTGTCCAGCTCTCAACACCATATTTTTTTACAAAAGTGAGCCAGAGATAAATAGGCAGTCTGTCAATTAAATGCGCTAGCTTTTACGCCCATCCGTAAGTCTCTAACCTCATACAAAACTACAAAGAACTCTCATTAAAATTTAATGAATGAATGAATGAATGAATGAATGAATGAATGAATGAATGAATGAATGAATGAATGAATGAATGAATGAATGAATGAACCCACGTTGCTACAGTTTACACGTTGTTTCTATTAGAACATTACAAATTGCTTATGCAAATCCTTGCTTTGTTCGAGGTTTTTCAGGTCCCACCTTCAGTTAAAGGAGAGCGATTCCTTCCCACTCATTACGAAGTACCATTTATAAAGAAGTCAGTTTCCTGTTACGAAGACTACGTTGTACCTCATCAGATTAGCGTGACTACTCACTTCCTTTCATGTACTCCTTCATAAGCGCAGGCTCCATGACGAGCCGCACGTGCTCGAAGCATACGTGCTCAAGCACACCAGCGGCTTCCGGTCTTTCGGCGCCCTCTAGGAGGTCTCCCACGCGTCGCAGTACACTCCAGGCAATCAGGCACCGAAGGCCGTGCGTGCCCACGCCTGGCGCCTCCAGCAGCTTGACGAGGAACAGCGGCGCCGTGTTCAGCACCATGAGTGGTTCAATGGCGCTGTAGTAGCCTTCGGTGAGCTTCAAGAAAATCGATATCCATTGCTCTGCACGAAGACGTGGAGGCATGAAGAAGCCGCACGTCAGGCGAATTTCTAAAACAACAGAATTACGTTTCGCAGTCTTGTACATAGAAGGCACGAGTGAGGTTTAAAATCAGCGGGTTAAAGTAATACACGATGCAGCCTTTCCGTCTGCATAGACAACATAAAATGTATACGAAGAGAAACGGGCGCCGCTTATAACGGGAGTTCGTTTAAGTATGTTGGTGGCCTGTTTAATAAATTGGCCACGTATCTGCTCCTTTTGTTGCAAATGTTGACGAAAGACTGTATACGTAGTCTTTCCTCAACATTTGCCAAACAAATGCCTCCTTTCGCTTTCCCGCTCACCTCTCATGCTGTTCCTCTCCTGTCGCGCTCCTCCGAGGGTAAACACGCTGGATGTTTGCTCAAGTCAATTTAAATTTACCGCGTTCCACTGCTCCAGGCCGGGTGCCTCAATGCCAGCGCTGCCGTACGGGGGAGACGCGCGTGAATCGAGGCACCCTACTTCAACGTATGTACGTTGAAGTAGGGCTCGCTGCCTCTCCCCGGGTGCGTTCCAAGCGGAACGTAAAACCTACCTAGTAGAACCTCGCATAACTGTTGCCGTTTAATTTATTAAAATGCCGCCAGAAGCTATAGTAGCGCGGGCGACAGCAGGCGACGGAGTGAATTTTTTGGCCAATGGATGTAGTAATGAGTCTTTTATAAAAAAAAAACACTGCAAATGTCACTTATGTATTGATTTTCTACCGCACATTTGCGTAATGTTTTGTTCTTGTGCAGCCATGTCGATAAGTATGAACATTGCCACCGACTTAGACGTTCAAGTTTGGCTGTGGGTATATAAACCTATTGAACAACATCTGTTTCACTTTGTCCGGGTGCCTGAATTCAGCTACAGACAGACAGAGAAATAGACATTAGAATCTTCGCGTTTAAGTAGGCCAAGAAAAACTATCATCTTTAAAAACATCATAGCTTAAAAACACTCATGTTCAGCGCATTCCACGGCAAAGAATCTCTATCCTCTCATGTGTGGGCAAAAAATTCAGTGAGAAATTAAACCCTTACAGACAAATGGAATGCGCTCTCACATATGTCTCTAGCTTTGCGGGAAAGCGAGTCTTTGTTATTGCCAAGCGAAGGCGTCATTACTGTAAATTTGTGTGCACAAATGTTGAATATTACAAACATAATCTCGTATAATAGTGTTCGCGACTGTGTTTCATTATTTGAGCAGTCTTCATGTTTCGCAGATTGCAACGCAAGAGCAGCCGCCAATAGAAGGGAATGAATATAAGCTCAGTGTCAATTAATAAATGGGACGAAAAGATAGAGCTAAGGTCGTCGGCGGGAACTGTACTTCAAAGATGAAGGATGTGAAAGTAAATACTGCTGACGGATTATAATTTTCTAGTAGGCTAGCAGAACAGTGCAAATATCGCAAAATACAGGAACACATTGTTTTCCGTCCTCTGTAAAACAATGGGAGCATTCCAATTCATGTCATTGGGTACGACACTAGCCATGTAGGTGTACCCATGGACAGCACGCAAACAGGAGTTGGGACAAAAACACAGAAAGGTTTTAACCATACTGCATAACTTTTCCTTGTGTCTGGTGAGTATTAGAGGGTGTGAAGGGTTTAGTTTCTGCATTCGTGACATTATTTTGTTCTACCTTTCAAACGAAATTCGTTCGTATTGATCGTAGCAAAAAACGTATTCAATATGCAATAATACTATTATCACTCTGGTTGACTCACGACACAATTTTTAAGTTTCAAAAGTACTAACAATAAAAGAATTTCCGAATTTTCAGGGAACTACCACTGATTGGTGTGCTGTATAATTATTTGCGTAAGAACTGCTATTACCTTAACAATACTTTATTCAAACGTGAAGGCGGCCTTATCGCTTCAAAATGAGATTTGAATACCTTTCACAACCAGTGGAGTGCGGTGTTGGAATGCTTTGCACATAACGGTGTATAAACCTGTTTGTGTGGCATTATTTTTCATCGATGTAATCAAATAACAAACATCCATTCTACAATATTTTATTCCCCCGCAACAAACCGAGGTGGTTGCAGTCGTTTACCACCTTTTTTGCCATATAAAATGGGAGTAAAGGTACGAACTTGGGTGTTGGAGCTTAATAAAATGGGTGTAGTCACCTCCCACTACCTTTATAACACCTTTATTACACTTTTTTTATAGAAAATGTGGTGTAAAAAGTTCAAAGCACCTTAAAAGAAGGCCGAAATTTAATGGGGATAAATTTCCGGCTTACTATTTGAATCTTCTTGTCACATTTTTTTTTCGTGTGTCTTCTATAAACACACTTCATCTTCAGAAACAATTTATTATTTCGCAGGAATAACAGCGCCGCCTCAAAACCGCCTCAAAGGATCGAGTACAGAATTTTTTGTAGCCTAACCTCTAGAGGGAGGTCGGGGCCCTAATCGTCTACAATTCATCTCCCAACAATCTCTTCAGCCTCATCATCAGGCCACACCAGACATTTCGCTTCACTGTGATTGCTTCATTAGTTTCTCTCTTCAACGATTCTTTACTTTCTTTGCGCTACACTCCATGGCGTCAAATTTGAAGCTCCCACAAACTGGCGAGGAAAGATACCCCCACTCAATGAGAGGGCACGAAGAATTTGAAAAGGCTGGCCTGGCTGGGCACACGCGGGCAACTTAGTCCCTACGTGTTCCCGTCTGTGTTCTCAAAGTCTCACTCGTGAACAAACCCAAAACAATTTTTCGACATCATAGAAAAATGTCAACTTCATTTACGTTGCAAATAAACTGCTACATTGATAAGATAGCGCTGCGGAGCACGAAGCTGTGACCTCAAATCACTGTACAGATAGCATTAGCCAGAGAAACACATGGCAGACTCCCTTCCCTCTAATAACGTCGACTGCGTCAATTCGAATGTAAAGTGTGATTAGTGGGAAAGGAACACAGCATTTGGCAATAGAACCAACGCGTAGCCGCTTAACAACGCACTTACAGATGGTTTGCAGTTATGGTACGGCATGGAATACGATACACGTTCCATCGGCCACAAAACTTAACAACAGAACGCTACCAAGAATTAGCTGCTGCGTTGAGAACAGGCCTGGAATTGTAAAGCCAGAACAGAAGTGCCGCTCTATAACAATATATAATGCGTTTTACTTCTCCCCATGCGTAGATTATCGTGGTCAATGTCGGAGCCAGGGACTAAACTATAGGTGGTATTCGTTGAAAAGTTTAGCTGTCAGTTTCTTCGCTTGGCAACACTGGAAGCGGCCACAGACATGGCCGATGCGCCAGACATGGCGCGGCTTGGGCCACTGCGGCCGCACGCCGAAGAAAAAAAAAACACTGGCGTGCGTCGTCTGCTCCGTTTCAACCCGATTCTCAACGGTGGCGTCAACAGAGATGCTATTAATCGCACTCACATTAGACTGGAGGCAATACTTTGCGTTCGGCGAGGTAGAGTTCGTAACGTGCGACACAGTCATTGCTTAGCACGGACAAGTACCGCCACCCCGCGGAGCCCGGCGTAACGAGTGACGGCGCACTCACACGGTTGCCTGCATGCGAGCCTCGCCAGCGAATACAGGCAATACATCGATTAGCGGTACTGTTCAAGTCAAGTCAGTTTTATTTGCATCACGGTGATGCGTTCAGTCATAGGCAAAAAAAAAATGAACAACTTATGCGAGATCCCCACGATACAAGACACACATCAAGGTCCCAGCTCACGCCCTTGTGAAAGAAAAACCTGTGTGACAGGTGCGTCGTGCACGTGCTATAACAGATCGGCATAAAGAACCAAGTAACACTCATGCATTCATTAAACACTACTTAGACCTATACACGATCTTCGTCAACTAAAAAATAGGGCAGAAAATTGAGCAACGCACTGCAGGTCATCTACATCAATGCAGAGTACACATAAGTGACATTTTGAAAACAATGGCGTACAAATATTACAGAAGGTAATCTCGTATGTCGCGAGCCTACCACTTACCTGTTGTGGAGAAAAACCGTTTGAAACTAACTGATTTGTCAATCTTGGTAATGCATACCGCATCATCTGCTGTTCATGCCGAATACGCCAAAACGGAAAAAACCAGAAGAAACAAGAAGCCTACCGTGCACGTGAGAGTAATATGTACATTATGTGGTATCTCGTAGCGCTTAAAACCGAAAATAAGCGGCACCCATACTGATAGCTCAGCCCATAAGTTTACAAAGTTTGCAAATTAGCCGATTTTAATTCACGCCCCTAACTGTGTGGAATGTTGGCCACACAGTTAGGCCAACTGAAAGCACAGGATTAATGCCACAGTTACTCAAAGATTCACGTGAGAAGGAAGCCCATCCGAACAGTGTCTACTCTACTGAAGTATCGCAACGAGTGGCTACAAGAAAATAAAATCTTCGAAATAGCCAAAAATGAGACGACAATTTATTGTTTATGCTCCTGCTGGTACGTATGTGTGTACCACGCGTACCGAACGTCACACATTATTTGGAAATCTCTTGGTTTCATAAATGTCCGTCACCTAACCCGTGTTATGACTACTTTTACTTCGTATGTAAAGTTTCTGGTCTTTGTAGTTCTTTTAGTTTGATTTAGTGCTCTTAGTGCTGTGTTGTTGTCGCGGCACGGTGTTTTCGCCCCTCTGCGATTTCAACTGTGGTGTTTTTGGGGGTTTTGGTACTAGGCTAGCATTTAGACGGGTTCGTAACATGCTAGAGGTTGCAACCTGTTCATGCGCTTTTTGTACTTTACTCGTTACGCATTACACCTCCTGCATGGGCCCGGATCTTGGCCTGCAGAATGACTAAATGAGTGAATGAAATGACCTGCCGACATGCCGGAGTGATACTTGACACAAAGACTACATTCAATGGTTCCTCTTGTGACTGGTGAAACGATCGCAGATTGTCTTACCTGATGTAATTCGGCCCTCCGTTAGCTTTCCAAGGTCCTTAATCTGAACAGTGCTGAATTCAAACTTTTGTTGCAGGAAGCCATATGCGATGGTCACAACTTAAAGTATGGGGGAAAAAAATGACACACGCGTCAGTTGTTTCGAGAAAAAAAATGGTATATTTCGCTATAAACAGCAATGTTTCAGTAACGTTTCGTATTAATTATTCTTAAGGTCCTAATGAAGTTAAGAACCAAAATTTAACGCAGGTTTAGAGTCAGCCTTGCAAAAGAAATTGCTGTTCTAGGGCGTTCAGAAATTCAGTGAGCATAATACTAATACCACGTGAACTAAACGCTTGAATGTTCTTTCGCATTTTTCAATAGTACACCTCTCTCCCATCCCATCCCTCCCCCCCTTCGAATAAAAAATTGGGCCGTAACCCCCTGTTAAGCAATTGCCTTTGGTCAGTAGCATTTAAAGCTGAATCCGTCTTCATCACAACTTTTTTTCGGGGTACCTAGCGAGATAGACCGAATCTCCGCCGTTTAAACCAGCTGCACGCAGTTTTTGGCACGGGAAAAGCGGAGTTGATGCTTTTTTTACCGGTAGCGCCATTGCGAGGAACAAAACTTCTCGATAACTTTTGTTTCTATTGTACCGCTGTCCCGCCTTTCTTCAAAGAAGATTTTTAACCATGATTTCTTATTTGTCTCCGTCAAAACTTCCCCGACCGGAATTTTCGCCTAAAAGTACGCTTTCATTTTGTTTCACTTTTAAGTTGTAGCTTATGTATTTTTATTTTGCATTTAATCCGGCAGAGCATGCCTGTGCGTTAAACTTCGCTGACGTCCACGATCCGTGCTCCCAACGGCAATATACAGCCTGTAAAAGTGTTGCTTATATACACTTCGTCTTCCGTTTCACTACAATAACATGCCCATAGATGGCGCTGGAAGTTTTTCAGAATAGGAAAGACCAGGCAGCACAGAAAGCGTGGATAAACATTTGGGCCGGGACGCTCAAATATTCAGGTTTGGGCCCAAATAATGCTACCCCTTCAAATTGCATGATAACAGACTCTCTCTGCAAAGCAGTCTTACTTTGAACAATATTTAGCACGAAATAAACAGCCCAACAGACAGAAAATACCATTATACAGCTGTCAATAAGACAGCTCACAACAAATTTTTGGCGAAGTCACGCATTTGAGACAGGAGAGTTATTCCCTTAGCTTATTTAACAACGCACCAGTCCTTCTTATGGCCTACAGCAGCGTGGGACTAAAGCACTCGGTAAATCGAAAATGGCTCGCCCTCATTATGCGAATGCACACGGCAGAGTGAAATTCAGAGTGAAAAAATAACCCCGAAGTGCACGTTTATGATCGTGCAAAAAGTTAGCGCCCTAAACCGTGATGTAAGAAAGTTATATTGAAGATTGGGCGGAACAAGTTCAGCCAGTCTTGAAGACGCAAACAAAATTGTTACACAGTTTTTGTTCAAAGACATTTACATCGCGAAAAAATATGTAGCCGAAGTTAGTGTGCCGGACAAAAAATCGCAGGTCCCTACATCATGCACAATACCGACGGTAGAATTATTATGAGATACCTGTTTTCCAGCGCATCGATACTATGCCACAGAGAGCAAGAACCAAGATAAATTCTATTGTACGAGAAGCGACTTCCTCGCTTTTTCACATTCCCGTTATTTCTATCACTTTTTGGTGCGAACAGTAACGGTTATAAATGTGAGAGGTATAATCACCTTCGCTGGCGTAGCTCTCAAGATTAGTGACCACGCTTCGAAGCTCTTCCCCTGCCAGCCCATAAGAGCTCAGGTACGTTAGGAAGGGGTTCGCCAGCTGATTCGATGTCCTCTCAGACTTGGACAGGTGACGTCCGACGTACCACGTGATGTCTTTATCGTACAGCATAAACTGCGCCCACGCAAGAAATGATGTGACTGCCTTAAAGCACGCATACGTGCAGCAACTGCACTCTCCGTCGTGAGTATTCAAGCAACTTAACTTGTGGCTGCGCTTTTTACGTGATGTAAGATCGCCATTCCATGTCTATCAAAACCAGGGATGTTATCCAGATAAGACTGCGTCCTTTGCCATTTACCATTAACTTAAAAAATAAAACCAAGAATGAAAATACGTAAAAATTGACCCTCGCTAGAGTTCGCTGAGAAATAAATGATTGACACCTTCTTTTACAAAACGGTCTTTCTCTCAGAATACAAGCACAGAAATGTTTTATGTGCGGCTAGTTTGGTGCATATTACGCTACTCTCGGTTAGCGAAATTAAAGCGAGACTCAAACATAATTACCACGAAGCCGCTTACTGCGGCGGGCGTCGTAATCCAGTCGTTCGTTACCGCTACGAAAACAATTTCAGTTGCAATAAAAATCTGTGGAAGTCGTGTGTGATGCTACTTTAATATGTTTTGACAGAAAATTAATGACACTTCGGGCCAAGCAGTGGAAGGGTGAGGCAGGAAGTCGACGCTACACACGAACTCGGCATGGAGAGCACTAAAGGATTAATGTGAGTCCCCTGGTGTTCCTGGGCTTGCACGGAAATATTGTGCAGGCAGGGTTCTTTTTTCGTGAATTTAGGATGGCCAAACGCGATCACAGGCCGAGATCGCAGGTTCATCAGCCTGGGGAACTGCGTTCTTGTGGCTCAGTAGATAACGACGATGCGGTACTGAGCCCGAGGTCGCGGAGTCAATGCCTGTCGCGGGAGCATAATCGTGCCTCAGAGTTATTGCAGCAACATCTGTCAATGGCTTTTAGAGGAGAATTTTTTCGGAGTGGTGCCGCAAGCGTGTTTGTCATCGGTATTACGGCGCATGCGGATCCGAAATCGAGAACTGGTCTCCGCAAGTACTACTGATGCTCTCCAGTAAGTTATGCTTCTGGAGGCACTGCCTACCCGTCTCCCCTTTAAGGGGTAAAGCACCTTAGGGGCTCGGGCTGTCGGCGTCTCCTGTCGCCGTCGTCTCCTGTTGTCACGATAAATCAAATTGTCAGACCATGCTCAAAAAACATGCATAATGAATAAGACCTGTTCAAAAATTGAACTAACATGACTAAAAGTAATTTAAAACACAGGAATAATTAGGATTTAATTGCATTATTAACAAAAATTTATTAAAATTCGTCTCGAAATTGGTTTCAAACGCCAGGTTTTCTACTGTAAAGCATACTTCTGAGCATGTTGCGGCGTCTGACCCGAAGACAACTTACGGCCAGTCTGTCTGTCACTTAATTGCTTAAATCCGGTTGAACGCAGGAGAGGGCGCCACCGCCTCAGCAAGCGCACGATTGCTCCTCCCACCGGCGCTTCTCCAGCGCCCAATAAGCGCGGGCCGTCTAGCAAGAGAGGCAACGGCGCGAGTTGGCTCAGCCAACACGAGCCGTTGCCTCTCTTGGAGCTGTTGGAGCCACTTTGGCTCCAGAAACGCTCTTTTCTGCGATAAACGCTTGCTCGTTAGCCGTGATTTTGCTGTGAGAAACAGCGGCGCACACTGCATGCTTCGCCTCTCACAAATTTTCGCGTTAGTGAAGATTGTCAAGGATTTTTTTATGATTCGTGTTGCGCGCAGGCCAAATCGTTACACAGAGTGCTTCACTTTATTCTAGGTCGATCTCACGACATCTAAATGCGAACAGTTCATTAGATTACATCCACCTTTGTGGAAATGGGAATGTTAGGTTTACTGAAAGGGGATCGGTGTCCGTGTCGTTTTCCGTAGTTTAGAATGGATTACTTCAGCTAACGTTATCCGCCCACTCCCGCTTCGCTTTCTGCCCCTGAAAAAAGTGCAAAAGACGCCTTGATAACATCAAATAATGGCGCCGTTACAACCACTCCATCTGCGACAATTTTTTTTCTGCACATCATTAGAACATTGTGGACAATGATGCCTTACCGAACTTTTGAGAAAATATATGGGTGCTAGCCTTTGGCTGAATGCGCATGGTCTGAAAATGATGATCCCGATCCAGTACAGCAGTAAATTATGCCGCTTGCACTGAGGCTACACTACTGACTTTGCATACATTTAGATGATCCTTCACCAACCTATGCGTCTTTCTTCGTACGCACTAACCGCTGCAACAGGGCTAGGTTTGTATGTTACTTCATCTGCCTAACACAAACCTTTGCGTAGGTTAACGAGTACACGCGGGTGTCAAACACTACGCGAAAATTATCCACCCGTGTACAACCATTACTTGCATGCATTAAAGACTGTCACAAGGGTGACGCCTTCTGTGTTGCGAGAAATCTCACGTGTCATGAAGAAGTCCAGGTGTACGAACTACCCAAAAGATCACGCTAGCAATGTGAAGTTTAGATCCTAGAAGAGGGCACCAGGCCTCTTACAAGGTCTCTCAACAGACCTCTCTATTGCTAGCTTTGAATTTTTCCTAGAACTAGGTGTCACCTCAAATAAACAAACTCGGCCTATATCATGGAAATTAACGGCTCAAAAACTTGCTTTTTTCAAACCAGAACAAAAAGGTGGAAGTTTCCAAACAATTGTTCAAGTGCAAAATCCATGATTTGATCAATAGGTTTATACCCACAATTACAATTACGGAACGGGCGTCTTCACCTTGGTTTAACACATCTCTTAAGCGTCTTAACAATAAGAAAAAGCGATTATATCGCTCGGCTAAACTGTCTAACACCGCGAGTGCTTGGAACAGGGTACCCGCGGAGCAGCAAAGGAATTTGAATCGCTTGCTGCGAAGGCTAAGCGTTCTTTTTTCTCTTCTACATTACCTAATATGCTACGCAATAATCCTAAACAATTTTGGAGAGCCATTAACCCCAACCCCACAAAAACATTATCATTACTTGATGAACTCGGTGATCCTATTCCAGATCATATTACCCCTCAAGTATTAAATTCTGCCTTCTCTTCCGTATTTACCCCTGAATCTTGCAGCCCGCTTCCAGACTCCCCATTCCTTGATTATCCGGTCATGCCAGGCATTACATTCGATTCATACGGAATTGCAAAACTAATTGACGAATTGAAACTAACGTCATCCGCGGGAATGGACGGAATTAATTCCAAAATACTGAAAAACACTAAGCCTGTAACAAGCATTATTCTTTCATACATATTTCAGCAGTCCATTTCATGCGGAGTGGTGCCGGAGGACTGGAAGCTTGGTAAGATCGTTCCTGTCCCGAAAAAGGTCTTTTCATCTTCGCCGAGTAATTATCGTCCATTTCGATCACAAGTGTATGCTCTAAGTTAATGGAACACATAATTTATTCCCACATAGTACATTTTTTACGTTCAGTACATTTCTTTCACCCTAACCAACACGGTTTTCAAAAAGGATTTTCATGTGACACTCAACTCGCCCTGTTCGTTAACGACCTCAGTTCTAGCCTGGATATTAACATACCTGTAGGACGCCATTTCAGTGATTTCGAAAAAGCCTTTGATAAGTTCCCCATAATAGATTATTTTTTGAAGCTTTCACGTCTTAACCTTAATTGTCTTGTTTTAATTGGATATGTGACTTCTTGACTAACCGTAAGCATTTCGTTTGTGCTAACAACCATCGCTCCTCCTTATCCGCGGTAACCTCCGGCGTACCTCAAGGCACGGTCCTTGGTCCTCTACTATTCCTAATCTATTATAACGACCTCCCCAATAACTTGGCTTCTAACATTCGTCTATTCCAGACGACTGCGTCATTTATCGTCCTATTCACAATGCACGCGACACTGTCATCCTACAGTCTGACCTTTCTTTGATTCAATCATGGTGCGAAGAATGGCTGATGTCCCTTAACATAAAGAAAACTTGTGTCATTTCTTTCCATCGCCGTCAATCTTATTCCTCCAATAAATACTTCCTGTTTGATTCTGAGATTACAGCAGCAAATTCATGTAAATACCTCGGTATCACTCTAACTTCAGATCTGACCTGGTCATCCCACATAATGAACATCACTAATGACGCTAACCGTGTTCTTGGCTATCTCCGTAGAAACTTACGTCTTGCCCCACCTTCTGTTAAACTTTTAACCTATCTACACTAGTTCGCCCGAAGCTAGAATACGCATGTGCCATCTGGATCCCCATCATATCTCTCTTATTCAAACACTTGAATCCATCCAAAATCGCGCAGCCAGATTCATTTATTCAGACTACTCCTATCACAGTAGCGTCACCGAACTAAAATCTCAAGCTAACATGGTTAACTTAGCTTCACGCCGAAAAATTTCAAGACTGTGTTTGTTCCATAAATTTTATCATGCATTGCAACTAAACCATGTTATCATTCCAGCTCATCGTCTTTCATGCCGCATTAGCCATTCGAAAGCCGTTTATCCACCCCGTGCGCATACCACTGCTCATCACTCTTCATTTTTTGTGCAAACATCAACAGAATGGAACGATCTTCCTGCTGACATCGTGCACCACTCCAGCATCGCCCATTTCAAAGAAGCCATCGAACAAATCATCTGTTTGTGAACTGTCTACCCCCTCATGTAACACCCCTTGACTGGGGCCATTGAGGTATTATAAATAAATAAATAAATTGGCTGTGATTATCAGCCTTGGCATTTTTGTATATCGTTGACGTCGTGTTGTATGTACGAATGGTCTCGCACGCGCTTCCAGCGGGCTCGCAAAGGACGACGCAATGTCCGAAAACTTCCCGTTACAGCAGATGCCTTAGAAAGCCCGTCAGTGTCCTTGGCTAATCTCGCGGCCACAAACGTGACGATGGGAATGATGATGAAACTTCGCTACGAAAGACTGGCAACGGACTGCGCCATAGGTCAAACGTTTCCATAAATGGTGGTCATTTAAAGATTGCATATCGACCAACCATCATATCGTAAACCTGCCTTCCATATCAAACGAACAATGGTACATCGAATTACCTTGATCATGCGCGTCTTGTTTATGAAACCAGTTCTCGAGACATCAAACGTGAGGAGCGCAGGCAGGCCATACACGATGGAGAACTGGACGAGCGCCTCCACGGAGTCGTATGACGAATCCTCCCTCAAGTCGAAGAAGTCTAGCCTCTGGGAGGCCAGCCAGGCGCGAAGATCTCTCATCTGCGTCAGGTTAATCAGCAAGGGTCACTTTTGTAATTGCTCCTATTTAAAGGGGCCATGAAGACAAAATACAGGTTCGTTTACTTTGAAAGAAGACGCGTTTGGTAGCTCACTCAGCTGCATTCTAACCAGAAAAAATGTTTTCACGGAAATTTTAAGAAATATTGCGAAGCTTTGAAATTTCGCGCTGCGCTAACGGAATATGCGCACTAGTGACGTAATAGGGCCAGCACTAACAACATAAGGCCTCTTTTTTATTTCTAGGTTTGGAATGTTCAGAACTACTCCAAAGGGGCTCCGTATTTTATTTTTCATTTGAAATTTTTTAGGGCGGGAGCATTTTTAAATTGCCCAGACACTGCCCAGGACTGTTTGCCACACTATAGAAGGAGGGGCGTAGAGAGGGCCATCCTCCTGCAAGGGCAAAGGACAAGGTCAATAACTTTGGCTGTAGTCAAATATTGACTAACAAGGACGCAAACATTGAGTATCCGCAAATAATGCCGACAGATAAATATTTTAAGAGCGAAGCTCTCAAACAAATCGTAATTTTTCGTGTCCACGGTTAAAAATGCCAAGAAATTGCCGAGCGCCCGCACGTGGGCGCGGGCTTCGCGGCGACCGCCCGGCTGTTAACAAAACCAGAGTCCGTCAATGCTTTGACGGACTCTGGCAAAACTAAGAAAATGCCGAGCCCTCGTGTGTACGTGCCTGCGTTTGCAAACCAAGCATACCCCATTTGGGAAATTATACAAGACTGGCAAGAAAAATCTCCAGCGTTCGCGTAATCATGGCAAACACTTGCTCGGAACGAGAAAGACACGTCGCCCCTCCAAGGTGATGGCCAATGATCATCACTTCCAAAAAAAAAATGAAAGAAGCTCACACTTATTGGAAAAATGATGAAGTAAAGGTTGTTGCTACTGCAGAGAAGCAAATCGCTGCAATCGTGGGCCATCACGACGGTTGCAGCCATCGTATTGGTCGTGAAGGTTGCGCACCAGTCGATCGTCAAATGTCATTGGGCGTCACGCACCGAGACTGATACCCAAACCAGTCAAATGAAGTGCCACAGTCTCGAATTGGACGCTGCGAACAAACCGGTCCTTCCGCCATGGACGCCGAACACTTGGCATGGTCCGAGCGACATCGGGTGCTTGCTCGCAGCGACGCGGGATGGCCGATTCGTCTGCCTTTCAACTCGAAGCAGAAGGCAAGCGTTAACGCGGAGAGGAAAATCCCAGCTTCGTCAGGCAGCAGTCAAGGCTCAACAACGCGAAGAAAAGCGAATACCGTGGTTGAACTTCAGAAAACTCAAGTAAACAGAATCACATCCGCCCTTTCGACAGCTCTCACTTTGAGTAAAGCCCTTAATGTTCTTGTTTGAATAAAAGTTCGCAGTGGGCCATCACGACGGTTGTGCAGCCATTCTGAGTACGCTCATGGACTAGCGTGAGGGGGAACGCGCTGCTGTGCGCACTTTCGCCACGCTCCTCCTACGTTTACAACGCAATTTGCAAAAACATGCTCGACGGCGGCAATGCGCTGAGATAACGGCAGAGTAGCACGCACCGCCGTGCGTTCGTTGATCACGCGATCACTTCTTGAGACACAGCAGATATGCGCCCGTGACCGAGAAGACTGCAGTTCGCGTTGCGCGCAAATTTCGCATTAATGGGGTATAGTAATCGTCAGTGTTTTTGCTTTCGCTTTTTCTGTTTTTTCTAGTCCTGCAGTTTTTGTTTTTTCCACCCGAGTTTTCCCTTTTCTTCCCCGTTTAAAAGAAATCCTTCGTACAACACTGTCTCAGGAGGTGGGCGGCAACCAATCGCACAATCAAGATTCTGTGAAGTCACAGGGACGTCACCAAAGTGGCTGGGGTATCGGCTTTGCTCCATTTTTTAAAGCTAAAGCTTTCTTAGTGGGGGCCGGTGGCGTTCTGACAAAAAAAACTACTGTATTTCCCCGTACTGAAAAGCTTTGATAAGATTTCTGGACACACGGCGCGTGTACGTGTGAAACCAGGATTCTATTCAACGGTTACTTTAAAAAGGAACGCTTCCAGACAATACACGCTTAGATAATGAAGGAACCCGCCGCGGTGGCTCAGTGGCTAAGGCGTTGCGCTGCTGAGCACGAGGTCGCGGGTTCGATTCCCGGCCGCGGCGGCCGCTTTTCTGATGGAGGCGAAAAGCAAAAAACGCCCGTGTGTACGAGATTTGGGCGCACGTTAAAGATCCCCAGGTGGTCAAAATTAATCCGGAGCCCTCCACTACGGCGCGCCTCATCGCCTGCGTTGCGTCGGCGCGTAAACCCTACAATCAATCAATCAATTAGATAATGAAGGAGGAGTACAATAGTATACCTTTCAACCACGTATCGGTACATATTTAAATCGCTCGTAGACGCGTTTACTTAGCGCGCAAAAAATCGTCGCATGGGTTCGTTTTCGTACCGTAAACTACACTATCCGAGGGTGAGCAGTTTCACGTGGCTCCTGTGGAGCCGTGCTGCGCATGCGCGAGAAGCAGTGACGTCTCACGGCGCACAGCTGGCGCACCGGAGCCGCCACCGCGATTGGATCGGATTGGGTTGGATTGGGTTCGATTAGATAAAATTGGATTGGGTTGAACTAGCAATCTTTTAGCAGCAAGTAAGCATGACAATCAGCTAATCCTAGACAGCCAGGAAAACTAAGAATAACCAGCTGAACCTTAGCTCACGCTACGTATACCCTGGCACAGCTGAGCGAAGCCACTGCTACTTTTTTGTTCGCGATTTCGGTCTTTGAATGTTTGACGATTGTTTGACCACAATTTCAGCAAAGGTTGGAGATACCTTTAGTAAAATCTGGTAAACTTTGGTTAAATTTGGTCAAAGTGGTGGTAATTTTTTCTTCCTTAGTATCTGCATTATTTGGTCGAAGTTTGAGCTATGAAATCGAAATCATCTTTATCGAAACAAAGCAGTCTTGTAATTGAACCAAACTTGCATTTCGTCTCCACGACCCCTTTAACTGTGACGGCGGCACCTTTGTGATCGACCGCCTGCTGTACCGTGGTGGGCGTGAAAGGGTTACCCTTGCTGTCACCGACCCGCGCTATCATATCAGCGGTCAGCCCTACACATGCTTGCTGCTCCGATTTCATTTAAAAGCGCTTCGCTGTCCTGGCATTGCTACCCCTTTATGTCGCGCCTCGCAACACCTGAAGCTGCGACGCTAGCCCACATCACGTGATCTAGCGCGGTTCTGTGGCAGTTGTCTTCTTCCGTGAAGTGAGCCTCATGTCCGGAACTTCCTGGTGCAGAGCACCTTAGGACTACACACTGTCCGTCCGCGACCGTGCGCATAGCATTTACAATCGCAAAAAATTCCACAGGCACCGGCAGGATTGTGGTCTGGCAGACCAGACAGAGTTAGTGCCAGTCGTCTTACCCATTGGGCTAAGACCGTGAGTTAGTACCCGAGAGTCAAACGGCTTACTCCCTCGGCTTTAATGTTGCGGAGCACCTTAGGACCTCCCAATGTCCGTCCGCGTACATCCGCGCGCACACCGCCATCAAGCGAAAATCAAGCGAAACGATTTGAGCCGTGAATTGCAGTTTCATTTAGGGAATAACCAAGGTGCAACTCAAGGCTCAAATCGAATGACGGTCGGGGCGCAAATCGGATGTCCCCCGGGGCACAACTTGAATGTCATTTCGAGTACCCGTACTCCGCACCCTCACCATCACCCACGGAGTGCAGATGCTGCCATTTTTTATGATACTAATTTTATCGCAAACCTTAAAAAAATACTCTAGATATTAAAGAGAACCGATGAGGCAATGGCGAGTCCCAGCCACTGTCATGCGACGTCTCTATTTCTCGACAAAACCTTGTTAATGCTATTCTATTCGTGGCCGCCGACGAACCTGCCTGTGTGATAGGAAAAAAAAAACTGCCTGGGTGATTGGAGCGGGGCCTCTAGCCCCGTTTGATCGTTTCACTTGAATGCTAACGTTTATTTCACACACGGATAACTATGCTTTTATTGCTGGCATGTATGACTTCATTCTTTCCCAAAGTGCGCGAAATTTGAAAGCTTTTTTCAATATTTCTTCCATGTTTTTGCTTAGAAATGTCTTTCGTGGTTGGAATGGAGCTGAGGGAGTTAACAAAGGCTGGGTCTTTCAAATTCAACAAACTTTTCTTCGTCTTCCTCGCCTCTTTAAGGGCAGAGAAGGTGTCCCAACACGTATTGGCAATTTCGCATTCTAAGGGCGCTTGGTGGGATTTCAGAAAGATAACGAATGTTCGCACAGGGGCTGTTGCACCATTACGGGCTGTTCAAATACAGGATCACCATGGCCTCTCCTTGATAACAATTGTGTACTATAATGTGTGTACCATCTCATTGTAAATGAATTTTAACAGGATTAATGTCTGTATCAGCACGTTGGCAAACATTTCAAGTTTTTGTAGCGTGAGCCACACTGGCCGAGGTTGAGCAGTTTCTCGTGGCTCCTGGTGAGCCGTGCTGCGCATGCGCGAGTAGCAGTGACGTCACACGGCACACAGAACGTTGCTCGCTGCCCGGCGTCTCCCACACACCCCACGCGCCTAGCGTCCTCGCCGGCCTCCGTTCCGCACGTGGCGGCCCGGTACACTTGATGATCATGCGAGGGGTGGCCGGGTGTGCAACCGATGGCTCGTGCGTCGCAGCAACACCGGCGTGCGCCTGTGGAGCCAGCTTAGCTCTGGGGCGATTGGTGACGCTGCGCCAGAGCCGCTTGATAAATATACATGTTTCACATAATGCGTATACCGTGTGTGTGTCACTGAAGCAGCACTAAGTAGGATAATCAAGCTAATCCAAGACAACCAAAAATTACAGCTGAAACTTAGCTCACGCTAGGTATATCCTGGCATAGCCGAGCTAAGCCACTGCTAATTTTTGTCTAAAGTTTCACGCAAACGTCACTGTCGGATGCTGGCTGCGATGCCCCTTAGTGATACGAGTCGAGCCCGCATACGAACCTGAATGTCACTTGTCCTGCTGATGTCAAGACATGCCTGGAACATGCCAGCAGCTTTCTGGAACGACGTCTGGCCGACCTCTGGTACCACCGTGGACCGCAGCAGCGACTTGATTGTATCGTATGTCTTGGCCTCGACCTGAAAATTCCCAGGTGTCATTTATTGCCAACAGAAGGGCACATGAAACCGCCGGTGCAATGTCTCATTGCCATATCGCACAAATAATTATCGCACAAATAAGTAAGCAAGGGAACAACAGACGCGCACAATTAACTTTAGAGACAGTCTGCGAGGCTAAAGTATTCTGTAAAATCACGATGCCGCACTTTTATTCGGACTACAGAAATAAAAAGGAACTACAGGTGTTCCCGCTCAGTTTATTGCAATCGCCATACAATTTAATCCAGGCGCCAGTCAAGTTAATTAATAACCTTAATAACCTCACGCCAATTTTCTCCTCACGGTCAACCTCGACGGTGACAGTCAATAGTCTGCGACACGGTGCCCTTAACGTTACGCGCTAATATATTTTCCGCTGTAGCTAACCCTTTCATGCCGAAAATGTGTTAACCTCAACAGTGGCACCCTTAGCTCTTCATCTGTTTCTGCATTGAGAAGAGGAGGACTTGCAAAAATGCCGCTTACCCCCGCAAAGACGCTCTTGTGGGGCCCCCGGTACTTGGAGCAGACGTGTGCGTAGAAGTCATCACACGGATGGTGAAGATCGTCGAGAAGCGTGCGCAACGAGTTCGAGATGTTCCGGCACTCGCTTGACAGGCACGTGTCGGGTGGAACCTGCATTAGAATTTCATGTTTGGTTGGGGCCACATTTGGTACTTTCTGGGGGCCATGAAGTCAAAATACAGCCTTGTTCGATTTGAAAAAAAAAAAAAAACTAGAAATTAAGTAGCAACCTCTGGCCCAATCCAGACTCGAAAGAAGTGTTCGAAAATTACGAAACGGAAAAATACTGAAAAACTTTCAAATTTCGCGCCAGACGACGTCAGCAGTGTCGCAGTAGCGGGACCGATGGCTCAATACGTCAGTATATTATCTCTATGCTCAATACAGGCAACACTTCTACATATTTTGTTACTCAAGTGTTAGCATCCAAGTGATGCGATCAAGCACCTTTATAAGGCCCCACTACCATGGAGTTCCCCCGCACGGGGCACCTTGAGCAATCTTGGTGACGGTACTGGCGATACCGCGGACCCCGAGCCCCCAAACATAAGCTGGATCCAACCGTGGCGATGTGTTTATAGGTGGAGGGTTAGAAACCACGAACGGTGGCCGTCGGAGCCCAGGTCAAGCTCCGGCGGATGGGCTCCCTGTCTGTTTACCAGGCAGGGAGCTCCGGGACCTCTTTGGCTACCAGGGTAAGGTCAAAGAAGAAAGTACCCCCGTCTCCCTGCTTTTATCCTATGCCATATGGATTAAATCAAACCCCCCCCCCCCAGACGTGATCGGCCCCCTAAAAGGGGGCCGCACCGAAGTATCTTTTCCTTCTTTGCCTTCTATCTCGCTCCCAAAGCCAGATAACTACCCTCGTTTTTTGATCATGGAATCTGTGGACAAATCGAAGACGGTTTCCTCTCAATCTGTATTTCTTGTTTCTAAATACCTTGAAGGTATCATCGGCAAAACATATGACGCCAAAAAACTCAGAACTGGTGAAGTGCTAGTTGAAGTTAAAACCAAGCAGCAATCCACAATCCTCCTGAAACAAACCCGCAAGGCAGATCTGGATATCAGGGTCACACCCCACCGCAGCCTCAACAGTTGTCAAGGTGTGATCTCTGAGGCAGATCTCCTAACCGAGACAGAGACTGATCTGCTCGAAGGCCTAAAAGAACAAGGCGTGACAGCAGTAAGGCGCATCGTCATCAGGAGAGAGAACAAAGAAATAGCCACCAGACATCTGATCCTGACTTTTTACCGCTGCACACTGCCCGAGCATGTCAACGCAGGTTTCATCCGTTGTTCTGTCCGGCCGTACATCCCGAACCCGAGGCGCTGTTTCAAGTGCCAGAGGATCGGGCACGGTACCAACTCCTGTCGAGGCAGAACAACATCTGCCAAATGCGCCCAGCACGATCATCTCTCTGACAACTGCACTGCAACCAACTTCACCTGCCCGAATTGCCAGGGTCCACACGCAGCATACTCTCGCGCTTGTGAAAAGTTTCATCTTGAAAAAAAAATCATTAACCTTAAGATAACCGAAAACATCACCTTCCCAGAGGCGCGAAAGAGGTTCGCCTCCTTCCTCTGGGCAGGTACGCCGACGCAGCTCGCCGGGGGGCGGAGCGGCGTTTGGTTTCGGCGGGGACCCAGTACCGCGAGTCGGACTTGGTCCCGCCCCCCCCCCCCCCCCCGGGTTGCCTATGGCAGCCCAACCCGCCTCCACACCGCTCGCTCACCCAGCAGCGGCTGTGGTGGCAACAACGTCTGTTGGGGATGCCGCTGCATCCACTGCTTCCTCTCCACCGGCCCAAAGCACACGCAAGGGCACGGAGATGGAGACGGAGGCAGTCGCAGCGACCCCCTCCCCCGCCTCACTGCCTATGCCACCTGTGGTGCTCCCCACGCCTTCGGCACTGGCAGCGCAGGCAAAGAACACCCGAAAGGGTACCACGTCAAGGGGGCCCAGTCCACTGGGCACCCCCTTGCCATCAGATGACGACATGGACGTCGAGCCCTTCCGGCTTTCATCGCAGCGGAAGGAACGGGCTGCGACGTCCAGGTCAGTAGAGAAGGTCAGAAAACCCCTTCAAGAGTGCAAGCCCCGAAAGACCCTACATAAATAATCACACTCCAGTAGCTCTAACACATCATAATGGGAAGAGAAAACATTGTTCAATTGAACTGCAGAGGCCTTCTGAATAATCTTGACGACGTGCATGAGATTCTGCATGCCAATCAGCCAAGTTTAATGTGTGTCCAGGAAACACACCTTAATTCCAAACACACAAATTTCTTGAATAGTTACCTGGTATACAGGAAAGACAGGGATGGCTGCACACACTCTTCTGGCGGTGTGGCCATAATTGCCCGCAAATCCTTAGCATGCCACCCTGTCACCTTGAACACTGTCCTTGAGGCTGTAACAATTCGAACAATAATATTTAATAGGTTGATAACGGTATGCTCCATATACATTCCTCCTGATGTCTCACTTTCGAGCTCTGACTTCGAGGCGCTGGTTGACCAACTGCCCGAACCGTACATCCTTACAGGCGACCTTAATGCTCATAACTCTCTTTGGGGCTCTTCTCGCACGGATGCCCGAGGTCGCCTGATGAGAAGTTTTTAACATCCTCTGGAGCATGCCTTTTCAACAAGAAACAGCCTACATACCATAACACAGGTCACAACACATACTCACATCTTGACTTGGCTATTGGTTCTGCAATTCTATTTCCATGTCTTGAATGGGGCGTGGGCACAGACCCATATGGTAGTGACCATTTCCCCACTTCATTAACGCATATAGGTACAGGCCCGAGCAGTCCATCTTCCCATAAAAGGTTTAATGAAGCACGAGCTAACTGGAACACATTTACAGAGACATCCAAACTACACCACACATCCATAGGACACCTACACGTTGAAGAAGCTACCCAACTGCTCACGGCGCACATCCTCGACGCCGCCGAAAGGTCCATTCCCCACGCCTCTGATGCCCCGCGCAACCAGCGGAGGCCGTGGTGGAATGAGAACTGTAGGCGGGCGCAAGAGGCCCAGAACAAGGCGTGGGGTATCCTTCGTCGGTACCCCACGTCGAGTAACCTCCTCTTGTTCAAACGGGCCAAGGCCGTTCGGAAAACGTGTGCGCCGTGAGGCAAAACGCGATAGTTGGCGTACATTCATAACATCAATTAACTCCTACACAGACACACGGAAAGTATGGACGAGAATACGTAAACTCAAAGGACAACAAACACACAGCCTGCCTCTGGTCAGCACTACAGGGGACACACTCGAAGACCAGGCTGACACACTCGCACAACACTTCCAACACGTTTCTAGTTCAGCACACTACACAAACACTTTCATGAAACGCAAACAAACGGCCGATAAGAAGCCTATACTAGATAACAATAGGTCAACATCTTCTTATAACTCAGAGTTTTCACTGCATGAGCTGAGGGCTGCTCTGAGCACGTGTAAACCCTCAGCTCCAGGCCTAGACAACATCACATATACAATGATACAATACCTACACGCAGACACTCTTCTAACACTCTTACACCTATATAACAAGATATGGCTTTCGGGGCACATTCCAAACTCTTGGAAGGAGGCTATAGTTGTAGCTTTCCTGAAGGAGGGAAAGGACCCGTCGTCTCCCTCAAGTTACCGTCCTATTGCCCTGACGAGCTGCCTGTGCAAGCTTCTCGAGAAGACGATCAATCGCAGGCTCGTGTACTTCCTCGAGTACAATGGTCTTCTCGAGAGCTGCCAGGCAGGCTTCAGGGCGGGGCGATCCACGAACGATCAACTCGTATCTCTTGAATCGTATATAAAGGATGCCTTCGTTCATAAACAGTATTGTGTAACTGAGTTTTTCGACCTCGAGAAGGCCTACGACACCGCTTGGCGGTACGGGATCCTCAGTGACCTAAAGTCATTCGGTGTCTCGGGTAACATGTTAAACACTCTTGTTAGTTACCTGTCAGAAAGAACGTTTCGAGTGAGAGTCGGTGTTGCACTCTCAAGGATTCACGTGCAAGAAAATGGCGTGCCACAAGGTGGTGTGTTAAGCTGCACTCTCTTCATAGTAAAAATGAACTCTCTTGGTAAGGCACTGCCACCCACAATCTCTTATTCCATGTATGTAGATGACGTCCAGATATCCTATAAATCATGTAATATGTCAATCTGCGAACGTCAAGTCCAGCTTGGTGTCAAGAAACTTGCCGGCTGGGCAGACAAGAATGGTTTTAAATTGAATCCTGCAAAGACTTCCTGCGTTGTGTTCTCCAGGAAGCGTGGGGTCCATCCGGACCCAAACATTCATCTTAATGGCGTGTCGCTTCTTGTGAACAAGGAGCACAAGTTCTTAGGTGTGGTGTTTGATCACAAACTCACATTCATTCCCCACATCAAGGAACTTAAACATAAATGTCTCAAAACAATGAATATACTTAAGGTTCTCTCCCACCAATCCTATGGTTCCGACAAAGAACTCTTGCTTCGCTTGTATACTGCTTTGGTTGGGTCTCGTTTGGACTATGGCAGTGTGGTATATGGGTCGGCGACTAAGACAGCCTTGCGAATTCTTGACCCAGTGCTACACTTGGGCCTTCGTCTTTCGTCGGGTGCTTTTCGCACTAGCCCTGCTGAGAGTCTTTATGTCGAGTGTAATAAGTGGAGCCTTGAGAACCAACGAACATACATGGACTTGCTTTATGCTTTTAAAATTTCATCGCTGAATAATCATCCTTTTTATCCTGTCTTTAACGATACATCAACATCTCTGCTCTTTGTAAATCGCGCATCCGTTCCTCTGCCCTTTTCACTTAGAGTGAGAGAGCGAGCCTCGGATCTGAGCGCTTCGTTTTTAGATGTGTACAGATCATCCTTTTCAGACATTTTACCGCCTTGGAAAGTTCGTCCTGTGTCCTCCGACCTTTCTTTTATGAAACTTGACAAAATTCGGGTACCGCGAGCTGCAATACTGCAGCACTTTCTGTCTCTGCAGTTTAAATATCCACTTGCAGAATTTTACAGTGACGCGTCTAAAACCTCCACTATGGTCTCCTGCGCTGCTCATGGTCCGAATTTCAGTGCAGCCAGAACCATGAGCGTCCACACAACAATTTTTTCAGCAGAAGCATATGGAATTTTACTCATTGTACGACACATACTTGAAAATCAAATTCCGAAGTCTATCATCTACACAGATTCTCTGAGTGTTGTTCGCGCATTGTCATCACACAAGCCCCCCAAAAACCACATAGTTAATCTTGTATTTACCACTATCATGTGTGTGTATGCGCAGAAGCATGAGCTGGTCCTCTGCTGGGTCCCAGGACACGCTGGGATCGCTGAGAACGAGTTGGCAGATGAGAGGGCTGCTGCTGCTGCACTCAGGAACACTGTAGACATTACAACGATACCCTACACAGACCTCAAGCCACACATAAGACAACACCTGCGCAGAACATGGCAAACACACTGGGACGAACAGACAGACAACAAACTACATGTAATAAAGCCACACTTGGGACGGTACACATCTGACTCACACAACAGACACACGGAAGTCACCTTGGGTAGGCTGTGGATAGGGCACACGCATGCAACTCACTCGTATCTGCTGACGGGATCTTCTAGACCCCAGTTCAGCAGGTGCGGAGAGGCCCTATCCGTAGTGCACATACTAATCACATGCAAGGCACTTCACACAACACGACACAAACACTTCAGAGAACTCTACAGACACCATATTCCCCTACATCCATCGTTTTTCCTAGGTGACGAAGCCATTGTTTCCGTGAAACGTGTGTTTGAGTATTTGTCAGAAGTCAAGTTTTTAAACCTCATTTCCTATCACGCATCATGAAATCTGGCCCTATACACCAGCCATGCTCATTGTCGTTTTGTGATTTTACTTTTGTTTTTGCTGATTTTACTTAGTGTTTAAGGTATCACCTCTCATACATGACTATTGTTTTGGCGCTCTTTGCCCCAGTTGGCCTTGCGCCATAAACATCCAACGATCATCATCACCATGGAGTTCCATGCTAATATATACTACAGGGAAATCTGTCGCTGCAGTCGCGGGCCGCCGTAAGCGGCGCCATTGCCGCTAGCGAAGTTCCTCGCCTACTTCTTTTTTTTTTTGTCTCGAAGCCAGAAGCAACAAATAAGGGCAACATTTTTTTCTTGTTCATCGTACATGAAGCTTCTACATAATCACTTACAAACTAATCTTTTTGGACGTTCCATTTTATAATAGGACAAACTTAATGAAACGTCTACAGTAAAATTGTTGCTTTTTGGCAGCCAGAGCCAACTTTTCAGCCTGTTCATGAGCCATGCCAAGGACAATTGGAACGTGCCTGCCCGGCACATGACGGAACTCTCCCAGAAGCGCGGCTCCCCTAGACAGTGGCGCCAGATTTCCCTCTAGTGTATATTAGTATGAAACTCTATGCCCACTACAATCACCCAGTCATGTTTCATAGCGGTGCCTTATGTCGGCGGCCGCCAATCGCAGAAACTGGATATCGTGACGTCATAGAGACGTCGGTTGAAAGTTGCTGGGGAGTCACCCCTGCTTCGTCTGCTTTCCTTAGTACCTAGAGGATCTGTTCGAAGGATCCGGCAACATTGGCGTTGTTATTGTTGGGACAAAGCAGTTTTCTTCGTGAGCCAATGTACCGTATTTATTGGATTATAAGACGGTCACGATAATAAGGGGAGGGTGCAGCAGTTTGGAGTGTCAAAAAAATCGCCATGTACAGTCCAGCCCACTTATAACGAACACATTGAGAAGCTTAAATCATTTCGTTATATCCGTTCTTCGCTATATCTGAACATAAAATATATGTGCACAAATGGTAACGGGAAACAAAGATTTGTTCTTTACAGTCGGGATTTCGTTAAAGCTGGGTTCGCTATAAGTGGGCTATACTGTATATATACTGTGATTCGAATATAAAGGGGGTATGGCTTTGAGACTGCAGATTTTGTAAAAAAAATACCTCGCCTTATATTAGAATACATACGGTAGTATTTTGTATCCATGGCCCGCCTAAAACTTTCAGGGGAGAAGCCCCTTAGGGGCTCGGGCTGTCGGCATGTCTTGTCATCGTCGTCTCCTGTCGTCACGGTAAATCAAGTTGTCAAACGATGGTCAAGAAACAAGTGTATACTGGATAAAACCGGTTCAAAATAAACTAACATGATTTAAACTAATTAAAAATACAGGAATTATCAGGATTTAACTGCATTAATAACATAAATTTGTTGAATTCCGTCTCGAAAGTGGTTTCAAACGCCAGGTTTTCTCCTGCAAATCTACTCTCCAGCAGGCTGCGGCGTGTGACGCGAAGACAACTTGCGGCCAGTTTGTCTCATTTAATTGCTTAAATCCGGTTCAACGCAAGAGAGGGCGCCACCGCCTCAGAAAGCGCGATTGCTCCTCCCACCGGCGCTTCTACGGCGCTGAATCATCGCGCTCCATTTGACAAGAGAGAGAATCACACTTACAATGTTTGAATACACTTATAAACTCATGCTTCTCCCCTTCCAAAGTTTCATATTAGAGGAGACGACCCCGGATTTTTTTCTGCAGCAGCCGTATTGGAGAAGTTTTGGAGCATCAATGATTTTAGCAAATATGCATTAAAGGCTCAATTTTCCGAATGACCCTGCTATTTCACGCCGCCGACGAGACTACCCCAAGTCGACGTGACGTAGGTTCTCGGATGACGCGTGACGTAGGCGTTGATTGATTGATTGTAGGGTTTAACGCACCAACGCTACACAGGCGATGAGGTGCGCAGTAGTGGAGGGCTCCGGATTAATTTTGGCCACCTGGGGATTTTGAACGCGCGCCGAAATCTTGAGCTCAGCTGATCGGCAGCCCACCAACCCCGCAGCCTCCTGCGCATGCGCCGCTGAGTTGCCGCGGGCTACGTGACTCGTCTTGCGCCCGGCGAAGAGGAACGCCGCATTCGCCGGGAATGAAAGTGTGGCCGGGCCTCCTTCTGTGAGCGTTGCACGGGACCGGACGGCTTTTGAGCCGTGGTTGGCAAAACAGCTACATCAAAAGTTAACCAAGCGAAACCAAGACTCAAACAGACTAAGCCGAGATTTTGCTTTGCATATCCAAGGTTAGCTGAGCTCAGTCGGAGCTATTTTTTCAGGCAAGGTCTTGGAACTTAAAATCTCAAACACTTTTTTACGTTCACCTCTACAATTTCATGGCAGCAGGAGATGTATAAGCAAGCTTGCCACAGTTGCGTGCCGTCAAATAAATTGTCTTCTGCCAGTTTCGTGGCGTCATGAATCTTTTACATCTCAGTTGTGTAATCGGCGCAAAATTATTTTTTCATTTTTTCTAAGTGGACCTATTTGCGCGTTTCTGATCTGATTTCTGATTCCTGATTCCCATTTCTGATCGCAACGTTTTAACGACAAAGATCTAATTCCGCTACACCGAGTGCTCGGGGACAATACAAATTGACTATTATATAGATTGTGTGTATCCCATTTGTGTGGTTGTTCAGGTACGCGTTCTCACCAGTGCCTGCGAGTACCGGGGGGCGGGACTCGGCGATCATTACGGATGAGGTCTTGACAATGGGAAATAAGTGGCTTTGGGCTCGGTAGTCTGCTCCAAACATTTTGCTCTCGATGACTGTCCAGCCGTCCATTAAGTGAGGATAAATAATCAAAAGTAACTCTTCCCTGCAAACATGTCTATCCCGGATTTATTTAGCAAGCGTTATCGGTTCGCCCAGTCCGTGTGCGTCCGATGTGACTGTTTTTATTTTTTTTTTGTGGTACACGCTGACATCTCTTAAACGCTGATCGCTCGAAGATATTCGTTAGGAGCGTAGTACATATTATTATTCTTCTTTTTTTTTTTTGCTTTCAGGGGAGCTCAATCTGAATCACACATCCAAACAATAGGTTCACGACAAGAACCATAGGTCCGAAGCTCCCGTGGGGACGAGTATGCCGTCGCCGCTCACATGGAAAGATCGTTCCTATTACTTTTTGCCGCGAAGTGCACAAACCCGGTTAGTCTAGTCGTTCCTCTTTAGGTGGTTTGTATGCATTGAACACCGTCCATATTCTAGCGTTAAATACGAATTGCAACAGCGGCGTTTCAAAAATTGGCCGCGTATCTGCTCCTTTCGTTGCAAATGTCGTCAAAAGACATTTGCCAAGCAAATGCCCCCCTTTGCTTTCCCGCAAGGCGATTTGACTTTACCGCGTTCCACTGCTACAGGCCGGGTTCCTTGATGCCAGCGCTGCAGTACGGCGGAGACGCGCGTGAATGGAGGCGGCCAACTGCAAGGTTTATAGAACCACGTGGCCGTGCTCCACGTGCGTTCCAAACAGAACGCGGAACCTAACTGGTCGAACCTTTCGTTGCTGTTGCCAAGTGATTTTATATGCCGCCAGGAGGCGGCGGTTTTCTGCAGTAGATGTAGAATATCATTCGTTATCGAAAAACCAAGCATCCATGAATTTTTTTAATAAAGAAACACTGTAAATATCCCTTTTGTACTAATTTCCTGTCTTATATTTGCGTAATGTCTTCTTCTTGTTCAACAAAGTTGACAAGTATGAACATATAAACCGGGCTGAGACGTTTACATTTGGCTGTGAGTATATAAGACTATTGCGCAATGTCAATTCTACTTTGGCCGGGTGGCTGAATCTAGTTACAGGCAGACAGACGGACAGAGAGACAGGCATATAGACAGACCAAAATTTCTGGGTTTAAGTAGCCCAAGAAAGACTATCGTCTTTAAAAAAACCCCGATGATTACCCTACTCCCTAATGCAAAATTCGCGTCCAGCGCAAACTGCTGTCTTCTGGGTGACGGCACATAACTTCTGCGTCTCAGGAAGCGATCGCGTGATCAGTGAACGCACGCGCGCGCTACTCTGCTGCTATCTCACAGCGCGTCGTCGGCGAGCATGTTGTCGCAAATCGTGTTTGAACCTCCCGCGAAAATTTCACGTGATTCGGATCTACAGATTCGTTTACCGTGCACCGGAATCTCCGACAAACACCCGTTTGTTACTTTTACGTTTACTAACTTCTTAAACCAAAACTGCCTCAGAATTTGAAAGCGTGTTTCAGTTTTTCAAGCACGGTGGAACTTCGACAACCGTGGCCCCGCCTCTGGACACAAAAGAAGGATCACTGCTAAACCACCCTGCACGCGGTCTATACACGTATCTCTGACCACGGTCAGAGATAAAAAAATTTGTGGTTTGCAAACGATGTCCACGGGGAAGCGATGCAGAAACATCCCCCTCGCGAGGGGCAGGATCAAATGCAGAGCATTTCCGGGGGCGCACGACGTTAAGTAGTTTGCGTTATGTTAATGTTGTTGCACTTGTGGCAACTGCTGACGAGAGAGCGCGGCGATGAGTGCGTTCCAGCCTCGCCGACACCCGCCTTTATCACGCCACGATCGCGCCACGCGCGCGCGATGCTGACGTCACGATCACGCCACTGATGTTGTTGATCCTGCGACGCGAGCGCCCCCACCTGTTGGACGCGAACCGACCGCGGAGAGAGCGCGCGATGCGAGCTGAGAGTAGGCGAGGAGGAGCGGGGCTGACGAGAGAGCGCGGCGATGAGTGCGTTCCAGCCTCGCCGACACCCGCCTTTATCACGCCACGATCGCGCCGAGAGGGCGCACCTGCGAGCGATGCGGACAACTACGGACGCCAAGAACGGGTGACATCGTGAGTTAAAGAAATGCTCTGCATTTAAAATGAATATAGTTTCTGTCACTGTCCCGAAATGGTCTCTGCAATAAATTTCCAACGGCTAACTGAGCCTGCTCATCCGACCGTTAAAAGACTGCAAGCTGAACCACGCGTACGATGCACGGACTTACCGTCGCCTTGTTCAGTGGTTCCTGCTTCCGCCGCGCGTGGGCCTGCACAAGAATCGTTCCCAGCAGCAATAGTGCCATGAAGACCATTACGGCGAAGGTGACTAGTGGACCCAGGTTCTGCTGCTGGGCCGTGGTTTCAGGTCTTGGCGGCAAGATTTCGTCGGTGCTCACAGGGAAGGCTCGCTGGGGAAAGCGGTAAGGCATAAGCGTTATTTCTCCAGGTACGACTCCCATGGCGGAATGTGGGCACCCCTGCATTTCCACAATAATGCAGATCTCGCGAAAGCTTCAATTGTAATCGTTACAACAGCGTAAATGGAGACAACGTCTCGGACGGGGTTTACAAAAAAAAATTGACTGGAAAAAACGCACACTTTAGACAGGCGGCCTAAGAATGCTACGGCATTAGTAGATAATTCTCTGAATTTCTGCAGAATTTTTTACTGTAAAACATTGTCTAATATCATTGGTTCATGAGACACGCCGTAGTGGAGGTCTCCGGATTAACTAGTACCACCTGAAGATATCTGATTTGCGCCGAAGTCTCGACACACAAACGTTTTCTCTTGTCACCTACACCGGAAAAGCAGCCACCATGGCCGGGACCGCACCCGCGTCCTTGGGCTCAGCAGCATAGTCACTGAGCCATTGCGGCAGATGTTTTCGGAGATCAGTTCTACACGCTCTTTTCGTAAATAAGGGTCACTTGCTAACTTATATGTTGGTTTAGTCACGAGACACAGCCTATGACTACGTTTAATTAAAGAGGTCCTGAAAGGCGTTTTGAGCGCACTAAATGAAGGCGCAGTCGTTAGGTTGGGTGGTCAACGTCATTTGTGTAAAGTATGAGCAGCAAGGAGAACATTGAAAAGAGGAGGAAACACACCGCGGAGAAGATGCGCTGTTTTATTATTTGCGATAACTCCACTAATACTCATCGCTTCGACAAAATTCTTACACGAGGCGATTATTAAGTTTTATTTCATTGTGTGTACCGCCATGAGCGAAAGTTTACGGACCACGAAAATGGCAGCTTTAAGTTATTTCCCTCCAGATAGGAGCCCACAGAATGAGGTGCGCGTGTGAGATGCCGTATAATTACTACAGTATTGCAAAAATACCGCGCATGATACCCCGGGCTGC
Organism: Haemaphysalis longicornis; assembly: GCA_013339765.2. Classification (NCBI taxonomy): domain Eukaryota; kingdom Metazoa; phylum Arthropoda; class Arachnida; order Ixodida; family Ixodidae; genus Haemaphysalis; species Haemaphysalis longicornis. Next base: position 5,599,060 of record CM023449.1, on the reverse strand, counting down.
CGTGCGGTCGAGAAATAACATAAAATTGCTGCTTACGTGCACGGTCCGCAGACTTTTGCTCTGGGCGGTACTTGCATGTATCGCCGGACAAAAACATTTCAGAAGTAATAAACAAAGCCAACCACTTGCTAAATGAACTTAATACCTGGAGTGCGGTGAACTCTCTTACAATAAACACAACTAAAACGAAGGCAGTTTTGTTTCGGCCGCGACAGAAACGCTTTCGGGTTGAAGTTAATCTAACACTCGGACCAACAGCTATAGAAGTTGTGCCTGTTATTAAAAACCTCGGTGTACTCTTTGAAGAACACATGTCTTGGAACAGTCATGTAGAAGCTGTCCTGAATGAGCTCGCCAGAATAGTCGGTATTTTATCTAGGCTACGATTCTTTCTCCCATAAAACATAAAGAGTAAAATTTATAAATTTATTTTTTTATCGAAACTTAGCTGTTGTTACTGGGTGTGGTGAACAACGACAAAAACTAACATAACAAAGTTACACATGATTCAGAAGAGAGCTGTACGCATGATAGCAAATGTTTCCCATGACGCTCACACAGAAGCCCATCTTTAGGCATTTAAACCTGCATCGTGTGCACGAATTTTACATCGTCCTTCTGAAACGATATCGCAATGATGTAAAATAGAATGATGCCTTTTTGACCCAGTTGTCCCATCTTACAATAAAAGATAACGTGCGTGACATGCGTGTTTATGAGCTGTGGAAAATTCAACGAGCACAACTATGGTCGCCAGATGATGTCTTATCAATTGCCTGTTTTACTAAGCACCACTTCGATTTGTTAGTGCGCAAGTAATTTGAAGCAAGTAACATGAATTTACTGCCTGCAGTGTCGCTCTGAATTTCTTCTTGGTGCCCTAGTGATTTATTGCGCGCGTGCTCTTGCGGTGTTGCTTTATTTTTGCATTTCTCTGTATTTCACTGCAACATATTCTTTTGGGAAAGAGTTCATTTTTGGGGGGGGGGGGAGGGGGGCTGTGTTTTCTCTGTATATATATTTTTTGTGCTATAGCGTTATCGCGCTTTGCTTTGGTGAAATTGTGACTTCCTGTATGTGTTTTCTTTTCTTTTGCTTGTTTGGTTTTGGGGCACAGACAAAACTTGAAGACTGTAAGCAATTTTTACCTGTACAATGTATTTTTGTAGCACATGCTGCTATACGTCCGAATATATTGACTGGATGCTATTGTTAAAGGGGCACAGTCCTTGTCAAGACTCCGTTGTTTTTTTGTCTGTGTTCCCTTCAGTGTCATTTCGATACTGGAAATAAAAATGATTTGATTTGATTTTAATTGATTTGAGGGTGTTTCAGGCCCCTTTAAAGGGGCCATGCAGACAAAACACAACTTTGGTTCATTCGACAAAGTACCTCGTTCGAATCATACTGACACCACTTTTAGCGTAAACTTCACCCAAATAAGCTATATATATAATTACGAAAAATGGGAATGGCCATGCGACCCACTAGCTCATTTCGCGCTACAGAACCTATGATGTCATATGTGCCACCTGTGCGATTGGTTGAGGCCAGCAAACGCAAATTAGGCAGAGCTAATAAGCTTGCCAAACGAGCTATTTGCGCTTACATTTAGTGCACATTCTTTTATAGCAGTAAGAATTCTGGGGTAAACAGTGGAAGTTACGAAAGTACATGTAAACATAGAAGTACCGATGCGCACTGCTGTTGGTACTGCGCGCACAATGCTTGTTTCAGCTGCGCAGCAGTACGACGTTTTATGGTTTCGACACTGGCCAATTGGCGTAAGCAACAGTCTTACGTGGCCATATTTGTCGAACGAATACCATGTTTCACAAAACGATCATTTCTACCGTAACAAAAACAAGCCAGATGCAAATGCTGCCAAAAACAAAGCAAGCGCAGAAAACTGCCCGGCGCAGTAAGGTGGCGCCATCTAGGAGGACTGATGGTAAACAAGCCTCTGCAGTCAGCTGCCGAGCCTAATGGCGCTCTAGGCTTCGCTGAAGACCTGTTCTTGTGACGAAATTGCAGACGTCATGAAACCACGCGATTTGGCGGGATAATCAAAATTTCAACTTAAATTCATTAATTTATCTGAGTAAAGCGTCGTTTGCTTCAGGACAAGCCCTAGGGACACTATAAAACACGAAATCCTTCGAATAAAACAAACTAATTTTGTCTGCATGACCCCTTTAATGTTCTGAATCACGCTGGGAGTACCGGGCTTGTACTTGCATCGGAACTGAATGTCACCCTACGTCCCAGACAAATGGTATTCATAAATGGTTTCTTAGCGGCTCTCTTGCCTAGCGTTCAGTACAAGAGCAAAAAGTGCAATCGCTTACCACCTGTTCCGGCGATGGCGAAACCGTCTTAGGAGACGACTTTCCGCCTTTCGGCTCGGCATCCTTAGGCGGCTTCTCCTGGGACGAAAGGACGCGATACCATGATGTGAGAGAAATGCGCTGTTATTGGCTTCTGATTCTGAGAACCACTACATTCGTATCTATATATAGTCGGCAGCTTCAAACTGCTTAGCGAGAATACCATTCGATTGGCCACAAGCGAGGAAGGCATCCTGCACCTCGGAGAATTTCTCCGGTGTAACCTCTCATCTTTATCACGGATTTTATCAGGGATGTAGGGCCTTTAGAGATGTCTCAGGGATAGGGAGTTTATCAGGGATGTGCGGACTTTAAAGGGACTTTAAAGTCCTTTATCAGGGATGTAACCTTTCATCTTTATCAGTGTATGGTACACTTATCACCAAACATTTGCGGACAACAAGGGCACCGATAGCCTGGTGTGGCCCTGGTTCAAAACAAAATGCAACAGTGAGCTTCGGTTTGCGCATGCGCAACAGCGAGCTTCGGTTTGCCCGCCGTTCTGTTGATTGTAGGGTTTAACGCGCCGACGCAACGCAGGCGATGAGGCACGCCGTAGTGGAGGGCTCCGGATTAATTTTGACCACCTGGGGATCTTTAACGTGCGCCGAAATCTCACCCAAAAGGGCGTTTTTGCTTTTCGCCTCCATCAGAAAAACCGCCGCCACACCGCGGCCGGGAATCCAACCCGCGACCTTGTGCTCAGCAGCGCAACGCCTTAGCCACTGAGCCACCGCGGCGGCTGCCCGCCGTTTTGTGCCAGAGGCACAGCGTGCACTTACCCAGGGTGCGCGCCCTGAGTTTTCTAGTTTCCCGCCTCCCCAAGCGACACCCCAACCCTAGAACACATGCATTTGCATGCCAACACCGCGTCGCTTCGAAACGACGCCCGTCGCTTCTGAGAATTGCGCCCGTGCTCCCGCGTTCTTAAAGCTCCGCAAATGGATCATCCCGTACTTTCACAGCGAAGCTGTGTGTGTCTAATACGAGTTCTAGCACCCGCGTGGAACAAAAACTCGCTCATTACGTTTTACTCTTCCCGGCGACCTACGCTGCTCGTCCGTAGGTGGTGGCTGCGTCTCGTGCGCGCATCAGTTTGGAAAATTTCAGCAAAAAGTTTTTTAGAGAACATATTTTCGAAAAATATTTACAAAAATAAAATAAACGTCTTAGGGCCTAATATATATCAAGCTGTTTCTATTTGCCCCTGTAAATATGTCTTTCCAGCAACTCTTTTTTGTTTAGAGGTGAAGCCGACTGTAGAAGCCCGGTGTAAGCTTCGCCTCTTTAAGCTGGCTTTCCCACGTACACCCTTTGTCCAAATTTTCTAGGCCAATCCTCTTCTCGACCGCAAACAATTCGAAGAAACAGCTTTACCTTTAAATGTGACAAAAATGTCTTATGAAAGTAAGAAAGAAAGGTGTTTTTTCTAGCCTTCCGGCATAAAAAGTTTTCGGCCTCGCTCGGGACGTAAGATTGCACATTCAATTATTTGCGGCCTGTGCGTTTCCGGCTTCACTTTGTATACACCTCTCCGCCTCCGCCATGTCCACCTCCCGAGTCGTGTGTACTGCTCGCCACGCTCTAAGTGTATCTCCCCTTTGCCATTGCGCGATGCCGCGCGCTCTTCGGCGGCCACCTGTGCAGCGTACTAGATCCTGCGCTGTGATTGGCGTAGCGGTACTATAGTAAAACGTCATGGTCTCTGCACAACATTCGTGTATGTCCTTAATCTGTGACGTAGAGATTTGGCAGCTGTTCTTTTAATTCAATATAGCAAGTCTCTAATACAGCTATACCCCAACAGAGCAAATTCTTAAGCTGTGCACAGGCCAGGAATTGGGGCCCCTGCCTGCTGCTTATCGCGGTAGGCCCGACCCGGCCTGACCCAACGCAGAAAGCATACCGTAATGTTGAATCCTTAGCCTTAGCCAGCTTCGCTTTCATTGGCTCAGGGCAGGGCGTGCAACTATGAAAAGGGCGCTGCTACAAGAAAATTCTGCCACCTTCGTAATTGAGATGCGAAGACTGGGTAAACAGCAGAGCTGGTGGTCTTCACTGGCTTTAACTTGGCGTTTCTTAGGTCTGCCCATTAACGGTAGATCGGACCCTGATGCCGCCAAGCGCACGCCGTCTCTCTCAACTATGAGAACACGTGCACGTCGGGGCTTGCGTTATCGCTAGCCTCAGTCAATCCCCGCCGCGGGCCTCCACACCCGAACTTGAACTCTTCACTCCAACTTCTTCACTTCAACTTAGTCAGAGTCCAAAGTCGAAGCCCGCGCTACGAACCCAAAGGACATGCTGAGCGCCCCGAATGCGATGTGGCTTGGCGGCATTACTGTTGATTTTTCTTTTTGATTGTACCTGGTGTCTTGTGTTACTGTCGAAGAAGGGCAATAAACGAAGACAAATTGTGAAACACGAAAGTGAAATGTGCAGCGAAATCTGCAGCTGAGCATGATTTGCGGGTCGGCGCCTGTCTTGTGGGTGTGCTTGGCGAGCGACGTTCTCCTAGCGGATTGGTTCGGCAAAGGTGTACTAGCGTCATTTCTGTGACGGATATGACGTCAGTGGAATCTTGGTGTATCCCGGCATAAAACACTTTCGTGTTAAAATATAAAACCCGAAAACGAACAACCCTAAGTATAGCAAACTCTTTAGTCCTAAAGATTGCTTCCCCGCAACAAGACCCTAAGTGCAGGTGTGCACCCTTTACAGGCCGCTTGCTTTGTTGTATTGGCGTCACTTCTGTGACATCACTCAAGTGGCGTCACTGTGACGTCACTCAAACGTCACCCGGAATAAAACATTTTCGTGTTAAAAAATGATAGCGCAATCGGATATAAGCCAGTTTCATAACACCCAGGTTCGATTCCGACCACGGGAAGCGTTTTTTTTTTCTTGACACGCGCACAACACCTGCTCCCCGGCTCCTTTCCTCCTCGCCACTTTCCCTTACACCTCTTGGCCTAGAATTTTTTCTCCTCTCCATTTTAGTGCCCCGAGTTGTGTGCGACGCCAGGTACGGATGGAACTCAGGCATAAACAGCTCCGCTGTTAAAAATAAAACCCCTTTCGTAAGAGAAAGATGGTTAAAAACGAAGCTTTCTTCATGCAAACTGAGTCAAACAAAAGTCCACAAGCCACCCTCCTCAAGTCAAAAGCCCAAACTGCCGAAGTCCAAAGCAACGCCGGCGCTACGAACCCAAAAGAAATGCTGAGCGCCCCGAGCGCCATGATAGCGCAATCGGATGGACGCTGGTTTCTAACACGAGGGACCCAGGTTAGATTTCGACCACGGGAGGCGTTTTTGTTGTTGTTGTTGCTTTGTTGTTTTCTTGAGCCGCGTACGGGTGGAACGGGTGGAACTTGGGTTCCACCAGGCACGGGTGTAACTCAGGCATAAACAGAGTCACTTTTGAAGGTTTTGTTAAAACCTTATTATGGCTTCGTTTTACCAAGCCCAACCCGGGCCGTCGGACATCCCCACACGACCGAAGCGTAATCATTTCGTCATCGGAGCAACAGTGCGAAAAAAAAGACAGAGACGAAGGAAGCCGATATGACGAGAGCTGACTGACTAGTTGTGCGTGCGTGCGTGCGCGCGTGTGCTCGCGTATGCGTGTACGTGTGTGTGTGTGTGTGTGTGTGTGTGTGTGCGTATGCATGTGCGTGCGTGTGTTGTGTGTGTGTGTGTGTGTGTGTGTGTGTGTGTGTGTGTGTGTGTGTGTGTGTGTGTGTGTGTGTGCGTGTGTGCGTGCGTGTGCGTGCGTGCGTGCGTGCGTGTGCGTGCGTGTGTAGCGACAACCACCTGTCGGTTAGAAGACCACTGCCGTGCACGCGGCTGTTACCCAGTGCGGCTATTACCCAGAAAGAAACAGCCGTTCTTTCCAGGCATGCCAGGTAAACAGGATGACAAATAATTGAAGCGTTCACCTTCGAAAAGTGGAAGATGACTGCGCTGACCAAAGGACTGAACTTGTTCTTCCTCCTTTATGCCGTGACTCTTATCAGTCCGGCGATTTCCTGTTGTTGAAGAGTCACGTGTGTCAAGTTAGAAGCTTTACGGGTGTTTACTTTGCGGGGAGAGAGGGGAACGAGTGTGTTCGAGTGGAATGCTGTGTTCTCTCTCTTTTCTTCTGTTGATGTCTACGTTTATATTCCCTGAGTTGTGAGTCAGCGCTCGCCTTGTCTGCTGCCTTCATTCCCGTCTTTTTCGCACTGCAGCTAAGATGGCACCATATATCAACTAGCCCAGCTCACCACTCTGTTATAATTATTTAGGCCCAGCCCGGCCATTTTCGTGATGGAACGAGCCCTTGCACACCTGACTCTCAACAAAAAGGCTAGCAAAAAGGTAGTAACGGGTTCTATTTACCAACTCCTAACAAACTTCAGCACTCCGCAGGACGGTACGTAGGTTCTGCCACATAGTATGGACCCTAAATGATATCGTTACTAGTGTAGACCATACACTAACTGCTGGTTGTTTGATGCTAACATTCATTGATAGTAACAAAATTATATGAGATATCGAACATGATAACTACACCACCTTTCCCACTCCACCTCACGATTAAAAAGTTTTTGCAAATACACATGTTGGCTTGCATATATTCCCACAGTAAAATGCATAATTATAAAATTATCGCTAAAATGTTTGATTTTTGCGGCAAGCCCGCCGACTTTATCAGGGGACTTTCGGCTGCTGGCTGTAAAAGCAAAAACAGCAGATGTATTTCTAAGGTAACTAAGTTGTACTCGCTCTCCACTTGCATCTCGTCGCTTTTCTTGCTCAATTTATTTGTTGTCTCAATGTGATATGTGCGTGCACGCTGAATGTGTCAATGTCGTGCTGCGCGCTCAGCCGATCCACATTGTCACGCGCAGCATTTTACTGGGTGACGCATGGCCAGTTAGTAAAAGCACTAAGTACCCAGTGCCTGCTGTGACAAGTAACTAGGTAGTGTTCAGTTAGTAGATGCCACCACCATTTTTTCAAAGAGTGATCTAACAAATCCAGACTACCAAGTTCCAACCAGACCACAAGCTTCGCTGGACTTCCCTGCTTCCAGGGTGGAAGGCTCCGATTTCGAAACTTCGAGATAAAATTCTTATTGGGGCATTGAGTTTTTTTTTTTTTTTTTTTTTCAAGTAACCAAACTTGCATTTTGCCTTCATGACCACTTAGCGCAAGAGCTGTCAACTTTACCGTGGGCAGAAGCATGGTGCTTGCCGTCTTAACCGGCTGTTTCGGCTTTGTTCTGGAGCCTTGATCGTCACTTATTTGTTTCGCTTCTTCAGCCACTTCCTTCTGCAAAAGAAACACGGAATAGTTTGGCAGAAGCGGAGCGTCTTTGTATTTATCCGCAGTTTCCTCCGCCGAACTGTGAATGCTTACAGGTGGCGCCGGTGGTTTCGGATCTGCCCGGGAGGAGTCACTGGCACTTTCTTGTTCCGCGTCTTGCACCGCTGTCATCTGCAATGGAACCCCGAGGCAACCTCGCACACGCCCTGCCCCATTTTATTTATACATACTTTTTAGTAGCTACCACTGGCACTGAAGACCAAAAAAAGGCTTAGGGAAAATTTACCAAAATTTTACCGGGTCGGCCATTTTCCGGCGACCGTTGCTCCACCCATGCGGGCATTTCTTGGGGACTGCTGGGCGAGCAAATGACCCCGCAGTCACACGCTGTTACTCCGTGCCGTGCGCGGATATCAGACGTTTAAGCGGCATCGAAAATCGGTGTCATTTATTCGGAAGCAGCGCCAAGTTTAACAGCCCTTTAAGGAAAACGTTCAAAGCGTCCGAGAGCTGTCAGGTTTGCCCATAAATTCCGTTCCCAACCCGCTAAGGCGGCGGGCCACCCCACATGCGCTTTGTACTGACGGGGTTGCCTGTGAGGCTACGTTTCGCCCTGCCAGCAGGACGCCCGACTTTTTACCATCAATTGATGTTTATTTTCTTAACTCTAGGCAGCTCCCCGTCATAGCCTTTACTTGGCAATGTACAGAAGCTTACTGTCCGGTCCTCATTACGCCGTTGTTGGCTGCACCAACAATCAGCGTAAGCGCGAAGGGTTCATGCAAGAAACATGTGAAGTGCATCACAACAAAATTAGAAGTGTCTGCATGTGCGGAATCCATTCGCTGCACAAATTTCCCGCGTCCCTTGAGTACCAACGCAAATGGGTCGTCCCGCTGATTCTAAGAGACTTCGAACCTCGTAAATTTGCGAGAGTATTCGTACGCTGCTTTTGGAAGAGCCGTTTATTCACCCTCGTGCTTAATCCTTATCGCACGTTTCTGTTCTCTGTAAATATGGTCTGTTCATTTCATCGACTGGAAGCCGACAAAAATCAACCCGACACCTATGCTGCAGCTCGGGTACGCGAAGACGTTGAGCCGAAAGCGAAATAGGGGCGTCGCTGCGGCGGAGCATTCCCGTTCGTGTCGGCAAATATGCCTCCTACGTGCGCTCAGAGAAGTCAGTGGGTTGGAGCATTCAGCGAATGCCCCAGATCGCACGCACGGTAGTGCAAATTTCTAAGCATGGCTTGCTGCTGTCGGTGCGCGAACGTGTTGTCATTTAATACGCGCTCTCACACATCATACTGAGTTGTTGGTTAAACCAGGCCCTGAAATATTCGCTTTAGCTGTGCAGGTCGTAGGCGTTACATGCTCATAAAATAAAAGTAAGTTTTAACAATATTTGCCGCTGCTAAATACCATTTCCTGCTGTCAAAACAGGGCAACTCATTAGATACACCAAGATTTCACGGCCGTTTTCTTGCTTAATTTTTTTTTTTTTTTGCATTTCAGAGGAGACTGGGAATCGCGAACAGCTATTTCCCGACAGACCAGGTGTGCTCCGCCACCGCGACACTCCTATTTCGCTTTCTGCTCAACTTTTTCGCGTACCCGAGCTGCAGCATAGGTTTCTTCTTGAGTTTTGTCGGCTCCCCGTCGATAAAATGAACAGAAGGTACCTCGAGAGAACAGAAACGTGTGATAAATTAAGCATATACGGTGAATAAACAGCGCTCCCAAAAAGCAACGTACGACCGTACTTACTCTGGCAAATTTGCTAGGTTTCATCGAACTTTCCGATCCAGCGCCAGAACCCATTCAACGGAAGCAGGAATTTGTTCGACGAACAGACTCGCACATGCAAACACTTCTTTTGTAGTGGTGCACTTCACACGTTTCTTGTATGAGCCCTTCGCGTGTACTCGGATTGTTGGTGCAGCCAACAACAATGCAAGGACGCCCGGACGGATAGCTTCTGTACATTGCCATGTAAAGGCAGTGACTGGAAGCTGCCCAGAATTAAGAAAATAAACGTCAATTGGGGGTAAAAAGTCGGGCGTCCTGCTGGCACGGCAAAAGGCATAAACCTCACAGGCAACCCTCGTGAGGACAAAGCGCATGTGGGGTGGCCCGCCACCTTAGCGGGTTGGGAACGAAATTCATGGGCAAATCTGACACCTCTCGGACGCTTTGAACGTTTTCCTTAAAGTACTGTTAAACTTGGCGCTGCTTCCGAAGAAATGACACCGATTTTCGATGCCGCTTAAACGTCTGATATCCGCGCACGGCACGGAGTAACAGCGTGTGACTGCGGCGTCGTCTGCGCGCCCCGCAGTCCCCAAGAAATGCCGGCATGGTGGAGCAACGGTCGCCGGAAAATGGCCGACCCGTCAAAATTTCGGTTTATAGCAAGTTGAGGGAAACGCGAAAGCTTTCGCATATGAAAACTACGTCAAAACTTCATCAAAATCTTCGCTAAAAGAGCGTCCTAGCCTCGCTGAAAGTGCGTCTAATCGATCGTCAAACATTCAAAGACCCAAATCGGAAACGAAGAACCAACCCATGCGACCATTTTTCGCGCACTATGTAAACGCATTCGTGAACAATCTAAATGTATACCGACACGTGGTTTATATTAGTAAGGTACAGTACTGTACTCCTCCTTTATGATCAATGCGTGCACTGCCTTATCTAGAACCGCTCCTTTTTCGCGCTTTTCGAGTCCTACTAAGAACGCTTTCGCTTTAAAACGCTTCTGTCGCTGCGAATGCTGTGACCAGACGAAAGTTTGCTTATTTTCTTTCCATTGAAGTTTTGGGCAACGGGCAGAACGCAGAAATATTAGAATACAAAGACCGATCTTACTGCGCTTTCAGCGGGGACACTTGATGAACTGGGCTCGGGAAGGAGGTCCTTGGGGTCTTCAGCGGCCGTGACGGCAGTGCTTACCGTTGCCGTATCCGTATGCTTATGTGCACTCGACCTGGACATTTTCGAAAGCGAAGACTCTGACCCAGCAACAGCGACTTCCTCTTCTACGATGATTTCGAGCTCGTGAGCTGGGAGTGTTGAGGCTGTTACTGTGGCCTTAGAATACCGCCCCAGCCGAAAAAAACCATTGGCCGACCTATTGGCGTTCCAATTGGTCGGCCAATTGGTCGACCAATTGGCCGGCCAATTGGTCGGCCAATAATGTTTTAGGCACCCATTGGCGTACCCATTGGCCGGCCAATTGGGCGACCCATTGGCCGTCCAATTGGGCGACCTATTGGCCGACCCATTGGAACGCCAATAGGTCTTCCCATTGGCCGCCAACTTGTTGCACTTTTAGTTGGTTCATCCCACTGCCGCAGCCACTCCATCTGAGCTGCCGCGGCAGTGCGTTGGTTACCTGTATCACAAATACAAGAACTCTCGGAATGAATGAATACCTTTATTGCTCTGTTTGTATACACAGCATGCAGACAGTTCGTCGTTTAAGCAATTTTTCACAGGCCATTGTCCATGCCGTGCTCCGCTCGCCGCAGGCTGGCTGGACCTTCACAAAGTGAGTGGCAAAAGCGAACAATGGGTTAAGTTTATGATAAACCGCAGTTTCGCGCATTAAAACAACAAGGCACTGAAATGTTGAAAGACGTGAGCTCACCTCTTCAACAACGTCCCATGCATGGCGAACTGCGTTGCGCGGCGATGTCGTGAACCCGTCAATCGTAACATGAACAGCCCTGAAATATATTTAGGCAGACAAATTAATTCTTAATAACACCGCTCACGCTATGATTGGTGAAAATGGCAAGGAAAACTTACATATAAACAGTATACTCACATAAACAGAGACACTCTTCCTTCGGTGCGAGGCTTAGCGGCGTTCAGCGTAAAGATGCATCTTGAAACACACTGCTATGGGTGTGCGATATCATCGTCGCCACTTCTCACACTCTTGCAGACCACCTTACATTTCCAATGCAATGCAGTCAGAGAAGACTGCGTGTGCAACCGATCAACACGCCTCTACACCGCCAACACCACGTTGAATATCACTTATCCACTGTCCGTCTATGGATTGGATTCGATTGGATTGGATCGGGGTTTTATTTCAAAACAATTTTGCCAAGGTGTCGGAAAGTTTTCATTAGTGTGTTTGTTATGTGTTTTTAAGAACTTTATCTTGAATTGCTGATTGATCAAAATTAATCAAAATTAATTGCCTCATTTGCAAAGGTTGCAAGTTTTGAACATTTCTGAAGGTTTCAAATTGAGGGTGAGAGAGAGAATTAAATTTCAGCCATTTGTTGTCGTAATTGAATACTATCCAAATACTATCCAAAATGGCTCCCCGATTGGGTCATCATGTTGGAGCAGTCAGTAGTATTAACTTTATAGTTGGAGCCAATGGGTCCAATTGGCCCAACTGGCCATCCTAATCGGGCCAATGGGCCCAATTCGGATCGCTCCAATAGGTCCAATTGGACCCATTGGGTCCAATTGGCCCAACTGGCCATCCTAATCGGGCCAATGGGCCAATTCGGATCGCTCCAATAGGGCCAATTGGTCCCATTGGGTTTCCATTTGGACCCATTGGGATTCCATTTGGACCCATTGGGTGGCAAAATGGACCAATTGGTCGGCCAATGGTTTTTTTCGGCTGGGGCCGATGCAATTCAAGTGCAGTTGAGCAGACTTAGTAAATGGGAAGCGTTTTGTAGCTTTACTCGCTATAAAAATAGCAAATAAAGCAATAACAAACAGCAATATTCGCAGCAAAATTCTGCTCTCTAATGTTTGCACCGACCTACAAACGACCTGCCTTCACATTTCAGCGCTGCGAATGTATAATTTTTTTTTTTAATTCTCGAAAAGAAGGGAGGTAAAATGGCGTTTTTATGTGAAGGAATAAAGAAGAATATTTAACCGTTGGAAGACCAACCTATCGGCTTCAAGGCCAGAATCAAACTTCTTTACTTGCTGAAGGGTGAGCCAGCATCCCTCTTGTAAACATTGTAAACATTTGTAAACATTGCGGGATTACTAGCGCAAATTGTAGTTCGGAGTCCGTAGGCATTGTTTCGACCACTCTGGCCGCGTTTACGCAAATTTATTTAGTAGAAAAATCAATTCGAAAATGCTGTCCTCCTCTCTTTACGCTCGCCCATTTTCTGTGGCGTTTTCGTGTGACGTCAGCAGGAGATGAGCTGGAAAATGGCTGCGCTACTGCACGGTTCGCCGACCAGCCGACCTACCGATCGAGTCAGTCGGCCCAGCGTTTCGTCCGCCGGCCGCCGACGGGTCGTCGCTATTCGCTCGCTCAATTGAAACTAAGCCACAACACCTTTGTGAATGAAAGAATGTGCCTTTCCTTACTTTGTTAGTTTGTACACTGTATCAAACTCAGAGTCCGGGTCGCTCCACACAAGCGCTGCACAAGTGCACATGCGACGCTTCGCTGACTTTACGCTAGTAAATCTAAGGCCAATTGAAGGCGGGAGAAGAGTCAGCGAAGTCAATATAGGTACTAAGAAAATAAAATCACCTGAAACTTTTACCGTACAGCGCAAAACTAGGTAGCAGGAAGCATTTTTTGCGCTGGGTAAACAAGCACAGCGGTCAGCAGCACGACCGCACATCTGCGAACGCTTTTCCGTCAAAGAAATGCAATTGCTAGACGTGAGATATTGTGGAAGTTTGGGAGACACTTACTGCAGGAGTGATATACAACAAATAGTCACATAAAGTACTTAAAATGCTTAAAATAAATAAAAGCGTAAACTGGTCATACATTATAAACCTTATGTATCCAAATCGGCCAACCCCGGCTCGTGGCCTAGCGGTTTGAGGTGCTGGAATTTGTTTTGAAAGTCGCAAGTTCGAATCCCCGAGGGTACATGTGTTTTTATTTTGTAAGTTGATTTTTTCGTATGCGGCTGATGTTTTCTGAACTGAGTTCACCATTTTTGGGCCGTAACGTTCACTGCTCCACGAGCGAGATCGCAGAACGCGCGCATACTGACAATGACGCGCTAGCGAGTTCTCGTTGGCGTGCTGTTGCCACAAGCACCGACTGCTTGCGGGCAGTGGGCCCAGGCCTGAATCAGCACACCCTTGGCCTGGTGCAAACTAGCTTTTTACGAACAGACATGAGTGAGGCAAGCTCCGAATATGTGGGAAAAGCGCATGGCATTTGAGAGTCTGCGGTGACAAGGAGGGCGTTCATCCACTGCGTAGGCCTCGTCTAGTGATTTCTACGATTCCAAGCCGCCCTGGGAGGTTTATCTTAGACATTTGACAGCCGACAACATGGCAGAAGCGCGGTACGGCGATAATTGAGAAATCGAGAATGCCCATCCAACAACGTCATCAGATGTCAAGCATGTTGTTTTACAGAACCGAAACCGAAACCGAAACTTTTGATTGCTAACCTTGGGCATCGTCCAATCACGGTGCCCCCCCCTCCTGACGTCACAGCCTTTAGTTGGTGCGGCCGCCGCAAACCGCGCATAGTAGTTTTTCTTCTTTCGCGCTTTGTAAAATAATTACCGATTTGTCAACCGGATAAACGATGAATAGTGTGTTAATTTGAGCCAGTCTACACAGTGCAAGCAAAAACGGGAGCTTGACAAATTCACTTCAGTGTCCCTTTAAATGGAGCGTTAATTAAAAGAGTTCCACTTGACAGCGCTGCGGGTGTCCTGCTCTTGATATATCTCCGGTGTTGCAACGCTTTTAACATCATCCGCGTCAGCATCCTTGTGTCCACTGTTTTCCTGTCCTGCGGTGCCGTATCCATTCTTTTCCTCCGGACTTTCTGATTTAAATACACGCCGAGTTAATCCTCCTCAACTACTTCGTACCTCGTCTCTGGGCAGCAGCTCGTTGACGCTGACGGTCCACCGCAAAGCAAGCAAAGAAAAATTAGCAGTGGCTTAGCTCGGCTATGCCAAGATATACGTAGCGTGAGCTAAGGTTCAGCAATCCAATCCAATCCAATCCAGCCCAGTTCAGTCGTTCAGTCCAGTCCAGTCCAGTCACTGCTCCTCGTGCATGCGCAGCGCGGCTCTCCAGGAGCCACGCGAAACGGCTATCAAGCGGCTCCGGCGCAGCGTCAGACTTGGCTACTGCGCAACGTAGGCGCACAGCTGGGCACGCGCCGGCGCCAGTGCGTCTGCCGCGGCTATGACGTGACTCCTCTGGAATGCGCAGACCCAATTCTCTACACACCCGTACTCCAATTGAATTGGATTTCCAATCCAATCCAATACAATTTGATTTAATTCAATCCAATTCAAATTCCAAATCCAATTCAATCCAATGCTCCTCGCGCTTGCGCAGCACGGCCCTTCAGGGTCCATGCGAAACTGCTCAACCTCGGCCAGTGTAGCTTACGTGGCTTACGCTACAAAACTTACTCCCTTCTTCATGAACACATCATGGCCACCAGAAGGCTTATATGCCGATTCGCTCAATTATTTGACTTCCCCGGCCCCTACAAAGCGTATGTGTTGTTTTTTATCTTAGCCATCATTGCTTTATGATTCTGAAAGACACTAATTAGCTAACTAGACTGATCTCAAGCCCTGGCCAATCGCCCTCATTGGGTATGTGCCATAACCCAAAGGAGAAGAAGAGTTGCAAATTTGCTGCACTACATTCCTAGCCCATTGCCTCTACTTCCTCACAAGTTGAGCTATGTTATCTTCCACCCAAGCTTGTTATCAGATATGGGATGGTCGTTTCCTATAATCCTTACTTCCGTTTCTCGTTGGCGGACCAGTTTTCCTATGGTTCTAACAGGAACGCAAAACTGACCTGAAAGTCGGTTCATTTATTTAAAATGATTTTAAATACGTTCGTAGATCCTTTTTATGGGTGGCTAGAATTACAGCATTTGCGAATTTTGATCCGCAAATGGTTGTTTTTAGGAGAAAGCGTGTTGTGGAACTGTTGAACCGTTGGTTTGAGGGCTTGTGGCCTGGTGCCGTGGTGTTGAGGTGATCACTACTTTTAGCCTTAAACTTTTGCCATATGTTGCTAAGGCACCCGTTCTATCATAACAGATATTGCACATAACATTCCGAAAAAAGTTCGTTTTAGCCATGAAGGCCCATCGTTGGCTCAACCAGACCAGGCAGCATTTCGGTAATGGTAATGTAACGGAGGGCGGTTGGTGAGCATCGGTATGCTAAGAATTTGGACACGCTCCATTGGAATCAGGCTTACCAGGACGTTAAAAAGAACAGGGGAAGGGACAGTCCCTTTTTATGTAACCCCCTACTAGGCGCCTGATCAGAAGAACCCCTTTAACAACTGAACTGTCCGTCTCTTAGAAATTCACAATGCCATTCTATAATGTACCTTGGTAAATATAATCTTTCTAACCTGGAGAGCAGCACTAGATATTCCACAAAATCTTTTGCAATATTCAGGGTCACTATAGCCGAAACCTGCTTATGGGGACAAGCAAGTTTAATCCGGCTTCAAGTTCCATAATGCCATTCCAAATAGAACAACCAGGTCAAAAACCAATTTGGCTCGGGCTGAAGTGTCTGGTTGCAAATCGCATAATGCACTGCTGCAAGCTGCGTTCGATTAGTTTAACAGCATCTGACGTTACAGCTTTGGGCCTGATGTTTTCAATCCCGAGGCCGTGCCCAACATTCTTAAGCATGCGAAGCATTTTGGCAGGACGCCACACATCGGGGAACAATGCATTACGGATAGAGTAATTAATCATATGCAGTAAGTGATGAGGAGCCTCATCAAATAACAGCTTTAGCATGCCAACCATAATTCCATCCGGGCCCGGTACCGCATCAGCCAATTTTGCCAAGGCGTCAGCAAGCTCTCAGGATGTTATCCACCGCGGTGGCTCAGTGGCTATAAGGCGTTGTGCTGCTGAGCACAAGGACGCGGATTCGATTCCCGGCCGCGGCGGCCGCTTTTGTGATGGAGGCGAAAAGCAAGAACGCCCGTGTGTTCGAGATTTCGGCGCACGTTTAGATACCCAGGTGGTGAGAATTAATCCGGAGCCGTTGTGTCGGCGCGTTAAACCTTACAATCAATCAATCAATCAAGCTCTGAGGATGTTGCTCCAGCGTTCTCGCTCTGTTGCTCGCTTGCTGCCGATGATATTAGAGAGTTTTAGCAGTCCGTCTGTT
Source organism: Haemaphysalis longicornis (assembly GCA_013339765.2). Taxonomy (NCBI): domain Eukaryota; kingdom Metazoa; phylum Arthropoda; class Arachnida; order Ixodida; family Ixodidae; genus Haemaphysalis; species Haemaphysalis longicornis. The sequence goes on along the minus strand of CM023449.1, from coordinate 5,582,205 downwards.
CCGTTGGTTACGTTGTTACTGGGTTCACCGGGACCCGTCTGCGCCTGCGTGTGCGGAAGGGCGAGGAGGAAGGGCGAGGAGGCGTGGACATGGCGAAGGCAGGCCCGCGGAACTAATCCCCCTACCGCGACGAATGTCCAAGTGCCCAGAAGGGTCCCGGTCAACCCGGTAACAACGTACACGACGGAACGGACGGACTGCTAAAACTCTCTATTAGTGGCAATATATAACTGCATTCAAAGCTTAATTGCTACTGCTGATGTGGAGAGCGGAAGGTTATATTATTCTGAATTCTGGTCTGGCTGGACATTCAGTGCCCACGATGCGGAGCTTTCCTTGCGTGCTCCACACACCTTTGGTTAACTGCACACATGTTCGTTCTGTATGCACATCTACATCGGTTCCTCAAAAGGAATAAGTAATATCTCGTTTGAACAGGTGAGTCCGACGTCGTGGGCGTGCCCGCTGATAATATCGAGGACCTGTTGTAATGTGTATTACAGCCGCCAGGGTGCGAATTAAGCTCAGCGCGGCACGCGCTAAAATCAAACCAGTTTAACCAGAAGTGTTGTTGGGCACATCAGCAACCATGTAAACAGCGGCCGTGCTGCCGCCGCATTCTCCAGTTTTCCACGCCTCTGCACATACCCGCAAACATCACCTCAAGGGAAGAGCCTGCTTTTTTTGGACTCGATTTTCAATATATGCGCTATAGAGTCGCACAACGTATCGCACGGGATGCTGGTGTAGGGATACAGGCAATGAACCATTCAATGAAACAGGCCCAATGAACCATTAAATATTCGCTCACAGATTCAAATTTTCTAGACAACCACTGCTAACGCAAGCTCTAATTACAATGGCAGGTGCACACCCGTAAAGACATATGTCCTCTTTGAAACATCAATCGACACTCAGCTGCTCACATTCATTGTCCCCCTTGGCACCAAGCTACATTTTACGCAAAAAGGTGGAAAAAATCGACTGGCCAATGCACAACATTTTTAACCCCTCTTCTCCTCAACCCCCTCACCTTTGTAATGAAGTAATAAGTTGTCTGGTTATACGTAGTTTGGTGCAGAAGTATTTTAGTGCCTATCTGGGGTACACGAGGCAAGGGTTAGTAAATCAAGGCGACTTTACTGCAAGCCACTAACTTTACAATGTAAAACAATTGCCCAAGCAACCACGGACGCCCGTGGGACTTCCACATCCCCTGTACGTCCATGTCTGAATGTACATTTGCGGACATACAGTCGACATCCAGCAGCGCCTGTACAAGAGATGTACATTTCTGTATGTCCCAAGGACATCCGACCATGGACGTACAAAGTTACCACGAAGCATCAAATAATGGTATAAATTAAATATAAAAGCCAGAACACAAACGCTACTTTGCTTTTCAATTAAAGAGATTTTGTACATCAACACCCTGACTTGTATAATGCAAATTCCATCTGTGTATTACTAAAATTAAGCCAAATTTCTTAACTTTTTTGACGCACCTCACTCACTCCAACGATAATCTCTTCGGGGAAGGGTATTTTAAGAACTGTGCCCCGCTACAGAACTGTGTGCAGTAAGTTCTCTGTATGTTTGTTTACTTGTTTTGTTTACTCTGTATACTTGTTTGCCCCGTAGTTCGTTGGTGTTGTACAGTGTTAGTACTGGTTGTAGGACACATGCTTCTCCTCAACGAAACATTTGTGAGTCTGTACGTTTTTGCTGAACATCCAAAACACATCAGACTTCGAACGTCCGAATGGACGCACTGAAGTGTTAAATCCGGATGTCTCGCTGACGTACTGGTACGTCCACCGACTCTGAAATGGATCTGCTAGAGCCGGAATGAACGTACGTTGGACGGCCGACGGAGTTCCCATGGTTGCTTTAAGTGTCCCTAAAACTATAAACAAACATATTCAAATGATTTTGTTCCAACTGTGTCGAGATTACACACTTTCTTGCCCACAATGTCCACCTGGCTGCATTTACTAGCAGTGAAAATAGCATTGCTGTTGGTCGTGTGAATGGACTTGTGGTTCCCTTTCCCCTGCCCATGGTCCTAGTCCTACAAACGTATATAACAATTTTTTTTGCATAAGAAAATAAAGCATTGCGCAGGCCTGTATGCACATCCCATGTGCAAGCCAATCATGTGTGCCTCCAAATATAACAGCTTCTATCCAGTGTGCCGGGGCAAGTCCCTCACAGTACTACACTGTATTCATATTGGTGGTTTCAAAATTTAACATTTCTGGTGAGTTAATGGCAATGCTAACTAAAGGAAGACAATGACAACTTCAATTTTCAATACCGGTGTCAAATTCTTTTTGTGTTCTTTATTTCACACCCACACACGCACAAAAAGCATCAAACAATATTAGCTCTTTTACTTCTTTCATCTCATATATATGTATAAAGTGCTATAAATAACAATAGTACTAAAGTCGCCTGCTCTGAACTCTGAAGAAAAAGAAAGACAAAGCACTCACATTCACTTGTGCAGTCGTCTAGGGCACAATCAAAAACTGGTTATGATTTTCCTCCCAAAAAAATAATGCGGAATAGAAATCCGTAGCATATCACACAGCATGTCAAATGTTTGATGCAGCTTACGACGAAGTGCATTTTCAGCAACGAGAAAGCAACTAAGGAAGGTAACTTTAGATATTTTCAAAGCATCGGTGAACTGGAACACCCTGGCCTAAAAAAAAAAAAGACAAAAAAAAAACGTTGCCCTTTTGCTTTTAGCGCAACACCGCAGGCAGTGAAAAAGGATATGGCTGCAAATATTCTGAGCGGTTCAAAGAAACAGCATACCAGAGACTGCACAGAAAAATTATGGCAGAATTTGCACTATGCACTCTTTTTGTTTTGTTTCAATCCTTTACATTACCCAACCCACATCCTCAGCTTAACTAAGTCTCCCATGAATTTGCAATGCGAAAAATTTGATTTTGGCTGTAATCACGAAATGTAGCCCTTTCCACGCTGTGCCTACTGAATTGTCATCATAACCTACTGCCTAAGTATTTCAAGTTCACAGACGAATTGAGCCACAATTGCGGTCTAAACATGAAACTTTTTCTGCGTGAAACGCAGCTCATTTACAGGCAGGCAAAAAACTTTGAATGTCTGTCGGGACGGCCAGTGAAATAGAATGGAGGGGAAACTCCCCACGCCACAGTTTTGAGACTTAAGTTCGAAACGATATGCTCAAGTTTTTTGTGATCAACATAAGCATACGTCGCACAGTATTGGACATTTGAAGTTTCTCAATAAAATGTACTTTTTCTCACACCTTTTTGCCCTGAAAATTTTTACTACTGCTTCCGCTTGGCTTTAAATTATGTTGCCAACATCATTTGTGCAGAATGCTACATCACGGCAAATGGCTGCAACAAAATTCACCCACGTCAGCATTGCATTTGCTTATTAAACAGAATCTTAGCATGCACTTTCCATGCCTACGATGTGCTTGTTGCGTCCTCTGAAATTCCTAAGACTCTGTTGATGACAAATGCCGCTATTCTTGCCAATTCAAGCTACTCCACATTGACAAGGTAGAATGCCCTAGTTTTGATGCCACACCAATGAGAATGCGGGATATCTTAACCCAAGCGAGGACGACTCCAAACAAAACACAACGCGACACATTGCTGTAAGGACAGAGATATATCCGTATCATACGGAGTGATGATACGGAAATACGGAGGCCTCAGAGACAGAGCGAAAAATAGCACAGCGACCGCACTCGGTACATTCCCGCATAGCTGGAGAATTCAACGAGAAAAACAAGCCTTGGGAACTGATAAAACGCTCCCGAGCACATTCTTTTTTGTGCGCACATCGTAACACACACACACACACGCGAGCACGCGCAAAACTTGTACATTTGCGTTTAAAATGTAACAGGCACGTCACACGATGATGCGTTACCAAGCACTTCCTTTCCGCGGCGAGAAGAACCCTGCGCTTTTCATATTGTACATGGAAAAAATCTGACTCGTCTTGTATAGTGCAGGCACGGTACGTCATAGGTTAGTAATGACTAGATGTCTTCATTTTTCTTGCTCAGGCAAGTACACACACCCAGAAAAAAAGGGGGGTGCTCGAATAATGCAATAAGCACACGATGGCATCAACGATGATAGCAGCATTTTTCTTTTTCACATCACGCAAGCTGCACGCTAGATGAATTCAAAAGACAAGCTTGATGATGTGATGTTGTGGACTGTTGGTCAGAGTGATGCCGTAATGGCCAACTCTGCTGGCAATCAATGCCGAACAGCTAACCAGGGGTATCAACGCTTAGCTCCAGAATGAAATGTGGGCCCACCCAGCCCTTTCTGCCCTGGTGGTGTCAATCGACGCCATCACATAAACGTTCCTCTAGCGCATAGAGAATGAAACCAAAACAGCTAGTTTTCGAGGGGATTGTTCTTCAATGATGGCTATTGTGATTGATATCGCTGTTGTTTCATTTTAGTGAAGCTGCAAGCTACAAAGAAGAAGAAGCTCCGGGGAAGACGAAATTACGACATTAAGGCTGAACAAAATGGCGGCCTGAGTTTAATTCCCAAGCTTGTAAATCTACAAATACGTGCACTACGAAGTTTTTTTGTTGTAGGTTCATGTTGCGATAAAGTTTAGGAAAATAGGCAAAAGTGATGTCTCTGCTCAGGATAAAATTTTTAATTGCCAGATGTCCTAATTAATTGCCTCATTAATAAATCTGTTATTACTTTCACTTCAAGCTATATTTTTTGTTTTGCTTATGGGAATCTAAACTTTAAGAAAACAGACAAAAAATATTGTTTTGCTTGAAATAAAAAAATCAGGGCTGAAAGGGCTAGACGTGATGTTTCCAAGTGGACTGCGTGAAGTTTTCCAATGTAAGTTCGGAAGAAAAGAAATACTTGAGTGCGAACGAACGAAACCTGCGTTTTTGGCCTCCCACACTCGGCATTGCTTTTGCCATTCGTTCATCTCGCGATGAGGTAAGTGGCGGGTTCAAAAGAGATAAGGAGATAAATCTTGTCTCTCCCACACATAAGAGAGGATTGATGAATGTGTAACAGCAATTGATGAGAAGCTTAAGTCTGTACAGGCCCGATGCAGCAACAAAGTAGAAAAGAACACTTTCAAAGCAGTAATATTCATACCTCCCACGCTCTCATGCTGAAGCAACCGTTTTAGCGATTCATCAAACCACTTCTCCCTTCTTGGGTTTGAATTACGAAGACTGTACAGTGATCAAGGTGCGAAGTGAGCGCAAGTTATGGGTGTGCGTTTAAGGCATGATACAAGCAATATGCAGTACCTCGTAGAAAGCTCTTTCCTTCAACGTGTGTTCAAGTTGGGATGCAGTAATAAGCGTTTTCGTCGTGACAAAAACAGCGACCTGGTGTCAGCATCCGTCTTAATCAGTTACCAAGATTAAATCCTTGGGTAGGGGAAAAAAAAAAGCAAGCATGCATGCAAGTCCGAGGACAGTGTTTGACGAAGCTGCATTCCTCAGGGCCGAGAAAATGTCTGAGGAAGTTCTTTGCATTCCTGATAACGACTTTTCTCAAGCAACTTGATATACAGCCATGACTATTGTGATACGCAAGTTTGACAAGCCTGTCACTCGTTCAAAAACTGAAAAGTTTCACAAATTTATGTGTTTTTGCGCGCAGTGCACATTCTCATGTTGACACAGCAGCCAACCAAAATATCTATACTGAGTTCAGGCCTGCAACTAACAAGGCAATACCAAGCGAGGGTTAAAAAAAATGTACAACAATCTGACCCTAAAACGTCTGCCCAAGATTGCAGAAATCGTCACAAGTTTTTAACGACACTGATCGCATTGCAAAGCACAATGACGACAGACACTCCAAAAGAAGCCTGCCATCGAGAAATAAATCTCCCAGTGTAAGACACTGCGGACACATAATTGCGCTGTATCAACCTGCCAAACAACAAAAATACCATTTGTAACATCAAAGCAGATTACTGAATCCGTTAAAAGAAGCAAACGCAGAGTTGACAAACCAAGGCATTCAGAACACGGCGCTAAAAGAAGTTGCACGCAAACATTGCAGCAAAACCTCAGGAAGTTCTGATACAGCAACAATTCAGGCAGCCACACACCCCACACACGTTCCTACAGTAAAAGCGGCAGGTTTGTCGCTTGGTTAACTCTTTCGTGACCGCGCCATAGGCCTTCGTTCACCTGTATCGTTCACAGGTCAACAACGATTTTCAAACCTCCCGCGAGAGCTAAAAACGGAACTTTGCAGGCAACTAACGTCATCTCGCGTATTTACTGACAAAAAACTTTTTTTCATTTGATCATTGTTTGTTTCCATTTCGTGAAAGTAGGCAGCGTCGGGAGTGAAATTTGAACCCAAGGTAGCTGCAAGTTGGACCAAAATGGCGTCCTGCATCACTGCGCGCTCCACAAAGGCGGACAACTCTTTCGGGGGCTTTGGCCGCTGCTGCTGCTGATTCTTTTTACCCCAGCAGCAATGATGACTCCAGCAACGATGTGGATTCATCAGATTTTAGTTCTGATGAAGACGCTCCCATTCAACGACCTCTGACTTTGACAAGTGCCGACAAGTAAGGTTCGTTTTTGACTTCGTAGTGTATTTATAAATAAAACCTGCTTCCTATCTGATGACTGCGGTTTTACTTTCATGTGTAAGGTCTGGTCAATCTGTGGTGGGGATATTTTGCCAAACGCACTGTGCCGTATTGCGTTATCACCTTGAAGATAACCTGGCACTCGTGTCAGATTAGCGCTGCAGAGCGACACGCGCCGCTTCTTATGAGCGCTGGATTTTTTTCTTGCTTTTTACCACTTCAGTTACAATCATTTTGTCTTAACACAAACAGGTATGCATGGATGCATATAGTGGAACGGCAGTCAGGGTCACTACGTTGATGGACCCACAAAAATCCAAAACTTGGCGTACACCATTGATGTATTAAATGATAGCTTGGGAACGTAGAAACAATTAGCGTATCTTAGAATTGCCAAAATAATTTTTAGGCTCAGTACAATCGCCTATATGAACTGTCTGTATACTTTGTTGAGCATATTTTTTGTTTATTTTACCAATAAACTGAAAATAATTGCACCTTTCACAAAACTGCTGTTATTTGTTTGAAGGAGCAATTTATAAGGAACAATTTTATGAATAGCAATCTAAACGTGTTGAGTAGCTCAAGAGAAAAAAAAAATGTTTTGTGGAAGCACTCAAAATCAACCATTTTTCCGCGGTCACGAAAGAGTTAAACTTTAACTTAAGCCTTGCAAATCACGCAACAATGCTACGATTCTGTACATCACAGATTTGACAATTTTCCCCACGTCTGCAGACGCAGTGAATAAATTCCACTTGTGACACATGTGACGTCACAATCATGTTGAAGCAGACAACAGAAAGACCACTCGTTTAAAATACCTCGTCAGGTTGGTCCCATAAGTAGGTACATCACAATATGAGAATTGTAAAAAGGTTGACTTCTTTTTATATAGAGCGTCACTTCTGACGTGACAACTGTTCCGGGTTCACCAGTAAATGTGGAAGATGTTAACAAGCAGCACATCATCTTTTGTTGCCCCAAGTTTTCGCATGGTTTGCCACAGTCTTGTGGGCAAATTTTTAATTTGAGGTTTGGTTTTTAAAGAATGTAATAAATATAATTAAGAACGAGACAAGAACATCTGTTGTTCTCACTCACTAAGAATGCATGTAACTTTCATGTGCAAGAACAAAAATGTTAAATCACGAGATAACATTTCCTTTAAATTTTTTTTGTACTGTTCATAAAACAGATGCATCTATTGCAAACCATGCGAAAACCAGGTGCGTGTTGAATAAGGAGCAACATTTCAGGATTTATACCTACCGGTGAATGCTATTAAAGGAGCCCTGCAGCACTTCGCATCGACAACTCGGAATGTTTTAGGGGTAAAGTCCATTGTCCCAGCAATCTCCTCCCTCAAGAATTATGAAAATCCGTTCATTAACACCAAAACCACGCGCGATGAAAAATCGCGCATAATCGTTCCCGGTCAACTCGACTGCGGACAACACGACGAAAGCTGCGCACTCTCTCCCAGAGAGGGGGGCGCCTCGCGGCATTTTCTACGGCGGCCTTCAATTTAGCACAAGTCAGGGAGTTTTCTCGTTTTCTCCACAGCATGAAGGGGTCTATTTCCGGTCTGGTGCAACAAAAAAGCAAGCATGGCTGCCCTCTTGCAAGCATGCTAAGGCTGGTAGGGCGTGCGTTTTTGAAGCAATAAATGTTTGTTGTCGAGTGGTCTGGTCTGCTTGAAAAGGCAGTATGAGTTTGTCACTCAAACTCCGTGCGCACTCAAAACACAAAAGGAGCGCCAAAACTATGCGTAAGGTTCAGGCATAGAAGAGGTTGGTACACAGCGCTGAAGACGGCGGATCGTCATGGGAAATGCGAGAAATAAGCCGCGAAGTTTGCCAGCAACAACCAATAGGACAGCCATGGCCGCAATGATGTCGTTTAGGCTATGCCAGGGGTGGATAATGAGGAAAATTGAAAAGAGCGCGGTTGGCTTTTCCGCATCTCTTTCACAGCGATTTGCGCGATCACTGCTTCACTCGCATTTGGCTCAGGTATTCCTGGCAGTGTAATATAATTGTCGGGACAGTTTATTCGCACTGATCAAAGAGTGTTGCAGGGTCCCTTTATAGTTAGACACGCAGCTCGTAGCACGCAATAAAAAACAAAAACTACATAATTATATGATCATTAATTACGCACGTACAGCAGTCTTCTGAAAACTCTGGCCTGCGCAGTTCAGTTGTGCATCCATGAGCAGGCAACAACACACCGTTCGCTATCCGCATGCAAATACGGCTAAAATAAAATCAACCTTTCCTCATTCTTACACAGCAGCCACCACAAACACAACACAATTCAAACACAGCGGCTTGCGGGAAGCGTCCAAAACAAAAACATATGGCAACTGTCAGCTTTCGGCCGCAAATAAGGGCTGTCGCGAAGACGTCTCCGGAAATGGCACTTTTTTAAAAAGTCCGGAGCACTGTAAAAACATAAAAGCTATTTGGTGCAGTTCACTTCATCATTTAAAGCATGCAGCATTCACTAAATGGGCCAGAAAAACACTACACTACCTCCCACTGAATTTGCGAGGAGAAGACCAGAACATAGCAGCGCCAACCCAGTGCTCATTTGACTAGGGCTTGGACAACTCTCTATTGGGAGAAGTTGTGCGCTAATGAAAGGCAATCATTTAGAAACTTCCCGTCCACACGATGGTAGTCTGCTTGCTTAGCGGTATCTTTTAAGTAATAAACGCAACAGTCATTTCAGGTTAATGCAAAACAAGCGATGTTATCACAAAAAAATTGTCCTCGCACATATAATGCTGGCTGCAATGAAACTGCGAAACTAAGGCTAAGTCACCTGAATGGATTGATAATGCGTACGATAAGCATGCCCGCGCATGCACGAATGCCCTGCGTCCATTCGCCCGCCACGAATGATGTAATTACCGCAAAACATGCATTGCGATTCATATTTTTTTTTCTACCAGTATATCCCCTCCAAAGTTGCCTGTCTTCTTGGCTGCAGTTCTGAAGAGCATACTGGAACTCGGTGAAACAATGCTTAAATGAGAGTTGTCACGTGATGTACGCGAAGGTACTGGCAAGTTCCCTTTCCACACTCACATGACACTCCTTGTGTGTGCAAGCGAGGACAGAAGTTAACAAAACAAAGGCAATGGCTGTGGATATGACTGCCTGTTTTGTGACATCACCTCGAACAAGACACGTTTAAAAAGATGAACGAACCGGACACACACTTGCTACTGGACGACTGACATCTACTTTCCATTGCAATGAGGCACCTGTTTCACTCTTTCTTCCATCCTCCTCTCGAAACAGAACAGCCCTTCGACTTCATAAAAACACATTCACCCGGAACGCCGACACCGACGCACGTGTTTCGCTCAACTCTTGCCTGGCCTCCGTAGAACAATGCTCTGCTTCAAGCCTCTCGAAACTCAAAACTCAAACGCAGAAAAGTGCAGAGTATATTCACCACTCCCACATTTTCCTGCCCTGCCCACCGTTCTTCACCCCCAGCATATATGTCACTTTTTCTCGAGCTTAACATTAAACGTCACCGTAGCAATCTCACCGCAATCCAACACTCCAAACGCGTTGGTCCTACAGCTAGCGTCCACCTCCGATACCGTGCTACTCCTGTACATTTGAGACCACCGCTGTGTTCTCGTGCTCTTAAAAACTCCAGATCGCCAGGCCTATTGGATTCAAGAAATACCACAAACTTGCCCGACATGTAAGAAGCACCTTTTGCCCGCGCGGACAACAAGTCAACGCCAACAGGAGTGCGTGTTGATCCCTGCAGCGCCAGCGACGGGGCTTCAATGGCTTCCATTAGTCCCCCTCTCGTCTCAGTTCTTGTCACATGATGACTTCCTTCGACATCCACTTTCGATCCTCGGCCATCTACGTCGTTGGGATCAAGGGGACAGGGTGGATGCCGCTCACATCACCCACTTAGCCCAAGGTTCAAACGACGAATGGCATCTTGATGACGGAGTGGTGAAAGACATCGACTTCGGCGGGACACGTCTCTTTCCTGGTGGCCACTGACTAGACGGCCTTTAGCTTTTTGGCCGGCGGAGAGACGGTGGCCTCTACTTCGATCACCTGTGGCTGGCCGATGATGTTGGAGGGCCAGCCGTTGGCAAGGACCACGCTGTACGCGGAAGAGGAGACGGGCCGGGAGGAGCAGTTGCTGGTCGTTGACGAGGACGGCGACGAGCCGTTCTCAACGAGCCCGTCGGGGCTCAGGGCGTCGCTGGACGCTCCCTTGGCTCCCATGCCCAGAAACTGCGAGAGGAGAGAAGAGAACGGGGAAATGTGTTATTGGAGCCGTCTCTAAGAGCCAGTAATGATGGGATGTACTGAAACGTACAGTTTCATACCACTACAGTACCATCATCATCCTGACTACGCCCACGGCAGGGCAAAGGCCTCTCCCATAGATCTCCAATTACCCCGGTCCTGTGCTAACTGCGACCAATTTATCCCCGCAAAACTTCTTGGTCTCATCTGCCATCTAACTTTCTGCCGCCCACTGTAATGCTTGCCTTCTCTAGGGAAGCACTCTGCTACCCTTAATAACCAACGGTTACCTTCCCTTCGCATTATGTGCCCTGCCTACGTCCATTTCTTCATAATTTCTACTAATATGTCCTTAACACGAGTTTGTTGCTTTACCCACTCCGCTCTCTTGTTGTCCCTTAATGTTACACCTATCATCTACCGTTCATTGCTCGCTGAGTCATCCTCAATTCAAGTTGAACCCTCTTAGGGAGCCTCCAAGTTTCTGCCCCCGTAGGTGAGTACCGGTGAGACGCAGCTGTCATACACTTATTCATAGGGGCAATGGTAGGCTGCCACTCATTATCCAAGAATGCCTGCCAAATGCACTCTATCCCATTCTATCCTTCTAATTATCTCTGCCTCATGATTGGGATCCGGGGGGTCACTACTTGGCCTAAGCCGATATATTCACTTACCACTTCTACTGCCTCACCACTATATACTACTATATACTAGAGAGAAATCTATCACTGCCATGTGGCCACCGCCCCAATGCCTAGCAACCTTTCCTGTCCCACTTGACCTGGCTAGCCATGTGGTTCTTTTCGCAGTAGAAACTAAAATCAACAAAGAAAGGGTAAAATCTTTTTCTCGTTTGTCTTGCATGAAGCTTCGAAGTAATTCCTGACAAATAGCTTTTTTCAAGCTTCACTTTTCTCCTAATAAAACAACTTTATATAATCTTTTGCAATAATATTGTTGCTTTTTTTCAGCCACAGGCAAGTTTTGGAAAGTTGTGCCAAGGAAAATGTAATGTTCCTGCCCGGTCATGACAGAACACTCGCTCAAGCACGGCTTGCCCTTATATGAACACCAAATTTTTCTCTAGTATATAGTAGAATGAAATTCTATATGACATTAAAACACTACTGCACTGATGTGGGAAGAAAAAACTTGAAGGTAGACAAGGTCAATAGCTGGGCTTCCCTACGATTTGGACGAAATAAACACATGATTTTTTTCATTTCTTCAAATCAGTGCTCCTCAACTTCAATATTAAGCAGAAAAGTGTCTCAACAATTCAAAGGTATCTTTGCACAAATAGATAAACTCTGTAAGTCACTTTGAACCTTTTCACAAATTCATTGTATTGTATTCCGCTTACTTGAGAAAAAAAAGTGCTTTGTTCCTAATTTCTGAACGAGGATAAGATAAGGATGAACATCCTCAATCTAAATCGCTCGCAATTAGCGCTGTTAAAGGGACACTGAAGTGATATGTAAACATTGCGGGATTACTTGCGCAAATTGTAGTCCGGAGTCCCTAGGCCATGTTACGACCACTCTGAGCTCGTTTACGCGATTTTATTTAGTAGATAAATTAATTCGAAAATGCTGTCCTCCTCTCTTTACGCTCGCCCATTTTCTGCGGCATTTTCGTGTGACGTCGCGAGGAGCCGAGCTCGCAATTGGCTGCGCTACTGCACGTCTCCCCGGCCTTCAGGCAGAGTCAGTCGGCCCAGCGTTTCGTCCGCCGGCCGCCGACGGGTCGTCGCAATTCGTTCGCTCAGTTGAAACGAAGCCAGGACACGTCTGTGAATGGAAGAATGGGCCTTTGTTTGTACACCTAGTTTGTACACTGTATCTAGCTCCAAGTCAAGGTCGCTTCACACAAGCGCTGCACAAGCGCACATGCGATGCTCGCTGACTGGTACGCCAGTAGGAAAATATAAGGCCTCTGAAGGCGGGAGAAGAGCCAGCGTAAGTCAATATAGGTACTAAGGAAATAAAATCAACTGATCTTTTTACCGTACAGCGTAAAAATAGGGTGCGGGAAGCACTTTTTTGTGTTGGGCGAACAAGCACAGTGGTCAGCAGCACGACTACGCATCTGCGAACGCTTTTCCGTCTGCGAAATGCAACTGCTAGACGTGAGCTATTGTGGAAACTCGGGGGACGCTTACTGCACGAGCGCAATACAACAAATAGTCACCTAAGCTGCTTGAAATGCCAAAACTAAATAAAAGTGTAAACTGGTTGTACAATATATACCCTATATTATCCAAGGCCAGCGGAGCCCGCTCCGTGGCCGAGTTGTTTGGGGCGCTGTATATGCCACCGCAAGTATTTTGCAAGTCAGGAGTTCGAGTCCCCGTGGGTACGTGCTTTTTTTGTTTTTGTTAGTTAACTTTTTTGTTTTCTGCCGATGTTTTCTACATTGAGTTCACCTTTTTTTGGGGCCGCAACGTTCATGGCTCCACGAACTAGTTCACAGAACGCGCGCAGGCTGGCACTGGCGCGCTAGCGAGTTCTCGTTGGCGTGCTGTTGCCATACGCACCGACTGCTTGCGGGCAGTGGGCACAGGCCAGAATGAACAGACCCTTGGCCTGGTGCGAACACGCTTTTTGCGGGTACAGGCATGAGTGAGGCAAGCTCCAAATATGGGGGAAAAGCGCATGACATTTGGGCGTTCTGCGGGTACGCGGAGGGCGTCCATGCACTGCTTAGGCCTCGGCTAGTGAATGCTACGATTCCAAGCCGGTCTGGGAGGCTTATCTTTATGCATTTTTACAGCTGACAACATGGCAGAAGCGCGGGTACGATGATTACTGAGTTATTGAGAATGCCCATCCAACGACACCACCGGTTGTGTTTTACAGAACCGAAACCGAAACTTGTTTGGTTGCTCACCTTGGGCATCGTCCAATCACAGAGCCCGCTCCTCCCAACATCACAGCTTTAGTTGGTGCGGCCGCCGCAAACCGCGCATGGTAGTTTTTCTTCTTTCGCGCTTTGTAAAATAATTACCGATTTGTAAACTGCATAAATAACCATGAAAAGTGTGCTAATTTGAGCAACAAAACCGGGAGCTTGACAAATGCACTTCAGTGTCCCTTTAAAAATGAGTGCAAAGTGACAGTAGCAAAAGCAAACTAATCCAGCATAGTGCTACAGACTTCATCACAGAGATTTCAAACAAGATGCTACTTTACTTCGCACGCATGCATAACTCGTCCCCCCATATAACCTGGATTCTCAAGTTGTTCCCGGAGTAAAAAAAAGAAGGATACTGTGTATTACTTGCGTTATTGCCCACATTTCAATCTTCACAACAGCAACAAAAAAAATTTTTAGAAGGAACAGAAAACGTCCGTAAAAAAAGAGGTTGAATGAATAGTAAGAAGTAGCAGCAGCGTTTGAAAAGGCAGCCTCCTGTCTCACTTCTCTTCACTGGACCCTATTTTTACATTTGGTGCCGAAATCGTATACGGCAATCAGCCAGGAGCTAGAAGACTTTCTTACAGCAGATAAACTCGACATCGAATTTCAAATGGCCAAGGAATACAACGATCGGACCCCTCAACAACACATGGCACAAATTCGCCAAGAGATCCACCTTCTAGAAGGAGCCTTTTAAAATGCCCTACGAGCGTGAGCCATCAACGATGTGGTCCTGTTTAGACAGGAAGGTGACGGCCACGACCCTTGATACCTTGGCTTCCACAGCTGGGCATATTTGGCTCTCAACGCGAGCTTCAGCTTTGAACGGAACATGCTTTTGGGAGCAGTTTCAACAGACATTTCGTACCAATAGCGCACTTACGGCCATGTTGGTTTTATTATCTGCGCCGTTACGTGATGGGGGAAGTGGCCTGCAGCCAATTGCACGTTTACCAACCACGGAGTCATGTTATGCAGATGCTGTTGAAATTCAAACAGTGGTACGGGAATAAGGAAAGGATACGGCAGCATGATCTGTCTGCAACGAGGAATCTGTTGCCTGTAAAATGGACTACTGACATACGGGGCTCAGGCGGCTCTATCCTCTGCCTGAATTCTCTCTGAACGTGCCAACTTGTACTTTCTCTGCCACGCTGGTGGATCTCCCACACGACATAACGTTGAGTTTGATTAAAGAGGAAATGGCATCGAGAGCTCAACTTTTAAACAGCTGATGGTTCTACACCAGCCCATTCACCGGCAGCGACGGGCTGAGTCGGATGATGAGCTAACGAACTGCTAACCATGTGACGATTGAAGTAGAGAGTGTGAGCGGGGCTGCGGGTTGGCCCAACCACAATTCACTGGCAACTGACCAGAGAAAGAACGGAGTGAGCTCCCCATGACGTCGGCATTCCATGTCAATGACCGTAAAAAAGAGTGCTTCTTTTGCCACTCCCAGAAAACACAGCACTGCTTCATGTGTCGCTGACATCTCTCCGACTACTAAAAAAGAGTGTTGCCATCTTGCCATACGTTTTTTTTTTGTCTGTGTTGCACGTTTCTGCTTTCTGATGGTTCTGCGATGGTGTCGCTTTCAATCAGAGCTTCACTGCTGACTTTACACATCACGTGATACTTTTTGCGGGAAAAGAGCAGCAACTGCGGCACTCAACGCGAGTTCGACGTAAACGAGAAGTTGATCAGGGGTTGGTGAAAGCAGCGGGACCGACTTTTTGCGCGCCAACAGGTGGCGTTGTGCTTTTTGCGGCCTAAGGTACCGGGAGGCATGATGCACTCAAACAGAACTGAGGCTTCATGTGGAAGAAGAACGCGTGTGAAAGGCCTTCAGGTATCCTGCGAGGACATTCAGGCAAAAGGCCGACAGGTGGCGCGTCAAGATGGGATCGGCCACACTACATTTAAAGCGAGTTGGGGCTGGGTCCAGATGTTCATGCGAAACAACGCGCTGTCCCTTTGTTGTAGAATGGCTATCTGCCAGTGTTTGGCAGCTGAATATAAGGAACAGCTGGTGGAGTTTCAGAGGTACGTAATCAAGCTCCGGCGTGAGAAGGATTACATTCTTGGCCAGATTGGGAATGCTGATCAAACCCTGGTTTACTTTGAAATGCTGACCCACACGACTCTCACAGCAAAAGGGCCCAAGGACATGTGGTTGCTGACAACAGGCCACGAGCACACACACGGCTCTGTAATGCTGTGCTGGATGGCAGATGGGAGGAAGCTGCCACCATACATACTGTTTCGGCGGAAAATGATCCGAGAAGTTCCTGAAACAAAGTGATCATTCGCGCGAATTAGGAAGGGTTCATGAATGAGGCAATGGTCAAGGAATGGTTTCAGCTAGTTTGGATGCGGCGACCGGGCGCACACTTGCACCTTCCTAACATGCTAGTCCTTGAGTCGTTCGGGGGCCAGTGTCGAAAAGGCCGTACAAGTGGTCGACGTGGACCTGGTCGTCATATGACGACCTCAACTTCAACCTTTAACCTCAACTATGACGTCTCAACTTCAACCTTTAGACGTCACCGTGAACAAACCTTGCAAGGACCGCGTGGCCAGGTACTACTGGGAGTTACTGGCGAAGGACGCTGCCACCATAACACTGACAGGATGCCACAGTGAATTCGCAACGTGGGTCATGGATGCGTGGGACAACCTACCAGAGGAAATCACCCGCACTGGCTTCAAGAAATGCTGCGTTTCCAACCCACTTAACGGCACCGAGGATGACGTCATTTGGGATGATGATGATGCCAGCAAAGCATCCAAGGACGACAGCTTCCCCACCTCCTCCGACGATGAGGCTTGTGGCTAGCGAAATACAGTGCCTACAGCACTCGTGTTAATGATAAATAAAGGTTTGTCATGTAAAAATTTTTCTGCTTTTTTATTAAAAAAAATGGTAAATCTATATTTTACTTTTCTTTTTTCTTTCTTTCTTTATTCTTCTTCTTATTTTTTTTTTTTTTTTTTGCAGCAGGACTCTGGTGCGAGTTAATTGGTTCATGAAAAGACGGAACAGCACGAATTAAACAGGTCCGAGGAATAGAAACACACGGTACACAAAAGGGCACTGACTACCAACTGTACTACTGACTCCTCACCAAACAGCAGTTGGTAGTCAGCGCTTCTTTGTGTACTACATGTTTCTAATCTTTGGTCCTGTTTCGTTCGCCCTGTTCCGTGTTATCACAATTTCTTTTTATTTCTAAATGAGCACTTTATATAGGGGTCGACCTATATTCGGGCTTGACCTATTTTCGAATAAATCCGGTATGGTGTGGAGATTGCGCCTGTGTCTTCCTGGGGGGGAGGAGAATGTAGAAAAAGAGGTTGAAACAGTAAGAAGTAGCAACTGTTCGGAACGGCTGTCTCCTGTCTCACTCCTCTTCGACCGACCAGTCTTTTTTACAGAGCCTCTGGTTAAAACGGCCCTTCGTGGATGAGAGATAAAGAGGCGACGGTTGTGCAGCACAGCCGGTCGCAGCCTCACCTCTCCCATGACCGCAATGGGGGTCTTGCCGGTGGCCTCGGAGACCTTGTGCTCGACTAGGTAGAACATGTACTCGTCGTACAGCAGACGGATCAAGTGGAAGGACCCGAAGCTGGCCGCACTCCGCAGGGTCAGGTCCCGAATCACCATGGAGCTGCATTGAAAACAGAGGCGGTTGACTGAAGGAGATTCAGTGATTACGACAAAAGAGTCCACAATAACACAGAATGTGACGACAACAATAATTAGGCTGTAGCTAGGGGTGAGCCGGCCCTAGCTACCGTATTTCCGCGCGTATAAGCTGCTTCTGCATATAATCCGCACCACCCCTTTCAGCCCGCCGGAAAAGAAAAGAAAAAGAAATCCTCGTGTATTGCCCGCACATTTGATACAGGAAAGGCTCCACAAAAGCTACTGCTCAAGCAACGCATCACATACTATGTAGGCAGACAAAGCGTATATTTAGCTAGTAGAATGCACTGACTGCAAGGCCGAAGTTGATATTCCCTAATAAAATTCAGTTGTTAGAGTGCGCTCCCCTTGGTTTTTCTTCGTTGTCCTTGTATGTTTTGTGCAATCGCTGCCATAGAAGGCTGTCAGTGTTACTGTGTAGGAGCTTCATGGCACAACACACATTGCCGTGAAGCTGCCTTAAACGAAAAAACCTTGCATATTATCTGCCCCCCTACTTTGCCACTGAAATTTTAGCATTTTTGGTGCGGGTTATACCTGCGAAATACGGTAGGTACTTCATGTTTTCAAGGAGTCAGGAAGACAAAATACAGCTTCCTTCGAAAAAACTAGCCCGTGGTAACTCACTCAGTTTCATCCAAGCCATGCAAGACTCTTTTTTTAACTGAAAGAGGCAAGAATTTATAAAAAAAGATCTTGCAAATTTCAGGCCAAAGTGATTTGATATGGACGGGCAGAAGTGACATAACACATGCCGGCACTACAATCAGAGTGTTAACAGCATGTTAGTGTTCAAGTGACGTGACTGAATGAAAGTGTAGGCTCCCCTACAATTTATTGGAAGTGGCTTAGGTCAGCGGCCGTCGATCGCACAAGCAAGGTTGTGCGACGTCATAAAGAAATCCCCGGAAAGCGGCCGCGGAATCGGCACTGTTCCATGTGTTTTCCTTAACACCTTCCTTATTTGTTTGAAGTTAGCAATAAAATTGGGGTCACCATTATTGGGACGAAGTAGCCCTTTTATTGAACAACCAAGCTAGTATTTTGCTTTTGTGGCTGGCTCCTATAATAAAAAATCGCAGGACTATCTCCACTAATGTGAAACCTGGGGAGGGGCGAAGCATGCAGTGCATAAGTGTATTCTTGGTGCCTTTGAATTTTTGCCAGTGGAGATGAAGCCACTGGGGGGCAGAGGTATACAGCTGTAAGTCTCTAATTTTGAAGCCCGAAGCTCTCTAGTGCGAGGCGTAAACGAGTGTACCGGTGTTTTTTTTTTAAGTACGCATTGCGTTCTAGCGCAAGGCATAAATGAGTGTCCCGGTGTTTTAGTACCGTGACTACATGAGACGATGGTTACGACGACGACATTTAGACGCCGACAGCCAGAGCACCTACGGGGCTTCGCCCCTGATATAGCGAGGTCGCACCTGTAGAAGGACCACTTGAGCAGGAACTGGCGGGCGGCGCGGGGGAACTCGGGGCGCCCCCGGAAGGGCTCGAGCACCTGCCCCACAACGCCGTCCAGCCAGGCGGCCCACTGCTCCAGGGAGGTCTGCTGCTGCAGCGTCAGCTTGAAGTCCTGCTCCAGCCGCTGCATCCAGGCCGTCCTCGCACTGGCACACCCCACGACGCTGCTCCTGTTTCAGGGGGGAAGAGAGGGAGGGGACGATGAGCGCTTGCCAGCGCCAGGCTCATCAAGATGCACCACAGCCTCCTCAAGTGCGACATTCCGTTTCCAAGTCAGCGCAGGCCACACACTTCCTGCTACTCCGAGCACCCTCGGGTGGTTAGGCTTTTAACACTACCCGCTGCGGTGGCTCAGTGGCTAAGGCGTTGTGCTACTCAGCACAAGGACGCGGGTTCCATTCCCGGCCACAGAGACCGCTTTTCTGATAGAGGCGAAAAGCAAAAATGCCCATCAAAATTAATCTGGAGCCCTCCACTACGGCGTGCCTCATCACCTGTGGCGCATCGGCGCGTTAAACCAATCAATCAATCAATCAGCTTTAAACACTGCCACAATCTTCTTGATCAACTGCTAAAACGAGCTCTCCATTCGGCCCCTGTGGACTAGCGGGTACCACTGTGGCTTACAACACATCTATCCTGGGTTCAAGCCCCAGCAATTCTACCTTTTTTTTTTATTTCAGGGATTTATAACACAGTGGAACCCCGATTAAACATCCCCCGGTTTTACAACGACCCACTTCTCACAATAGACCAGCGCAGTCCCGGCAAACTCCCCATAGAATCAATGCTTTAAAAACCTCAATTATACAATACTCAGGTGCACACCTTTCGCTTAACGATGGATGCTGGCGGGGATAAACTGGTGCTTTTCCAACCTTTTATGCTGCTTTGCCGCCTCGTTCCGACCTTTTTCTATTCTTAACCCTTGTTTGGTGCTGCTTGATGTGCAAAGTTCAACAATAAGCGGCAAGCCCGACCACTTGCTACACAGACTCAAGCAAGCTGGCAGGCACTGGCGGTGGCGGGTGGGAGCCTTCAACAGCCCCACGTGGCAGCAGAGCACCAACGCGCCAAAAGGGAAAAGTCAGTCCAGGTAGCCGCGGATTGCCAATTTAAAGCTTCCATCGAGCCGATGAATGTTACGCAATACTACATCCCTTCAATGCTTCTCTGGTCATGAAACTCCCGCTCAAGTTTCGTTTGGGGACAAAGGCTACCACCAGGGGTGCCGCCGCCAATCGGAGGGCATCCAGCAGCAACGGCGACCCCGTGTGTCGGGACGTGCTGTGGAAGGTAAATGTGCACTTGTTTTTGCCGGAACCTTTTTTACAGAAACACAGTCTTGGTAGTTATGCCCTCAAGGTTGATACAAAACGAAGCCGGGAGGGAGGTCTCATAACTGCAGCCGTACAAGGAATCCGTATAATGCAGAATTCCCGCTCATAATGAGTGATGGATGTACAGATATGATTCTAAGAAATTTCGATTGATTTAATTGTAGGGTTTAACGCGCCGACGCAACGCAGGCGATGAGGCGCGCCGTAGTGGGGGGGCTCTGGATTAATTTTGACCACCAGGGTATCTTTAACGTGCGCCGAAATCTCGAACCCACAGGCGTTTTTGCTTTCCACCTCCACCAGAAAAGCGGCCATCGTGGCCGGGAATCGAACCCGCGACCTCGTGCTCAGCAGCGCAATGCCTTAGCCACTGAGGCACCGCGGCGGGTATATAAGAAATTTCTCAGCAGAGGGCATGCGTACGAGATTTAGCGGGCGTCAGGTTCTGTGATGGTTTACATTCTTCCGCGACCCTTGACTGCCGCGCTTCTCTCTGCGCTGCCGCCTTGCCCCGCTATAGCTCCGAATCTTGAGAATTGATTCCATAGCACGGCCAGAACATGGCTAAGAAAGCTCTAAAAATGGCACTGTTCGGGGCTAAGGAAAAGTCTTGCAATAAAAGCCTAAGTGGATTGGTCAGCGTGTTCCGTTTGATTGATTGTAAGGTTTAACGCGCCGACGCAACGCAGGCGATGAGGCACGCCGTAGTGGAGGGCTCCGGATTAATTTTGACCACCTGGGGATCTTTAACGTGCGCCGAAATCTCGTACACACGGGCGTTTTTGCTTTTCGCCTCCATCAGAAAAGCGGCCGCCGCGGCCGGGAATCGAACCCGCGACCTCGTGCTCAGCAGCGCAACGCCTTAGCCACTGAGCCACCGCGGCGGGTAACGTGTTCCGTGATGGTATTCATAGGTGCTGAGGTTTTTTTTTTTTTTTTACTTGGCATGAGGTGGATATAGTGAGCAACATGCGGGATTACTTTTGCCCGCCTGTTGGGACTGAGCCTAGTGCAAAAAGCAGCGGAGACATTTCGACTGTTCAAAAGGAAACTCTGCACGTCTGGCAAATTATTTCTTTGCAGCTTCCTCGGACTCAGCTCCTGAATGTTTTCCTCCGTCACAAACACGGGGCGCAGTGCGTTGTCAGTGAATGTGCTTTGTAACAGCACGGTAAACTTTTGAAATTATTGAATACAGTGAAACAAAGATTACACTCGCTAGTGCCAGTAGTTGTGGATTTCGTCAGAAACAAGGTGAATGTGCAGGATATAAAGTGTATAAGGCAACCGCCTTTTAAACATTCTTTTATTGATTCCTGCAGGTAACTAACACACACTGGGCCGCTGATTAACCACATCAACCACAATTAACGGTTTGTACACCAACAATCATGTAATATTATCTACTCCACTTATCTATTCTTACTTATTCCCCAAGACACAAGCTATTCCCCAAGATATTCCCTAAGACACAAGCACATCACTAATAAAAATCAACTAAAACCAATTCTGACCTCTCCCCTTCGACTCTCGGGTGGCCTCTCTAAAGTATTATCAGAGTCCTTCAATGGTACAGTCATCGCCTCCTGTATTTTTACAAGGCCAAACGCATCGCGCGCTTCCCAATGGGAGTGAGTGGTACGCCTGCAGTGCCCACATGTCGCGAGGTGGGGCCCCGAGCTGAACCGGGATCACGCAACCGTGACTGACTTCGAGAGCAGCTTGTGCTTGGTTGCCAAGGCAACCGATGTTTGAGATTGATAAAGAAATGGTGCTCACTCCAGCGCTAGAAAGCTCAGAGCCGCGGCGGAGCATGTTTTGCCAACGTTGCCGCTCTCCACCACGCGTCGCCCCAACCTGAACTAGCCACATGATTGAAGCGCTGGGAAGGCTACCGATTAAGGAGAGGGCTTGGTTGGCCGGTCCGGGCTGATGCGTTTGGCATTGTAAAAATACAGGAGGCGATGGTGTAGTGAATACGACACGTGCCTAAATTATGCCCCTCGCTGACGAAATTCCTGTCTTTGTCAACACGGCGCGCACATTAGAAAAGCTGCTGTCACTCCCTTGTCACATATCTCCGCCATCATGGCGACACTTTAGACCTATAACGAATTTCAGGAGAAAACTTTATTGAACAGTGAGATCGAGCTTGTAAGTGGGCGGGGTCCTCAGTCCAGGACTCCGTTGGTGCGGCCTTCCATCTTTGCCCTTTCAGCGAGCCCAAGATGCTTACTTAGGTCCGAGCTGGCCAGTTCACTCTCCCACTGCTCGTATGTAGGACTGGGAATTGGTGCAAGGTCTGGGTTTGCAAGGCCGGCCCAAACCATATGGAAGAGCGTTGCTGGGTTGTCGCAGTGCCTCACTGCGTACCATGGACTGTACGACTTTCCCAAACTCGGCGGCACGCGTTTCTTTATTCATATCTAGCCCCACAAATGAACTCGATGTGAGCTTAACTTTAGACCTAGAACGAATTTGAACCTCACTGCGTACCATGGACTGTACAACTTCACCAGACTCGGCGGCGTGCCTTTCTCTATTCATATCAAGCCCGGCGAATGACCTCGCAGCCAGCTTAACCCCAGAAGAACACACCTGCACTTTGCATGCTCTGATGCAGTAATTACCCCCAACAACTAGAGAGGCATTCAGCCAGCATCTCAAGGCACACTCGGCACCGCTTGGACTTAGGACAACAAAGATGCGGTTTGCCGCAAAAGGACATTGACAACCTTTCCCTGACAGGAATCATTTCTATTGGCTAGACGCACATTCCCGCCACCCCTGGCAAACGATGAAAGGTGGACAGCGTCCCCGCGATTGGGCTATGCACCCCTTCAAAATTACCGTATTTTCGCGCGTATAACCCGCCCCTGGATATAATCCACACCCCCACTTTCAGCCCGCTGGAAAGAAAAAAAAATCCTCGCATATTGCCCGCATATTTGATGCAGGAAATGCTGCACCAAAGCTACTGCTCAATTAACACATCAGATACTACGCAGACAGAAAAAGCGTATGTTTAGCATATACAATACTCTGACTGCAAGGTGGAAGTCACAATTCACTCATAAAATTCAGTTGTTAGAGTGCACTCGCCCATGTTTTTTCTTCCTTGTCCTTGTATGTTTTGCGCAATCGCTGCCATGGAAGGCTTAGTCAGTGCCACTACGTAGGAGCGTCACGGCACAACGCGCATTGCCGTGAAGCTGCACTAAAAGAAAAAACCCATGTATTATCCACACCCCTACTTTGCCACTGAAATTTTCGCATTTTTGGTGTGGGTTATATGCGTGAAAATGCAGTAAACCTTCAAACTTCTTTCCGGGGAATGGCACGCCTCCATCTCGCGCACAGCACGGCGTCAGAAGGAAAGCGAAAAGAGCGACACTTTTTTATCATTTCCTCTGTAGCAGAACGGCAGCCGGGAACGCAGGAAGTCAACGGCATGACCGTTCACAGAACACTTTTTGGCACTCATAAAACAAACAATCCATTTCACCAGTACACGACTGGTAAAGCGAATGAACTCTCCTAATAATGCCAGGAGTGTCTGCTTCACGCCGCGGCCTTCTTGGGCACCGCACGAAGCTCTCCTAAAGCGTGACGGTGGATTTTCATGACCAGGAATCCCACTTCCCTTGCCCGCTTGCCGTCCCCTGTATAACTTGCCTGCGGCCTTGGCCACACTCTCGCCTTTTTCTCCTCATATTGCTCAACCGCATAGGCCTTCCCAGCTTATGTTGCATGTGCAAGGCACAAGGCTGGTGGGCTAGTGCAGACGGTGCGAGGGGGGGCTCAAAATAAGCGTTGTTCTTTTTTAGAAACTTGGAAATTAAGTTAGGGGTTCGCACGTTACGCGAGAACGCACTAAATATAGTAATTTAAATAAGTCCTTAGCCCACCTGTCTCGTGAGACCATCTATTAGGTGGCATTTACCCATACCCTGATTACACACTCCGGTCATGCAACGCCTCCACACGGTGCTTTGAAATTCGTATTATCGAGATTGCAATATATTAGAAAAATGCTTCCTTAGGCCAGTTTGTGCATTCTTTTTGCAAGTAAGGGTGGTTTAGTATCTTTTTGGTCAGTTTATGTGCGGAAAAAAGCCTGTCACCACGATTAATTGAAGTTTTGCATCGCACCAAAAGTGCCCGGCCAGCTCTGACTTCGGTACAGAATGTCCCTCCTCCAGTAGCGGCGATGGGCTTACCTACATTGCACAGGTGGCTCGCAGCTGGAGGAAAAGGGTAAGGGGCTTTTGGAGCACCTCTTATCTCCCTCTCACTGGGCCCACTTGCACTTCACTTTTTGAATGTCAATAACTTGATCGCACCCAAGTGGCCTCGGTCAACACCCCTTAGACAAAAGAGCTTAGCTGCGCACTGCGACAGCCCCTGGTTTCCTCATAAAAGGACGCTCAACGTTAATTGTTTTCTTTAATCTCACAATGGTCCTTCTTTATGCGAGAACGAGACGCTTTTCTAGTTCCATACTACGACGAGCACTCGGTCCACTGACTGCTTTGTTTCTTTCCCGCACTCAGATGTATCAAAGTGAGTGGCTCAAATGAATTGCTTCACAATGAAACCTACGTTATGTGGTTTTACGCACTATCTGGAAACCTCAAGTATTTTTAAGGTATTCTGGAGTTTGAAAACACAAATAGGCTGTTGCATCAATTAACGTGGATACGTGAAATTATGCATTGCCGAAAACAAGAAATGCACCGCTGAGGAAACATGCAGCAACACAGGTGGTGTGGGTAACAACTCGACGGCTACTCCCTCCGGGCTAAAAACACAGGAGTGAAAACATTTGCTAAGACGGCCAGATAACGTCGTAAGTGCTTGGCCTAGGCTCAGCGTGCGGCATCTGTCTCGGGAGAGGAAACTGCGTGGCCGCCACGATAGGCATTTCACTTCACCGCCCTGGAATGAATTGTGCCATCATTATCATTATTATCAATGAATTATCATTTCATCGATTAGGTGTCGCTACCCTCTCCTTCACTGTCGCAGCTACAACACTTTGTATTCTACACCTTGGTTTCCATCACGACATTATCTGGTTGTTCACCTGCACCAGCTGCAATGGGCTGTTCCGCCTCCTAAATACCGTATTTTCGCGCATATAGCCCGCACTGAAAGTAGGGGTGCAGATAATACGTGGGGATTTTCCTTTAGTGCAGCTTCATGGCAATGCGCGTTGTGCCATGAAGCTCCTACGCAGTAACACTGACTAAGCCTTCCATGGCAGCGATTACGCAAAACATACAAGGACAAGGAAGACGTCGTGTACAACAGTGAGGACAGCGGCTCAAGTGACAGCTCTAGCGAGGGCGGTGACACTGAGTGAATTGGGACTTTCGCCTTGCAGTCAGTGTAGTCTACTTGCTAAATATACGCTTTGCCTGCCTACATAGTACGCAATGTGTTGCTTGAGCAGTAGCTTTGGTGCAGCCTTTCCCGCATCAAATGTGCGGGCAATACGCGAGATTGTTTTTTTCTTTTCCGGCGGGCTAAAAGTGGGGGGGGGGAGGATGATTATATGCCGGGACGGGTTATACGTGCAAAAATACGGTATGTTCTTGCTCTGGGTGTGAGGAGAGAAGCCTCCACACCGCTGGTGACCGACCTGGACGTTGTGGAAGTCGACGCGGTTGAGGTCGGCCAGCATCTGGCTGATCTGGGCGGAGTTCTGCAGCACAGCTCGGGCTGCCTGTGCCAGGTGGTTGAGCGACGTGTACCGCCGCAGCGTCTGCGCAAACGCGCTCACCGCACCAATCTGCACAAGGGGGCAAAAGAGGTCGGCATCAATTCGGAGGCAACGACTATCGTCTGAAGGAACTCCTTTCGTTTTTTTTCCTCTTCCCCTTTACAAATCAGAGTTTGATTAGCCAATGCACTACGACGACCAGACAAGAACACAGGTTCAAAAGAATTGACACACACGTGTAAGTGATTGACACACCAGCAGAGCTGGCGAGAACATACAGTAGAACATCGTTGATACATTAAAAAAAAAAAAAAAAAAAAAAAAAAGGAGAGAGAAAAGCGTACTATCCAAGAAAGCGTACTATTCGGTAAGAAACGTACTATGGGGAATTTCTACTGTTCACAATTCACAGCGTACTAACCGGGAAATCGTATGAACCGAGAATGTATCAACGCGGTTATACTGTAATTCATCTCGTCATATATTTTGGTATTAGAACGTGCTCGTGTGTCCTGTCTTTTTACTTTGTTTTTTGAAGTGCGATTGGGGTGGATCGACCTACACTTGAGTCGACCAGCAATTGTGCAAATCGTGTAAAGACGATTCCCCTAGGCAAGCAATTTCTGCCGTGTTATATTTGTCTGGTTGCCGTACAGTGAAAGCTCATTGATTCAAACTTCAGTATTTTGAATTTATGTATAATTCGAACTGTACGACACGGTCTGGCCAAGTCTATACAGAAGCCTATATTTTGAAAAGCTTGTTAATTGGAACGCGAGGGCCCTCTACCACGAATAAATCGAACTACACGTCATCGTGCCGGAAGCTTGGGGCCTGGCTGGCGGCCAAAGAAGCCCACCGCTTTCCTGCTCTTTCTGTCTCATTCGCCTCCAGTGCTCCTTTCATTCACCCGGTTACAACGAGGGACGAAGGCACCGTCAAATCACCGGAGCGGTTTGACTGATTGATTGATTGTAGGGTTTAACGCGCCGACGCAACCCAGCGATGAGGCGCGCCGTAGTGGAGGGCTCCAGATTAATTTTGTCCACCTGGTGATCTTTAACGTGCGCCAAAATCTCGTACACAAGGGCGTTCTTGCTTTTCACCTCCATCAGAAAAGCGGCCGCCGCAGCCGGGAATCGAACCCGCGTCCTCATGCTCAGCAGCACAATGCCTTAGCCACTGAGCCACCGTGGCGGGTGATTTCCTAAATTTTATCATTACATGAGCCTACAAACAAATAATGAGCTTCCTAGGGCACATATTTGCCAATTTACAAGCTTTGAAATACAACTAGGACCTCTGTATTTTTAGCCCCAATGTCGTAGTTTCGCCTTCACCGGAGCATCTTCTTTTTTGTAGCATTGAGCTTGCGCTAAAAGGCAACAACAGAAATGTCTATCGCAATAGGCATCCTCGATATACAATTCCCCAGAAAACTAGCAGTTTTGATTTCGTTCTCTATGCACTATGGAAACTTTTACGTAATTGACACCGCTAGGGCCGAAAGGGCTAGATCACAGCGTGGGTTCCAATGCTGGACAGATGAGGTCACTTAATTTATATGCGTAAGCTTTTGATTCAGCATGCACGGTGAAGAAAGTGGAATGAAAAAAAAAAAGAAAGGGTGCCAGGGGGCAACCTTGGAGAGCCCTACCTTGACCTTGACCATTTCCTGGGGGCAGCCCAGCATGGCATGGGTCAGCCACCCTTCCAGGCTCTTGGCAAAGTTCCGAATGGCCTGCGTCAGTGAACCTGCGGGCAGTACAAAAGGAAAAATAAGATTCACTGGCTGCATAGACAATACAACAGGCTGACAGTAGCTGGATGGAAAGACTGTAATGACGTGCTTCACAGAAGCCAACCAAGCACAGAAAGAAATAGACTGAGGAGTAGAAAACTTGTTTTGGGATTAAGTGACACTTGTAATGATGTGGGAAGTGGGTGCCTAAATGTCTACATGCCTTTCGATTTGCATAACCTGTCCGGTGCCTTCATGTCTTAACAAGAAAATGACGGTCACGACTACAATAGCAATGCATTAAAAATCAAAAGAGGAACCTTAATTATACAAGTTTCTCTGGTGCAGTGGAAGCACTGCACAACTGGGACCTCATACAATTCCAACAACAGAAACAGCGTCTACAACTTGCAGTCTCGCGTGACAGTACAGCGAACAGGTTATAATATTTAGGGACAGTGGAAACCCGTCTATACGATTGTTTCGCTTGCGGCCCTGGCACTTTCACGCTTTCACCTTTTACCCTCTCAATCTGCTAGGCACAGGCAAATTTCCCAGCTTATCCTGCTAGTGTGAGGCAGGGGGCTGGTGGGCTATACTTGGTGACAACTTAAGAACGGCACCGGAAGTTGCCGCTGTGCCTTATCACCGTAGCCGGATGTTTCTCCGCGCGGCGCAAGTAGGGCGTTACTGGGAATATTTTAACATGGCGTGAGCTGTTCCCGTGATTTTTTGGACTTAATATGCTTATAAACGACTCCAGTGACGACAAACAAACTGCGTGAGACAAGGCAGACGATATCACGCATTCATAGCAAACCCCTTTCAAAACGCGCGCACACTGACGTCACGGGTCCGGCGCTTTGGTGGAGTGTGACACTACATGAGGTGGTGCCGTTCTTGAGTTGTAACCGAGTATAGCGTGAACGCTATAGGGCGAGGGGGCACAAAATAGCAGTCTTTTTTTAGCTAGGGGTTCTCAAATTACATGAGAATGTGCTGAATATATAGCAATTTCAATACATTCTTATTAGTCCACTTGTCGCGTGAGACCGACAACTAGGGCGGCATTTACCCATACTCTAATCATATGACACCCCCGTAATACGATGCTTCCAAGTGGTCCCTTGAAAGTCGCCTTAATGGTGTTCCACTGCATAAGCTAATACTCCACGCGGCCTATAAATCAAACCAAACACCCTCTTACAGCTCAATCTCACTTTCACTAATGCTTAACTTGTCTAAAGTCCCCCCCAAGTGGTCCCTTGAAAGTCGCCTTAATGGTGTTCCACTGCATAAGCTAATACTCCACGCAGCCTATAAATCAAACCAAACACCCTCTTACAGCTCAATCTCACTTTCATGCTTAAAGGAGCACTGACACGAAAATTTTATGTTACACTTTTATGGCTTTTATCGATGCTTAATGGTCTGGCGAACCTGAAACAGCACTTCAAATACTTCAGCTCGCGATAGTTAATTACATTGAACGGCTTGAAAATCGTTTGTTTCAAATTCCCGCGCTTTCCTCCCGAACGGCGCATATGACAGCCTCCCGGTTTGACGTCACCGCTTTGTGCGGACGTCACCGGCGCCCGCTTGAGAGGGTGTTGCGCCCGCTCGCCGCTCGTGGGGTCGCGCGCGTGAAGTGACGTCACGAGTTTTTGGCGAGCCCTGCGCGTCACTTCTTTTTCCTCTCCTGAAGTGATGTCACGCTGATGTCCATTTGCTGAGTGCCGCTCCGCGCGCTGCTCCGTCGGCGCGATAAATGCGATCCAATTGAACTATGTTCTTCGCGTCGCAGGCCGCTCATATTTCAGCCAGGGTATTCTGTTGAGTGAAGGAAGCGAACTGTGCAATAATATTAACGCCAAAAATTGGTGTCAGTGCTCCTTTAACTTGTCTAAAGTCCCCCCCCCACCCCCTTCGGGCTTTCTTCTGCTGTCAAATTTTCGGCGCAAAAACTTTGAGCTGAGTTGCACTTCAGTGGAAAGGTTAGACGAACGCCCCAGAAGAGGGTGAATGGATGACGACAATGACACTGTGACGTGTGCCGGTGCTTTCGTGCCCGCACTCACTGGGTATGGGCCTGAGCACATCCGGGATGAGCACGTCGACAAGGTTTTGGTAGAACTGGTAGTCGGCCCGCTGCACAAACTTCTGCACTGCCTCGCACTGACACAGCAGCTCCATCTTCTCTGGGGACAGGCCCGCCCGCTCGGGGTCGTCCCTGGAAGAGGCAGCGATGCGGATGCGTGAGAAGGGCTTAGTTCTTGGAGAAGGACACTGCTCTTAAAACTGCTTCTTTTAATTTTCAAATAAACTCTGTGAAGCTTGTCAGGCTTGCTGTTTTTCCCCCGACTGATTTCAAATACGGCATTATTTTTTGAGTCGGTCAATTAGTTCCTAAAATAATTAGAGATAACTGGTCATTTTTGGCGGAACAACAGACAAAACAGTGTCGGTCATAAAACTGCAATCTTTATATTTTCCAATTACTATGAACCCTGGTGAGTGCAATAAGAGAATCAGTTTTTCGATGCACTGTTTGGAACTAGTTTTACCGCTCATCAAACTTTGGTGGCACCAGTGGCAAGGAACCTTTTCGAATGCCCATTTCAAACACCAATGCTTAATGAGCTGTAAAATTACCGTATTTATTCGAATCTAAGCCGATAGTTTTTTTGAAATACTGATATAGCAAACTCCAGGGTCGGCTTGGATTCGAGGATTTTGAAATACGCGCCAATTTCCAAGTGAAGCAGCGCGCAGCTAGTGCCACCCAGAAAAGAAAGTATTGTAGCCATTACTAGACGAGCCAGTAGCCACTTAAGGGCCATAGGCCGCCATTTTGAATTGTGCGGACAGTGGCCTGCGTGCGGTGTGGCGTTTGGTTTGGCAGCGCAAAAAGAAGCGGTGCCATTATAGTGCCGCTTTTAAAAGAAGAGTTGTTTTAGCTGCGGAGTTGTCGTCGAACGTTCAAGCCGGGCGGGACTTCGGCGTGGATGAAAAAAATGTCCGTCGTTGGAGGACGCAACGGGAGAGGATATTTGCGTGCGCCGCAACGAGGTTGGCAATCACCGGACCACGAGAATGCCGTCACCATGAAATGGAGATGGCATTGGCCGACTTCGTTCAGACGCAGCGAGCAGGTGCCCTTCCAGTAACGACGGAAGTGCTCCAGGCAAAAGCAAGGGAGCTTTTAAGGGAACGAGGCTTATCGCGGCCACACTTCAAAGCCAGTCGGGGCTGGCTACAGAAATTCATGAAGCACTTCGGCTTTAGCCTCCGTCGTCGAACCTCAATCGTCCAGAAGTTGCCCGGTGATTTTGAAGAGAAACTGATTGAGTTCCAGCACCGCATCTTCATGTTCAATAAACGTGTTTTCTTTTTGTGAACGCTGACCCTCGCCTTTTTGTTCGGCCTACATTCGAGGTAAGTTTTTTTTTTTTCGCGCCTTCGGACTTTCGGGGGTCGGCTTAGAATTGGGGCCGGCCTACATTCGAATAAATACGGTAGTTCCAAATGGTGCACCAAAAAACGGCTTCTCTTATCGCACTCACCAGGGTTCATAGTATTGGAATACATAAAGATTACAGTTTTATGGCTAGCACTGTTTTGCCTATTGTTCCCCCCAAAATGGCTAATTATCTCTAATTATCTTGGTAACTAACTGACTTAAAAAAATAATTGCATATTTGAAATCAGCAGAAAAAAAAGCAGCAAGTCTGACAAGTTTCGCAGAGTTTACTTAAAAATTAAAAGAAATTGCATTAAGAGCCATGTCCACCCTTAATTAAGCAGAGTTAACCGCCAGTCTCTCACCAATCGTAAAAGGGAGTCCCACTCACCCGCCGTCATTGCTCAGGCCTCCCCACAAGTTTTGCCAGAGAGACTCGACGGTGGAGAAGTGCAGGTTCATCACCGCTTCCAAGAAGGTCTGCAACACGCAAGCGACAACAGTACCAACACATTACCATCACCAGCCGCAAGCTGCAATGCAGCGAACAATTGCGTCAACTGTACGCCTTTCATTGAGCCCCAGTTTAGATTCAGGACTATCGAATGGCAGCTCATCCTACTATCTCTTATCGCTCCGTTCCCCAGAAGCTTGACCTCGTGAAGGTCTAGCTCGAGCTTTGCCCTGGCCTTGAAGGTCAGAAGCGTTTCATCCCTTTCCCCACTAGCATGGAAGAAAGATCATCTTGCTGCCACCAAGGACAATGGCATTTAATTGTCTCATTCATTCGCATGGTAAACGAAATGACCTGTGAGATCCCTATGCTGCATTTGATTGGGGACTGAGGCTACAACAAGTCACTCCACAAACATAATTCTTTTGGAAGCACCAGAGCCCCGCAAGAAGGGACAAAGAAACTGGGCATAAAAATTAGGGGTGTGCGAATACTCGAATATTCGAATACACGAATCGAATAGTACCTCCGCGAATAATTCGATTCGCGAATCGAATATCCACTATTCAATTTTTCGAATAGTCGAGTGGAGTTTCCGAACATTTCCTGGCTTTGCGAAATCGAGAGATGTCGGCGCACGCTAACGCACTGCTGCTACACCGTCTATTCGGCAAGTTACATCCTAATCGCTTTCGACGAGCGCGCCTTGCAGAGGTCGTAAATTTTATCCCGCTGCGCGGAGTAATATCTGCGATTGCGTCGACAAGAACTTTTTTTCGAGCCGTTGCCGTCGACTCCGGCCGTTACACATGTTAGGGCAGCTTCCGATAAAGACCGCCGCCGTTTTGACAGCGCTTCCGTTAATTTAAAATGAAAAGCGGTTCTGGCTGTTTTTAATGCAGTTGGTGTATGGTTACTGCGTGTTTACTTATTATTTAGACCACAGTGGATAGTGCAGGCTTGTCCACGGCGACTGTAGCGTGAGCTTTCCTTCTGCTACATATTATTCACGCTTCACGCTGCCTATGTGCTTCCGAAGAAGTGCCTTATCGTGGTCCACGATTGCTTTCGCGTCCGATTGTTCATGCCTGCAAAGTGCTCGCTTATGAGTTGCCTATGATTGCAGTACAGCAACTCCAGTGCAATTTGTTTTTTTGTTTTTTTTTCCCCAAATGCGTATCGTGCCCACTCCAGATTCCTGGAGTACCTCCAATGCGAGTTGAAAAGTGCCTTCTCCAGGTTGAAAAAGAATGTCATGTCTTCCGAACATGTGAAGTAGCTTCTGGTTTTGCACAAAAACCTATAAAAAATTGAGGCCTGTAAAAAAAAAAAAAATTCGATATTCGGCTTTTTTTTCCGAATTCGATTCGATATTCGATTCAAAAGTTACTATTCGGCATTCGCACACCCCTAATAAAAATGAGTGACCAAAACGAATGCATGAGCAACACGCTCGACAGCATGTGAAAAGTGACGACGACCACTCATTACGGGTAACGCACCCCTCAATCACGAGATCACTACCACCAGGAGACAAGGTTCCCTCAGAATATGTACGGTTCAACAAGTTTAGAACCACTTGGTTAGAAAGCAACAATGCTGGCGGGGAAGGAGACACACAGAGAAAAAGATAGGGATAGAGAGAGACAGAGAGATATATGGAGAGAGAGAGAGAGAGAGAGAGAGAGAGAGAGAGAGAGAGAGAGAGAGAGAGAGAGAGAGAGAGAGAGAGAGAGAGAGAGAGAGAGAGAGAGAGAGAGAGAGAGAGAGAGAGAGAGAGAGAGAGAGAGAGATAGGGAGAGAGAAAAGGCAGTAAAGAGACAGAGAGCAAGAGAGAGGGAGAGAGAGAGACAGAGAGATAAGGAGGTAGAGACAGAGAGAGATAGGGAGATAAGAAGGTAGAGATTGAGAGAGAGATAGGAAGAGTGAGAGACAGAGAGATTTTCTACCTCTCAGGTTTGTAGACGTGCTTGACTTGCACACTGCTTTAAACACACCGCTTACCTTTGATTAGAGGCCTACTTTGTAGCAGTCATTAGTCTGTGAGCACAATTACATCCATCTTGCCCAGAAGGGGCCGCCACTACACACGTCCGTCTGTCTTTGCCCTTTCGGATGGAATACTGCGCCTTGCGTCAGTACTTCCTCTCCAGGCGCTTACTCTATCAGGTGGTGTGGCAGAAAACAGATGGGGAGAGGGGTTGTCCAAGGCATCCATCCACCAGTGGCTCATCAACATTTTCATTAAAGAGAGGGGGGAGATAGGGAGGGAGAGAGCAATACAGGGAGAAACAGAGGGTATTCCGGAGTTGGAAAATACAAATAGGCTGTTGTATGAATCAATGTGGATACACGAAATTATGTATCGTCAAAAACAAGAAATGGCCACTGTAACCACTTAGAACAAATTAGGCACTGTATTTACCACACTGGATGTATCTCCCTCTCTCTTCTTCAAAAGGAGAGAGAGAGGGAGAGAAATAGAGAAAGAGAGAAAAATCCCGGGCCTTCTCCACTAACGTGAAATTTGGCAAGGGGCGAAGCATGCATTGTATAAGTGTATTTGGCACCTTGGCGTTTTTTCCCACGGAGATGAGACCATTGGGGGGGGCAGAGGCATACAGCTTTGCTGTAAAAGTCTCTTGTCTTTGAAGCACGAAGCTCTCTAGCATGAGGTGTAAACGAGTGTCCCGGTGTTTTCTTCGTATGCAGTACGAAGCACTCCAGCTCAAGGCATAAACGAGTGTCCCAGTGTTTTTTAGTACACGTTACGTTAAAGCGCAAGGTGCAAGCGAGTGTCCCGCGGTGTTTTAGTACCGTCACTACATGAGACACACGACGCTTACGACGACGACAGGAGACGCCAATAGCCCCTGCCCCTGGGGGGCTTTCGCCCCTAAAAACAGTAAAGGCAGACAGCGAGGAATATAGAAGGGGAGAGAGGGCAGCAGACAGAGGGGAGAGATAGAAGGAACGAGAGGAGGAGATAGAGGTAGAGACTCGGACAGAGAAGGGGAAGGTAGGGGGAATAGAGATCAAGAAGGTGAGAGAGAGATAGAAAAAGAAATGGGGAGACAGGGGGAGAGAGCGAGCGAAGAGGGAGAAAAGGCCCCTCCTTGCCTCGCAGTGGTCCCGGTAGAGCCTGCGGAAGATGTCGAGGTCCTTCTTGGTGAGCCCCTCGGGCAGCGGGCTGCTGCCAAGGTCCACCTCCCCCAGTGCAGGCACGGCCGCCGAGGCGTCGCCCAGGTACTGGTGGTGCTGCTGCTGTTGCTGCGCCGACGAGGGCTGCGCCGCCACGGGCGGGGTCGCGCTGCTCGCCACAGCCGCCCCCCCCCTGACGACGAGTCGGCCGCCTGGCCACCCTGGCTCGCCAGGGCTCCCACCCCGCCTCCACCACCCACCCCTCCTCCTCCTCCCACCCCTCCGCCACCACCCCCGGGCTCGGGGGTGTCCGCCAGGCCGGTTTTGCTGCCACTCAACCGGAATCTGCTGGGACATGGGAGGAAGAGCGGGTGTTCCCAGGGTCACCAACTATAAACCAGGCAAATGTGGGCTAAAGTGTGAAAGACCCCAGTACTGTGCTTTCCCAAAATCTGAATATCTTCTAACAACAACGTAAGAACACAGACACTCAGGAAAAAAATTGACAGGACGACACAGCGTTGTCCTGTCATTTTCTTCCCTAGTGTCTGTGTTTTTACGCTGTTGTAAGGAGATGTTCAGCCAATGCCAACTCGCCTAAATGTTGATCCTTCTGCTGTTCCTAAAGTATCCCCGTCCCGTGCTTTCTAATGATTTTGGCCAATCGCAGTAGTAATCAGCCCCTAAAACAACTTTAGGCAACTGTCTAAACCAAAGGTCTCTCTTGAAAGAGGAAACTCCTCAGCTGCTTTTTGGACTCCGCAAGCAGTAGTTTCAAACTGTTCCTGCACAGCCCTTTGAAACAGTGTCAGTCAACTGTTAAGCAACACCTCCTCACCTCTTGGCCTGTGCCGCCGACTGCTGGCGGAGAGCAGTGGTGGTCACCTCCTCAGAGATCTGGTTGAGTGGCGAGTTGGGCTTCACCCGGATGCCGTAGTAGTGGACTTGGAGTTGCCCCTGCGACCAATCACCGGGGGAGGGAAAAGGGGGAGAAAACTTTCATTCATGAAATCAAATTACGGGTCGTGATAACAAGTATTTTCGTGCAAACTTTAAATTCCACTGCATCGAATTGAAACGTATGTGACAGCCACTCTATTTGTACGCTGTAAGCAAATGCGAAACTCAGTTTGAAAATCAAATTCATCGACACAACTTCAAATATGTAGAGTTCCACAGGGAATACAAACCACAGCTCAAAAAACGAAATTCGTTAATTGCCCCTCCCAACATGCTGGTATTCTCCAAGGTCTCCACCTTGGTGCCCACACTATTCGAAAACCCGAAGACAGCAAGGCGAGTATACCGGGTGCCCAGGCGGCGGGTGCGCAGGCCGAGGAAGACGGAGCGGATGAGCTTTCCAAAGGAAGCGGCATTGACGGGTTCCAGCTTGTGTTCCCCGCAGGCCGCAGGTAGTGGTCGTACAGTGTGCTCCGCGGCAGCGACACCCCCTCCGCCGTCTCGTAGTTGTCGATGAGCCACTGCACCTGCATTGATAATTTCACACCAAGGAGATGAACAGCTAATCTTCCAACCCAATCAGACTATCGTTGCTGGGTCCGCATTCTTGCCAGCTCTTCCATATGCGTATACGTAGGGCACTTCGTTTTTGAGTTTCATGACTCTAAAAAATCTAGCGAGAAAATACTGGTGTGCTCTGAATGTCACAGCAAACGAGTAAAAATCATATCCTTAAAAATGTCTCGCCTAAATGAGGGGTTCGTTTTCATTAACAAAATCTCTCAGCAGCACCAAATTTGTGCGCCATTTTTTTTGTAAGGTAAAAAAGTGTCACACTGGTGTGCGCCAAAAAATTTTTGCACCGCAAAAACAATGTTGCAAAACTTGAACAATCTGTCCTCAACAGGAAATTTGAAAATTTTCATCACACTAAGACCGAGCCACTTCAAGTTGTAACTATAAATAGTAGCGCTGCCTTTGTTGTAGGCTCCTGCTACGGTGTCTAGAAAGTTTCTCTGACAACTCCTAAACCTTGTCTTTAGCTCATTTTTACTAATTTTGTGATCAGATGCAGCTTGCAAAATTTTGAGATTGTACAAGGTCAAACAGACAATGCCCTGTCAACGGCTATAACATAGAATTTACACATGTTACACGAGTTAAATGTGGGCAGCAAATACGTTTTTCCGATCCAGGTGTGTTAAGGTCATGTCGGTAACAACCAAACTGCACATATTACGCCAAAGACAGGCTGCACAGTGCGGAAATAGCCAAACATTGTCTTAATTTAGCTCGATTCATAGGAGTGGCCCAAATGAACACGGAGGCAATGGGCCACTGTGAAATGCTGAGCAGGAATGTTCGAACAGACTGCTGACCATTTTCACGTTCTGAAGAAAATAAAACCCATTTACAACTGCCACAAAAGAAACACAAAGATCAAATCGCTGCCAAGATGTGTCCACAACACCACACATTCCAGTGCAGATATACCATATACCACACTGAAGAAATAATAGAAACAAAAAATAAGCTCAAGGGAATTAACGCGAGGGGAAGGTGGTCTCCACGGCCTACCGACGGCTGCAGGTGCACCTACGTGGATGATGTCCATGTCGCGGATGTTCTGGTGCTGCCCGCCGACCGACGAGGGCGAGTGCTGCGCCGAGCCAACCGAAGCCGTAGCCGTCACGATGGTGGGCGCGGCGGCCGGGGTGGTGGCTGCTGCCGCGGCCAGTGGCATGGGCGACCCTTCCTGGAGGGTCTGCACCACGCACTGGTCCCCGGGGTAGGCCGACATCATCTCGACCACTTTGCGCTCGTCGTCCTGCAGTCACCCCACCGCCCACCCAACCACCCGAACCGAGCTGTGAGGGACCAACCCCGCTGTCACAGGAATCGCGTCATCAAAGGGTGCGCTCCAATTGACAGACAGCATCACAGGACGCGAGTCAGGAGACAACTTGCTTGAATGTTTATTACACATACTTTGATTATGTTACTTATATACGGATGAACTATACAATACATAATTATAAGCCTGCATTATACTATTCTTGTATTTTTATATTATATGTACTTAAGACTATTATAACTGCCGAAGTTGACTGATCGTAGGGTTTAATGCGCCGATGCAACG
The DNA here is from genome assembly GCA_013339765.2 of Haemaphysalis longicornis. Classification (NCBI taxonomy): domain Eukaryota; kingdom Metazoa; phylum Arthropoda; class Arachnida; order Ixodida; family Ixodidae; genus Haemaphysalis; species Haemaphysalis longicornis. Next base: position 5,544,209 of record CM023449.1, on the reverse strand, counting down.
CAGGCGATGAGGCGCGCTGTAGTGGAGGGCTCCGAATTAATTTTGACCACCTGGGGAATCTTTAACGTGCGCCGAAATCTCGTACACACGGGCATTTTTGCTTTTCGCCTCCATCAGAAAAGCAGCCGCCATGGCTGGGAATCGAACCCGTGTCCTCGTGCTCAGCATAAGTACCGAGTCAAAACGGTTAATAACAACACACGAATGCATGGCGTTCTATACATGAAGCACGGCCTGCAAATAGCCACCCCCACTACCAGCAAGATTAGGGCTCCGAGCTGCGACAGCCAGGCATGTAAAAGCGATTGTTTCTTTTAGTTCTTTTTCCTTGACAGAAAGCTTGTGGTCTTGAGTCTTGTTTCATGTTGCAAAAATAAAAGAAGTCAACAACTAAACAGTATTGCAAGTGATATGTAACTCTCATAAAAATGGTGAGCAAAGTGTGAGGCCACAGGCAAGCTCTTGCCATTTCACATGCTTGCGTATGCGTGCCAAATCTGCCCGGCGCAGATAATGAACATCCCTGCCAGAGCCGTGTCAAAGGCGAGATCAAGACTTAACTGGTTATGAGCCGAAGATAATTTTTAAAATAGCTGTTGGCCACTGTCACATTGTGACAGACTGTTTACGTCAAACCTTGTCCCCAACAACATGGAGACATCCGCAATAGTTTTCGCATTCCTAGCTGTCGCAGGTACGTTTCATTAGGCCACGCGTTCATGCGTTGTGAACAGTTTTGACCTCCGTACTTCAGTAAACGACAGTAAAAAAACTGCAGGCGTCCAACACTGGAATGTCTAGACTTCTGAAACTGCCATCATTTCAAAAGCAGTCGCGCACGACAGCAGTGGCCCATGCATTTCTGTGCAGTCAGTCCACAGACCGTAAAAAAACAAAAACCTGAATAGCCCATCGTCCACTGTCGCACACTGGAACACCCTAGCATGGATAACAACACATGCCAGGTGCAGTGAGGTAAAACAACAAATAAATTAAACTACAACCATTTCAGTAAACTGAATAATTTAATCAATCAAAGAGCTAATAAACTACGAGGAAGTTTTCGGCTTAGATTTATTTCTTTGTTAAATTTTATTACACCCAAAGATGGCACTGGCATCGGTGACCCTTTCAAGCTATTACTCCATCACTTCTAGAAACTAGACCTGCGTAGCTATGTACTTTGCCGTCTGCTAGTGCAATTGAAATGCACCCAAATTCCTAGTAACAGCAATGGCAAACAGTTTGAATCTGGTGTATAACTGAGCAACCTTCGTAAAGCCAAGTTGGCATTCCACGATTGACTACACGGGAAAGAAGAAGGGAAAGAAAAAGAAGATTGGAATGGTCATGCGACAATCACAAATGCTGCATTCATGTTCAGCGTATCAGCGTACTGCCCCTTTTCTCTCTTCCTGAACGATCAGCTGCGCTGTATGCTGGCACAACAGAAGCCAGCTATGTGTAACACACCGCTGTGTATGAAGCTTTCAGCATTTGGCTTTTTTTTAGATAGTTAAACAACATTTTATATCAACTTACTGTTTGTTGTCTTAAGCTGCTTTTCCTAATGACAGGGTGAAGTGCATTAGGAGTGCTTCTCAACTACTTGGTCCACAGATACGAGTGCATCTTTTGATGGGAGCAACAAAAGACAGTTTGAGCAGGAGATGTCACTCACTCCCAATTTTCTTCAGCGCTTTAATCTCTTGCGACTCCCATAGCTAGAATGCTTCCAGAAAAAGCATTTATTTCAAATTGCTTCATTCTCTCCCACTTTTTTAGAATCAAGGATCAATGGGTTTGACTGCCTACGTTTCTGTCCCTATGATCACTCCGACGAAGTGCAAGTGCAAAATCTTAGACATTTCCTTGTATGCAGCACCTGCCCTATGATAGGGTAACCCTAAACACCTCAACTGCAGTCTTGTGGGGCAAAACAGTAAAAATTGTGTGGCTTTTGCCTAAGATAGTTTTGAGCAAGCTGTAGGTGGTAAGAGTACAGTACCCGCCAAGCTGGGAGATTTTTCAATTCTTGCACTCCGAAACTGACACCCACGCAAAAACATGCTCCGGTTCTTCTCATTCCTTTCATTACCAGAGAACGTAACAAGCATATTTAAGGGTGGTCATGGCTCTGCTTTTAGAACAATTTCTTTTCATTTTCAAGTGAACACTGTGAAACTTGTCAGTCTTACTGCTTTTTCCCGCGCTGATTTCAAATATGGCATTATTTTTTGAGTCGGCCATTTATTTCCCAAAATAATTACAGATAATTAGTGATTTTGGAGGAACAATAGACTAAACAGTGCCAGTCATAAAACTGCAATCTTTATATTTTGCAATACTATGAACCCTGGTGAGTGCAATAAGAGATCGGTTTTTTGATGCACCACCCGGAACTCATTTTACAGGTCATTACACTTTGGTGTTTGAAACTGGCATTCAAAATAGTTCCTTGCCATTAGTGCCACCAAAGTTTGATAAGCTGTAAAATTAGTTCCAAGCGGTGCATCAAAAAACCGATTGTCTTATTGCATTCACCAGGATGAATAGTACTGGAAAATATAAAGATTACAGATTACTAACACTGTTTTGTCTAATGTTGCTCCAAAAATGACTAATCATCTCTATCTTGGGAAGTAATTGACCAGCTGAAAAAAATAATGCCTGTATTTGAAATCAGTGGGGAAAAACCAGCAAGACTGACAAGTTTCACAGCGTTACTTGAAAATTAAAGAAGCTGCTTTAAGAGCAGGGTGCCCACTTTAAATCCCATACTGCTTCCCAACAGATATTAAGAGTTCCTGAAGTATGAATGTTCTACAAACTAGAAATTTCCTTGAGGTCGTTTAACTAAACGAAATGACCCAGTCACAGAAACCACATTCCGTGTTTAAATTGGGCGCATGTTCCGAGAAATGCAGCAGGTACATTTTCTTCACCGTGATCAACGCGGCAGGGTATATGAGTGATATTACAGTGCAAGCTCCTCGAGATGCAACTCACCTACAGGTATTTTCAGTAATTCATTGCCACAAAGGGTTCTCATACAAGTTCACAGAGGTTATCACAAACACACACACAAAAAAAAATCTACCGACACTGCTCAGTGCACAGAAATGCAAGCCATGCACAGGCAAATACCACTACAAAGTGAGCAAGCAAGCCAGCCAGTAGCACTGCGGGCATTTCAGGCACTTTAGCCCACTAACCTCTAAGCGGCCATGAAGACAAAATGCAAGGTTCATTCGGAAGATTGCCTCGTTAGAGTAACACCGAACACATGCACCACTTTAACTATACTTCACTAAAACAAGCTGTATAAGGAGGAAAACATAGAATTGGCATGCGACACCTTATCTACTGCTCTGCATCGAACTCATGACCTGCTTATCACGGGCAGCTCGGTGTGATTGACTGAAGCCGGCAAAATCCAACGCAAATTAAAGAGGAATTACTGCAATCTTGCAGAACGAGCTATTTACACTTAAATTTAGTAAATATTCTTCTTATAGCTGTAAGAGTGGTGGCATAAGTAATGAAAGTTACGAACACTTAAACATGGAAGCGCCAGTGCGTACGGCGCACACCATGTCGACTGAAGCTGATACAGCCGTTGGGCGCGTTGGGCTTGGCCAACTGGCGTAAGCGACATCTCCACTTACGTGACCCTGCTTGTCGATGATACAAAATTTTTTACACGTGAGTACTATCAACCGTAACAAAATTAAGCCAGGCACAAATCTGGTCAGAAATGGAGGAAGTGTGGACAGCTGTCCTTGAGCGGTACTGTCGCGTCATCTATGAAGGCAGACGGTAAACGAAGCAACAAAAGACGTTTTGCCATTCGCAGCACCCCGAGTCAACATACTAACGTTCGCTTTAGGCATCTTCCCTGAATATATCATTGCTAACGTTACGAAATGCACGATTTAGAGGGAGAATAAAAAATTTTGGCTTAAACTGCTCAATTTCTCTGTGAATAAAGCATCGTTCGCAGCGTGACGAAATTAAAAGTGGTGCCAACTGCAAAGTGTGCAGATATAGTACCGTAGTGTATAAACTGTGAACCCTGCTCACGCCATTACAGTCTAGTCCATTTATAACAATATCCAAGTGCCAAGAAAATCCCATCGTTATAACCGATAATTCTGATAAGCCGGTTGGGAAATAACATGATGAAACACAGCTCAAAACCTTTTATTTGCATGCAAGCAGGTTCGTACTACTACTTATTTGCAGGAAAGAAGCCATAGTCAGTCTGCTTTGTTTGCTGCTGGCGACACCTTTTTAAAGAGCATCCATAGGTGCTTCACCTAGCTGAGCAAAAAGGTCCTTGGCGGAAACGAAGTACCCGAGGGACTCTGTCATGCGTTGGGCCTCCTCCAAAGATGCTACCCAAGTAGGCTGTGCAACCGCGTTGTCCGAGTCTTCACTGTCACCGCTGTCGACAGCACAAATCCGCGCAACGATTGCCTCTTCAGTAAGGCACTCGGACATTTCCAAAACATCGGCCCTGACGTCCCTTCCACGAAATAAAGAGGCAGTTGAAGAGGCAACCAGTCAAATCTAAGCAGCGGGCACTGACATGACAAGTGAACGCGTGAGTGAGCGAGTGGGCGCGAGGACGATGCCAAAGTGGCGGCAACAAGAGGGGGGTTTGGAATGAAAACTATTCCCCTCCTCTCCTTGCTTCCTCATAAGTAGCGCAGTCGACTCGTTTTCTGAGGGTGAGGGGTGGAAAGGATGCGAGGCACATTGCGATGCGGCTGGCACGGAGAGCCAGCGGCAGCTCGCATTTTTGGTGCACACTGTAACCAGATTCAATCGCTATATCCGATATCGCGGCACTGGGGCATTGTAGTAAGTGGTTTATTAGATGCAAGGCATCTCTTACACTCGGCCTGTCCCTCCATTCATCCCGCGTCCGTCCACAACCCTCCTCCTTTCCCCTCGCCCGCCAGCTGCGTTAGCACGTTCTCCTCGCCATGCCAGCTGTGCGTTAGTGTGCATGCGTGTCTCTCTCTCAGTCTGTCCGCAACCCTCCTCCTTTCAGCTGCGTTAGCACGTTCTCCTCGCAATGCCAGCTGTGCATTAGTATGCATGCGTGTCTCTCTCTCATCACTCTCTCTCGCAGAGCGGCTATATAACCGCGGTATCTGCAGCGCGCTCCTCAGTCGCTCCGTCAGTCGCTCTTGCTCGACTGGTTAGTGCAGTACGTGTCATCGCGATACGGACTTCACTGTGTGTCCTGCAAAGAGTCCACTACCATACGGGGGACGTGCATAGACCTAGACTTCGCTAATTGCAAGATTGAACCTTTACTACAACAACCCCTGCCTGTGCACTTTACAGATCACAAAGCAATCATACTCAAGGCACAGCGGTACCCACCTAAATCGCCCAAATAAAAACGGTCTTTACGTAATTGGAAATCTACGTGTGATTGAGCATCATTTAAGGTTCGCTACACTTCAACCACATTTGGGTAACCAACATAACGGAAATGCGAATTGAACCCCGTGAGATGCCTTGCATCACCCCAGGGTTCCCCTCGCGGAAGATGGTGGCAATTTTTTTTTACCATAGAAAGCATACAAAAGTGGACGGTGCCATAGCTGTTCATCGTTATATCCGACATTTTGTTATAAATGGTATCGTTATAAGTGGACTTGACTGTAATACAGTAGCCGAATGTCTTTTCAGACTCCGAAAATTCGAACTTGCTGGATATTTTCGACTTTCCCAAGGAACCACCAGTTGTCCCATAGGAGAAATGACTCACGGATTTTTAGGACTGCTCTTTTTTCTGGACTATTTTTCGTTCCCCTCCAGGTCCGAAAAATCGGGTGGCTACTGTACATTACACTGAAAGTGCAGTGCACCAAAGCGAACTTTTTCAAAACAGTTACGTGGGGTAAATGTGGTGTCACACGAAAAGACCACGCAGAGGTCGTGTTGTGCTGTGCATTATTCCGCTCACCTCCTCAAAGATTTCGGCCTTCAGATGAGCACCCGCTTGTTGAAAACATTTCTGCAAGCAAGTTGGCTATTCAGTGCACATGGCCTTACATAGAGCGTGATTGATTTCGCCCTCTGATAAGTTGGATCCACAAGCTTTTTTTTTAATAATTTGTCCCATACAAAAAGCCTTCTTCAAAATGTGCATCCCATTTTGTGCATTTCAACGGAACATTCTTTTACAGAGTATCTATGACAGCAAGTATATGCAACTTTTCTGATGTATGTCAAGGTAAATAAGCTATTCGGCAAAATATTTAACGCTGCTTTAAGAAATTGCACCAACATAGCCCATAAGATAATTTTCCAGAAAAAAGTGGGAACTGAATTGATGGCTGGCAAAACTAGCCTCATAAATTATAAAAATCTATAATTTCTAAAGTTTCTGTTTTTATACTGAGGAACATGTGTATAGAGAAGCAAAATCAATGATACAGTAAAAGCTTGGTTAATTCGAACTGAAGGGAATGCTCCCTCAGTTTGAATTAATAATTAAAGTTCAAACTAACGAAAGTGAATAACAAAAGCCGTACAATGCGATTGGGGAGCAGTAAGAGCATGTCAGAAATTAATTGATCGAGGAAGTCCGCAACTCAAGCCCCTTTCATCCCTGAATGGGAAAGCCAGCATTTTTTTCTTTAACGGGCAACTGCAAAGAAAGGCCTCCTTTCCCCGTATACTGCAAAACTGAAGAGACGGGCGGCATTTAATCTGGTCATTACTTCTGAGCGATGGCTGCACTGGCGCTTCATCGCTCCCTCCTCGTGTTCTTTGGCAGCAACAGGTTTTACGCTTCTAACCTCAGAAACGATGCAACCTGTTAGCACCCCTCACACCATGAACTCACGTGTCCACACCGACACAACAAGGAAAGGAGCTTCTTCCAAAAAGCTCACCGTGGTTGTTTTAGATTGCTTCTGCCTTATTTAATTTCTCTCTCCATTTTTCTGTCTTTTCCAGAAGCGATGCAAACTTGTGTGTAGACAGCGGGTGTGTTTCTAGAAATAGCTGTGGACCAGGCCCCGAGCTGCTCAAGTAATGGTGCATAGTTCGAATTATCCATGGCGGAACCTACTCGCATTCAAATTAAGGGAGCTCCGACAGACCAAATCGTACAGTTCGAACGACCCATAAATTCGAATTAGTGAAGTATGAATTAATTAGCTTTCACAGTAGCGTGAAACGTGCTATAAACCAAAGGAATTTAGCTTGTGGTAGATTCTGTCGCAATTTAACTGGTTTTAACTTTACAGTAACCACTACACCTGCATTCAAACCGTGTGCCTTCGAAACACCCCCTCCCTCCCTCCCTCCCTCCCTTCCCTTCCCTCCCCCCCACCCTCTCTCTCTCTCTCTCTCTCTCTCTCTCTCACTCTCTCTCTCTCTCTCTCTCTCTCTCTCTCTCTCTCTCTCTCTCTCTCTCTCTCTCTCTCTCAAGTGAAAGCTGACACTTGCATTGTCTATTCGTTCTGCTGACTTCTTCCCCATATATTTTGCTGCACGCTATAAAGATATGCAGTCTCAGTGCCTTAATTTAATGTTATTTATTCCGGTGCACACACAATTTGTATAGACGAATGCTCCTGGCTGGACCCTAATAAATTGGCTGAAGTCTGAAATTCATCCCGGTTGTGTATTGCTCTTTCATAAATTCTTTCATTTTCAAAAAAACAAACAGGAACGCACAAAAATTTCTTTATGAGAGTAAGCGCACATTCAGCCCCTACTGCGCTTATCGTTGCTGTTGCATCGTTGTTTGTAGAGTTTCAGTGAGCTGCCTACCACAGGAAACCACTTGGACAGCCTCGGCTTTTGATTGATTGATTGATTGATTGATTGTGGGGTTTAACGTGCTGACACTTCACAGGCGATGAGGTGCGTCATAGTGGAGGGCTCCGGATTAATTTCCCCAGCCCTCCACTACGGCGCACCTCCACATGGAGGCGAAAAGGGGAAACACCGCATGTCGAGATTTCGGCAAACGTTAAAGGTCGCCACATTGTCAAAATTAATCCGAACACTCCACTACACGGCACCTCACAACCAAGGTGTAGCGTCGACCTTTTAAACCCTCAAAATTTTATTTATAGTTTCCTCCGTCAACTGCACATGCTCTTACTCCACAGATGATATCGGCAGAATTTAGAGTTAAAAAACTATGGTCGTAGTCTCTCTGTTTTTTCGACGTTCGTTACTATGCAAACAGCAATTTTGGTGAGTGAACCCTGTCGCAAGGAAAACGCGGAGGCCCTTTCTCACTTGGTACTAGTCACACAAAACTGAAGATCTGGAATGCACTAGGGTTGAATACAAGGTCACTTCGGAAGTGTGACAAGTACCACGGATGAAAACTATTTTGGTTGCAGTGAACATTACATAATGAGGTGCAAATAAATACAAACACACCACAGCGAATAGCGTGCAACACATGTGCCTAAAAGAGGCAGGTGAGATATTAAGCTTCTCAATATTCCTTAAGCACTGATTATAACTTGACCATAAAATGGCATTTATGGTTGACTTGTAATAACTTTGAAATAACCACTACACCTGCATTCAAAACATGTGCTTTAACCCCCCCCCCCCCCCCCCCCCCCAACCCCCCAATCCTTAAAAGCGAACATCTGCACTGTCTATTCTTTCTTCCGACTTTTTTCAGATATTTTGCTGGTTGCTATTATTATTTGTTGCGTATTACTGCTGCTTGTGATAACTCACTAAGAAATTAGAAGATTGAATACAACGAACATAGGACAGAAGCAATTCGAAGTCAATACGAGGGCCTTAGTCCTTAACTCAACCCCACCAGACTAAAATGATAACGATGTGACACATAGAATGTGGTGGCTTCAGAAACAATGAAGGCACTCCTTATGATAAACCTACGTATAATAAAGAATATATTTGTACTTATGGTACTATAATATGATACTATGATATGATACAATTATGATATGATACTATGATGATTTTTTTCGGCTGGTTGACATCTCATTCCCCACTCAGCTCTGAAAACACTACGCTGACCTCAGCAGGCAACCAGGTTTAGCAAATCCCAACACATTGCAGGGTCAATTCGTAGAATTGCTCTTATTTTAACTAAGTTGAACTTAGTGCAATCTCTGCCTGCACTTCAATTTTCCGGCATGCGAAAGCTGCGAACATACTCAATTCACACAAGAAAAAAAAAACCGTCACACCAGATTCACAATACTATTATCATCAGTTATTACCCAAAATCACAAGGCATACTAATTTTATTAATTTTATTCAAATGCTAAAACCAAAACAATAACAGCCTGAGCATAGCAAGACTGAAATTTCGCTTTTGTAATATTCAGTGCAGCTTTAAACTCATTTTGTGCCAAACTTAGCTTTCTTTTCTCTCTAAATCAGGCATTCGTTCTGAATAGGCTTTAACTCTATGCATCCCAGCCCACACACACAAATGCACGGCAAGCACCCTTCCCAGTCATGCAGCTAACTTCCACGAAGCGGCAGCGGGAAACCCAGCAAGACGTCATGCAAACAAACGCAGGCAACCAGTGCTAGTTAGGTGCAACAGTGCGGCAAGCGGTTCAACGCAAAAGGTTAGTAAATGGCTTACGGTTTTCGAGCTTAGAAAGGAAACTTCCGCCACTTCCAGAGCCTGCGTGACGCGCAGGTTTTTGAGGGGGGGGAGGGGGAGAGAGAGAAGTGGGAGGAAATGAGGAAGAGAGGTAAACAAAATTGTGTTAGTAGCCTTCCCATGTCCAGCCAAAGCAGCAAGGGCAGGATTTCGGGAGTTTCAAAACGTCCATAAACGACAACGCAGCCACCGACACTGACACCAACAATGTAAATGGCAGGAAAAACACCTTTTTGTGACACCGGCTCCAATGTGTCACCAAGTCGGTGTAAAGGAAGAAGCAGGGGAGCATAACAATTCAACACATTACACTCAACAAATGCAATGCATTTTAGCGGCAAGAAAATGGCAAACAGGTCAACACTCCTCAATGGCTACGCAGAAATTGTGCTAACATTTGGAACATCAGAGGTTGGGAGCATAGGTAATGTTTTGCAAAACTCATTGCAACACCCTTACCAATCAAGAATAACAAAACTTTTGAAATGCCTACGACGCATCATGCCACGATGACATCTAGATATGGGGAGCTTTAAGATTGGGTTTGGCAGAATGCAACTCACTGACAGCATAGTCATGATCAAGGCAAGTGGCTAGATTTAAAGCTAGTTAAGATTCATAGCCAAGATAGCAGTCATTAACAAAGTACAGTGGAACCCCAATGATACGTCCCCAGGTGTCACAACTTGCTTCTCCCCATAGCAACTTCCCCATAGAAACAATGCATTAAAAACCCCAATGGTACAACACTTGAGTGCACGCGGTCCGCTTCACACAACAGACCCTGGCAGGGATAAACCGGCGTTTTTCCCATCTTTTACATCACTTCGCCACCTCGTCTTGACCCGCCATTATTCTTAACCCAAGTATGACACTGCTTGATGTGCAAAGGTCCACAGGCGGAACAGACCACTTGCTGAACAGACGCAAGCAAGCAAGCAGGTACTAGCGGATGGGAGTTAACTTTCAACGGCCCCACACAGCAGTAGAACGTCAACGTGCCAACCGCAAAAAGTTGAAGTTTAGGTGGCCAGCAGACCGCAAATTCGAAGCTTCCATTGAGCCGCCAAATGTGAAAACAGATACGACGCAACCCCAAGATGGTGACCGAACACCTGCTTTACACATCTTCTTCATTCAAGTTTTTTTCTTTCACGACGCTCTCTCTCCCCCTCTCTCTGCTTATCAGTGTCTTATAAAGCCCCGTTGTCACTCCATTCCTTTCTTTCCAGTCTTTTTGCCGTTGCTGCCTCTACTATCATTCATTTCGCTCGGCCTCGAGAGTTTCACACTCTCGCATGGTCCCCGCTCAATTTGCTCGGCAGTGTTGGCCATTCCATCTCGCACATGTGAGGCACATGGCTGGCGGGCTAGCACAGACCCTGTGAAGAGCAGGGGGCACAGAATAGGCGTTTCTTTCTTTTTTTAAATAAACTTGGGATTTCAGCTAAAGGTTCGAAAATTACACGAGAATGCGCTAAATATAGTACTTAAAAGGGACAATGCAGACACAATAAAAGTTTGTTTTATTCAAAAGATTTAGTGTTTTATTGTGCCCTCAGCACTTTTCAGCAGCAAACAATGCTTTATTAATTCAGAAATTAAACATTTTTTTCAGCCAAAATTTGATTTCTCCCACTAGATTGTGTGTTTTCGTGACATCAGCAATGACATATCCAGGGCAGGTCCTTAAAACTAAAGATAGCCTGCTGACCAGGGCTGCTACCATCTCACAGACGGCACACAGACGGCCGTTTGGTCATCTTATTTTTCACCCACTTTCATAGATAATACCGCTGAAGTGCCAAATGTTCCCACTTTGCTTCTGGCGGGATTTCTATACCTGCCGTATTTTTATTAGGGTTCATACTAACCGTTTCCCAAAATGTAAGTTATGACTTGACAAACATGGTCACGCAAGTGACCATGCCACTTATGTCGGTTGGTGAGTGTTGTGTCAGACAAGTCGAATGCGTCTGACGGTTGTGTTAGCCAGTGTCAGCCGGAAAAATGCCACGCTAACTGCTTCGATGCTTACATGTGCATTTGTAACTTCCACTGTTGACCCCACCATTCTTGCTGCAATAAGAATATGCATTAAATTTTAAGCGCAAACAGCACCTTCTGCAAGCTTATAAGCCGTGCCTAATTTGCATTTGCTTTTGCCAGCCCCACCCAACCGCACAGCTGGCTCATATGACATCATCAGTTCTGTTGCGGGAAATGAGTTAGTGGGTCACCTGGCCATTTCATTTCCTTTTTTACTAATTACATAGCTTATTTGAGCGAAGTGGTGTCTGCATGATTCTAATGAGGTATTTTTTTAAAGAACTAAAGTTGTGTTTTGTCTGCATGGCCAATTTAAATAAGTTCTTAGCCTACCTGTCGTGTGAGGCCGCCTACTAGGCTGACATTTATCGATACCCCCGTCAAAAGACACACTCGGTCCTACGACACTTTTGCGCAGTCCCTTGAAAGTCGTATTATTGGGGTTCCACTGTAATTGTGGTTACCCCTTCAAATTTGTTAATATGCCAGTAAAGCCTCGTTACAAGAGATGCTCAAGGGACCCGGGAAGCACGTCTCTTGTAACTAAGGCCTCTCGCATGCGATTTTGCTAACATGACAACAATAGGAAGACCAACCAAACCATTTTCGTTCAAATGTACCTTTTAAACACGTGTCTCTTGTAACAGTGTCTCTTGTAAAGAGGTTTTACTGGGACAGCTGTTCGCACTGCTTTCTTTTAGTTCCTAAAACAGTGCACTGACATTTGAACAATGATTTCAACGTGGAGCATCACATTTTCATCCCTTTACCAAGTTGGGACAATAGTGCCAAGGTGTCATTAAACTAATCAATGCACGTCTTTCCATCCCTATGATCGAAAACAACCAAGTCAACACACGCACACACCACAAGGAAATGGCTGTCAGTAGTTAATACATTCTTGCTAGAAGCATACAAGAATACACAAGCAGCTTAGCTTTTGGGAATTCAGGAGTTTGGACTTGATAATTTAAATAACACAATTCTACAAAGGCCAAGCCAAAGTAGAATTCCTAACCATTCGTGGTGGTGACAACCCAAAAAGTCAAGAATTCATGGACACACTGATGTTCCCGTGGAAAACTGCTTCGCTTCTATATATAACACCTCTGTGCCATGAATTTTGTTACAAGTTAGAAGGGAATCTGCACTAAAAACGAATAAGAATGTGCAAGTTATGACTGAGCTGGTTAGAAGTAATCTCGCAAGCACTGTTAGTTATGACAGAGAAACTGTTTGCCTTCAAATGCAACTCCAAGTGTAAAAATGAGCCAAGACTTATTTGTGTGAGGAAGCTATCGTGTGTACAAGCATGTCCTTTCCATGACCACAAATTGCTCAATTAGTTTCCCAAGAGAAAATGGTAGCAGGTCCCAGCTGGGACCACTTATGACCAGGTGGCAATTTAACCATAAACTAGCTGCAACCAACTACCATTTCCTCTTGATTTCTAGTAAAATTGGGACCACCTCCACATCTTCACACACTCACTCCGTACACAGAACAAAAATAACCGAAACACACACACAAGTGTACACAGAAAAAACAACAAAGAACAGCATTGTAAAAATCCTGCACACCATATAGAAACCACGCAAAATGCAGACATTCAATAATAATTAGTTTACAAAAAAAACATAGCATTTATGGGAAGCAATCACATAAAGAAGCAGAAAGGCTGACAGATAAAAAGGGCTTGAAGTTTATAGCTAACAAAACAAATCCCCTCTTACCAAAGTAACGCAAGAATCACGAACAAAAATGAAAAGAATACGAAAAGCTGCACTGAAGCCTTACCAACTACCAACAAATATATATATATATATATATATATATATATATATAAACTGAGCTTCGAATATAAGGCGAGGAATGGTTTTGAGACCATGGATTTTGGAAAAAAAAAACCTTGCCTATATTTGAATAAATATGTTACTAGCACAAGACACAAAGGAAAACAACTCTTGGAGACAAACAGAATGCTGCTGCCAGCCCCCCTTGGTGCAGTCAACTTTTGCTAGCTTGAATTACATCCAAAATAGAATAAACTAAGTCAACATGCCTAGAGTAGAAACCCCGGTTGAGACCACGCAGCTTCTTCCAATTCAGCAACAGAACCAAATTTATTGGAAGTCACACTACTGCGAGTCGACCCCTCCAACACTTCAGGAGAAGGACAACAAAACGAAAGGAACGCACTTAAGCAAAAGACACTGTAGGGGTGACTCCAGATTTCAAGAGGAACCACAAAGATTGGACTACAGAAAAAGAACAAACCAAGAGTGCACACAACCACACGCACAACAAAAGAAACACAAAACAAAAATCACACTGCTCCAGTGACACACAAGCAAATTCGAACATAAACAATTTCGTTTTTTCATGAATTTTTTCCAATGAACCCTACGTTTCCCTCAGTCAAACAGTATCTCAGGCCCCCCTCCAGTGTTAAAAGCTGAGGGTACTAGTAACCTCTTTTAGGACAGCCACAATTGTTTGCGAGGCGCATGTTGTTGCGGAAAAAAAAAAAAAAAAAAAAAAAAACGTTAACTGGGGGTTGCTTTCTGCTCAGTAGCTTTGCAGAGTGAAGGGACTGTAAAGGCACCTAGGTACAGCAAGCACCTAGATACAACAACTAGGTACAAAAAGTACCTAGACTAGTTGGGAACCAAAACCCGACGTCTTCAGCGAAACGGCGCATTACCAAAGACCAGCAATGGGGAAAGAGTAGGGGCGGTGCAAAGCTCACCTGCGAATAGGTGACCGCAGTACCGCTGGCGGTGCTGTAGTACGCAGCATTGCCAGGGGTGTACATCGCACTGCCGTCCGTGACGCTGTACACAGGATAACCCGTCCTGGCAGGGAGGAGGGAGAAGGGGCGTCAAACGGGAAAGTTACTTCGTGCATTACTACGTGGTGTGATCGCTGGAGCATGAATATAAACCCTGATAAAACTGTCTTTATACGTATAACTAATAAAAAACAACCACTCATCTACCCGTACAGCATTAAAAGAACTCCAATCTTAATAACAGACAGTTATAAATATCTTGGCGTAGCAATCACTAGCACACAGACTTAGTGCTCCCACATTGAAAAAATTTGTTCATCTGCACGAAGGACATTGAGCTTGCTCAGGCATAAACTTAAAGATTCTCCCCCTAGAACAAAACTCCTCGCCTATAATACAATAATTTGGTCTAGTTTAAAATATCCATCTGAGGATTGGGATCCACATACTCAAAAGGATATTAACAATCTTGACAGAATTTAAATATTAGCTGTTCGTTTTATTTTCAACCGCTTTTGCCAGTCTGACTCCCCAACTAATCTGATGATAAACAACAAAATTCAAAACTTTAGAATGCCGAAGAAAAATAGCAAGACAAACTTCTTCCTACTTATTCAGCAACAACAGCATACAGGCCTATCAAACGTCCTTGCTCTGTATCTTCGCGTCCGACAAGTTGATATCATTCACACAGACCTCACGCCTATCTTAGCCCGTACCAACAATTTCAAACACTCTTTTTTTCCTCGCACAATAACAAATTGGAAAGAACTGCCACAAGAAATCTTCGAGCCTGGTAATGTTTCTAAAATGTATTGAAAGTTATTACGAAGTTGATTTTGATTTTGTGCCTTACTGTATTGCATACATGTCTTATTTTTTCACCTCTGTATTGTTACCGATTCGGTCGTGTGTACCGTATTTATTCGCGTAATGAACGCACTTTTTTTTCTGAAAATATGATGCATATTTAGGGGTGCGCTCATTACGCGAGGAATATTTTTCGCGCACAAGTTCCAGCTCTCGAAACGCAAGCAAGTTGCAGATGATAATTTTTCCGATAGGTCTTATGAGCTTAACAAACATAATAAATAAAAGCTCCACGGACCACCGCCAGCCGCGTTGCAAAGTGACGCGAAATTCAGTGTTTTCATGAATCACGGAACGCGTCGGAACAAGTTTGCTGAGAGGTGAGAACAGGTCGACCAATAAGTGGCTGCTGCTGTCACAGTGCGGGACATCTAAACAGAGACGGCTGCCGACGCAGCAAGCTCAGAGCATTTGTTTCTTTGTCTTGTGAGCACATTATGTGCATTTAGTGAAAGTTTCTACCCTATAAATAATGAACACCTGCTTGCCGATATCGCCAACATCGGCAAGGTCTGCGGCAATAACGTAGCCATGTCCACTTTCAAAGAAGAGGAAACATAGGTAAGGACGGACCATTGTCAGCTAAACTTGGCACACATACGACATATGGTTGGGGGCAAGTTCAGGGTGCGATTATTGCGCGAGAAATAAAAAAGTCTTATTTTGACGACGAACTTCAGGGGTGCGATAACTACGTGAGTGCGATCATTATGCGAGTAAATACGGTATATGCCTTGTAACACCCCCATTCCTCCGTGGCCTGCCATATTTTCAAAGTAAATACATAAATAAATAAATAAGGACCATAAGTAGGAAGGCACAGTGAGGATCGCACAAAAACAAGGTTTACCCTTTTGTTTTTGTTTTTTCGAAAGCCAGCAAGGTGTGTTTCCTGCTATCGTTATCGTGGTGTGTTGTAGGTACAAACAAACTGGGTAGACAATTTAGACTTCAACCAACAGTGGGTGGCAAGGAACGGGATAAGCAACTGCTGTGACGTCGAGTGTGGCCAGCGATGGACATAGCCACTTGAAACAATACCAACGGATTTGCAGCAAACCCCAGCTATTCGCATTATCAGGTTGCTTGCTTGAAATTTAGAGTGCACCTTTGTCAGTATACAGACTCGGAGTTCAGACTAAGGCACACATTTGTATTGTAAACGTTTCACTGCAGTTGTTGCAGCTCCTGCTGTTTTGAGTGTTGATTCATGCGAGATTCTCATGCAGTCATCAGGCTTAGGAGCCACACATGACGTGGGCTAGGCAAACTGGAAGCGCCTTCACGCCTCGAGGGGCAATTTATTCGAGCTGCACGCAATGGAATGCAAAAACCCTCAAACGAAACATTCGGTGTATTGAGCACTGAAACAGAAACAAAACAAAACCAACTGATGCGAACGAAAAGCTAAAGTCTACCACTGGGAAAAAACTTAGGGCTACAATGCCTCAGCTGTCTTTAATCCTCTCTCAATGCAACGTCATCTCAGAGGACACTTCACACTTTGGCGAACACTGTTGCCAGCACCAATTCCAAACGCTTTGGCTAGGTAGGCAAAGAGGCAGTACGTACATCTGTCCGTTAGTGGCGGTATAAAGACTCGGATCGCCCGTGCTGTCGACGTACTGGACGTACGTCGGATGCACGGCGGACGTCGGCTGGAGGGTCACAGTGCTGGGCGTCTGTCCATCAGCCTCAGCCACTACCGAAAAAGAAGTCGGGCGATCAATCAATCAACACGTAGCAATCAATCAAACATGGCTCGCTGACGTAAAAGAAGAGACGCAAAACAAAGGAAGAATGTAATGGCACGGGGTAACCGGCTTGGGCTTTGAAAAGTAGCCTGACTCAGCTAGTAGCAGACAGCTGACCAATGCCCAACTACAGTTGGGGTTTCATTCGTGAGTTGCTCATGTTGGTCCATCGTGTTTTATGAAACCCTGCCTTCTATGTCATTTTATTCGAGTGTATTATCGAGAAGCACGATCCCTGGTGGTAAATTTTGTACACTGCATAAATGCTTCATTCAGTGTGAAGAACAGGTGGTGTGGGGGACTCTCATTGCTTGGGCTTAGTTGAAAGTCACTCATTTCTAGTGCCGTGCCCCACATTGCAAGCACTTTAGTACTCCCTTCAAAATTTGATTCCGGATTCAGACCAAGCTGAAGTATTCCGTTAATTCTAACATTTAAATGTACTCACAAAAAAAAAGGAAAGAATTAGCAAATAAACTATCGTATCTACATAAAAGGGGGGTGTGTATACTTGCGCACATATTTTTACTTGCGCACATAATTGTATACTTGTGCACATAATCGTTCTTAAACCATGCGTCAAAATGTAAGCAACGAAGGTAGCAATATTTATGCCTCACATCGATTGCAATAATGTCGTTATTACATTACGCACAAGCATTTGCAGCTGAGACCCCTCCCTTGAATGGGGCGCACTGTGTTCACTTGAAACTACTAATGAAGTTAGTAGCAACACATCATTGTATAGACAACTTCCTTAAAACGTAACTCGCAGTACTCATTTTCCATTCCGCTCCGTTGGTGAGTTCAAGTTTCACTCGGAGTGCTCCGCAAATACATCGCACTCCATTCTGAGTGCGATGTATTTACAGCGGACTCCGTTAATACACGCTCTCGAATGCAATGCTCTAAAAACAATGCTCTCAAATAACCTCAAATAATGCCCTCAAACAACCTCAAATGCTCTCAAAATAATCACTCCCTTGCGCACAACTTTACCGTTCAAAGTCACTATGACTGTGCGGTGGAAATTTCCAGCTTAACCATAAACCGCGTGCCCAATTTTATGCACCCCTTCCCTAAATCCAACGCCTTCACTGGTTTTGAAACACGTGTAATGATGACTCGGAATGCGAGAAGACCGTCTCCATCTGACTTCCACTCACCCGCGACGGCAATGAAGTGGGGGGTGCCATTGGTGGTGGCGACCTGGACGACGGTCGTTTGTGGAGGACTTGTCTGCGACGACGGCGACGTAGAGGGAACCACGTGCTGTGCGGCCGCCGTGGCAACCACCTGGGAGTGCCGAAAAAAGGTAGCGGCACCACCTCATCGCCCATTCCTTGAACTTCAGGATGTTAGACGTCATAAGCGCCGAAGTCCACGGCTCTCAAAAGTTGTTCTTAAGATTGGGCCGAACTCTTGCACTTGCAAGTGGGCAACTTTGCAAGAGGTGTCCTCGTGTCTCCATGTCTCACACATCCCTTGCTGATGCATTACTAGTGTCTTTTGGGGCTACTTTGAGGCTACTTTGAGGCCCCGAAAGCAACTCGTGTGCATTCTATCTGCATTTCAATTTCCCAGTGAAGATGATGTAAATGGGCAGTGTGTGCTGTGTGGGGAAGCAGCCAAAACAAAAAAAGATGCATGCCTCGTGGATGAGTGAATCTTGTCCGCTGCTACCGATTCCGTGGAGAAATGACGGAAAAACTCCACCCACATTCATTCGTCAATTGTCTCTGTTTCACGATTCTTTTGCATATAAAGATATAAAGGCAGGAAGAAGGAATAATTGCCCAAAATCGTTCATTCGTCTACACAGCGAATGAAACAAGGAAGACGAAAAAAAAAAAAGCCCCGAAATGTTCACAAAGTTATAACTGTGATTAGACAGGTACACAGTCCACTTATTTCCTGACCACAGAGCAAAAACTGAAAATCAGCATAACAGACAGACTACTCAACAGTGCCAAGTCACTGGGTCTTCCTGAACCTCACACATCAGGCACTTTCGCTGCATTAAGCTTTTCAAATTTTGAACAGGGTTTTCCTCCGCAGTATCAAAGAACAACTAGTTTCGTTTCTATTGGTCATATCAACATCATATTTAAGAAATGTTCTTGTAACTATCCTGCAGCATTTTACATCCCAACCAACATGTCTGCTCAAATTACTAACAAAGAACCAGTATTTTTTCTTTACCTTGTTTCGCCAAAAATAGGCAACTAAAAAAAAGCCCTACATTTTCACCTTTTTTCCTCAACTTGAGACTGTGTCCCAAAGAAAGACAAAACAAAAAACTTCTCATTGAATTCAATACATACAGGTTTCTGTGACAAGGTTATAAGTGACCGAAAGATTAGGACACCATGGTTGGCTTTACTTACAAAGCAACCAATAGCCTTGCAAAATAAACAAAGACAATCCCCCGGTTACATTGATATAAACTCTTTATAAAGGCAGCATCAATTCGAGATGCTAGCTAACTATTTAAATTCAATTACATCATCAATTTCAGGTCAATGGCACTCAGCAGCCATGACAACATTAACAACAAAACAACCAAAGGCATCAGTGTGCAATATCAGGGTCAAATCACCAGTAGCTTTACCGCCACTCTGTTTACCAACACCACCTGCACGCTCCCATGGCAATTTTAAAGGGGCCATACAGACAAAATACAAGTTTGTTTTATTTGAAAGATTTCGTGTTCAATAGCGCTTGCCTGGCCGCAAATGAAGACGTATTCACTGAGAAAATAATCAATTTAGGTTAGAATTTTAGGTTAGACGCCTCCAATAAAGTCATAACGGCGCGCATTCAAACAAACTTCCACTGCGTCATTCGGCTCTGGGGCCTTGCTTGCCGTCAGTCCTCCCAAATGGCACTATGATAATCAGCCACGAACAATTGTCCGCCGCTGCTTTGTTTTCAACCGTATTTACACCTGGCTTGTTTTTTTTTGGTAGAAAGTAATCGTTTTGTCAACATGGGGTATGCTCGACAAACAGAGTCACAAACAGGGTATGCTCGACAAACAGGGGACAAACAATGTATGCTTGACAAACGGCGATCGGCCAGTGTCGTATAAGGCAACTCCAAAGCGGCGGAGTGCCGTGCTGCTAAAACAAGCATAGTGCACTCACCACCAACAGCAGCGTGCATCGGTACCTCTATTCTTACGTGTATTTTCTTAACTTTCATTGTTTACTCCACCATTTTTACTGCTCTAAAATGGATATGCATTACATTTAGGCGCAAATAGCTCGTTCGGCAAGCTTATAAGCCCTGCCTTATTTGCGTTTGCTTTCGCCGGCCTCAGCCAATCGCAGAGCTGGCGCGTATGACATCATAGGTTCTGTTGCAGGAAATGAGCTAGTGGGTCTCATGGCCATTCCCTTTGTTTTATTATTATATAGCTTATTTGAGCGAAGTGTGCGTTAAAAGTGGTGTCAGTGTGATTCTAACTAGGCAACCTTTTGAATGAACCAAACTTGTGTTTTGTCTGCATGGCCCCTTTAAGGGGAGGAAAGCATACATAACTACTAACAAGCTAACCAGCCCTCCCAGTACTAGTTAAGGCAGGTGAAACAAAGCAATACTTACCAAATGCAGTTTCCCCATCTCTAAAAACTTGACGGAGGAAAGAAAAAGTACAGAAAATAACAGAAATAACTAGCTAAAACCGTTAAAAACAATGGCACTAAACAACTGATTATGACAAAAAAGAAAAGTGAGAGAAATCATACCAATGTAAGAAGCAAAGTAAAAATAAGGAACCCACTTTCTCCATGCACACACACGCAAGGAAATTTTGTGCGTTTCAGTCTTCTTCATCTATTCCAGAAACACCGCCGGAGTGGGAAGTGTACCTATGACACGCATGTCAGGAATAGTTGTACCCTAGAACCCTAGATCGGGTTGGCTGAGCATTCATGAAATGTTGAGGCACTAAACAACTGATTACGACAAAAAAGAAAAGTGAGAGAAATCATACCAACGTAAGAAGCAAAGTAAAAATAAGGAACCCACTTTCTCCACGCACACACACGCAAAGAAATTTTGTGCATTTCAGTCTTCTTCATCTATTCCAGAAACACCGCCGGAGTGGGAAGTGTACCTATGACACGCATGTCAGAAATAGTTGTACCCTAGAACCCTAGATCGGGTTGGCTGAGCATTCATGAAATGTTGAAAAATCCAAAGCTTTTAAGAAAAAGCCATAAGCCCTTCCATTCTGTGAAGGACGTGCAGCAAAGCTCGAGCGACAATACCGTGTTTATTCAAATATAAAGAGAGACTTTTTTTTTTCCAAAATCCGTAGTCTTAAAGTCATACCATGCCTTATATTCGAAGCTCAGTATATATATAAGATGATTTTTTTTACTCTCCAAACTGCACTCTCACCTTTATAATCGTGACAGCCTTATAATCTAATAAATACGGTATGTATCACGAAACTTGCGCTAAATGGACATACAGACAGACGAAGGAAGACGGACGATGCGCATTCTGTCTGTATGTCCATTTAGCGCAAGTTTCGTGATACATAATGCACCAACTAGCCCAACAGCACATTATACTGAAATACGGTATGCATTGACCGCTTGCAGTCCAACGAGTGTGCAAAACAAAACATGTTTGTTGGTAATTTGCAAGTGAGTATATCGTATTTATTCAGTTATAAGGCGGTCACGATTATAAGCCGAGGGTGCAGTTTGGAAAGTAAAAAAAATCGCCACACACACACACACACACACACACACATACATACATACATACACTGAGCTTCGAAGATAAGGCGGTTTGAGACTACGGTTTTTAGAAAAAAAAAAATCCTCGACTGATATTCAATAAATACGGTACTTCCCAGTTTATTAGCTGAATGAAAGTTGGGAGGACTAGAGTTTTAGTCTAAATGTGGGGCTGCGTGTTCCCCTTGCGCAGAATTCCACGCATTGACAGCACATGAGAATTCTACAAAATTTACGACTTCACTGCGAACCAACTAATTACGAGAAGTAGATAAAACTTGGCGCACTGTTAGAGTCATCATAGCGGCCAATTGGCATATCATTTGTTTAGGGGTAGTTTCGACAAAAAAAAGGGGGTCGCAGGTCCTTTCTGTAAACACGCTACATCCATAGACAGCTGTGCGTCGACAGCAGCCAGGAATTCTGTAACCTCCACAACCTCACCGTGAACAAAATCCCAGGGCATCTCCACTCGGGTGAAACCAGAGGAGGGGCAAAGCATGCAGTGTGTAAGTGTATTCTTGACACTTTGGCGTTTTTGAAAACGGAGATGAAACTGTTGGGCGTAAGGGTGGGTATACAGTTTTGCTGTAAGTTCACTAAGGAAATTGTGACGACTGCGCAAACACCCTTCGTGGACGCCCGCCTCGCGCACATGTGGGCGGCGCGCCACTCACTCACGCGAAGGTGGAAACGGCAGCGTCACAATAAGAAGTTAGTCCAAAGAATAGCGAGGTTGAATAAGGAAATAGCCGAGTACGCGAGCAAGCTGTGCCGCGAAAACTGGCTCAGCGTGTGTGATGGCCTGCAGGGCAAGCTGTCGGCGCGGAAGACGTGGTGTCTCCTGAGACATCTCATCGACCCGCTGAGCAGCAAGACGGCCGGCAATCGCAATTTGATCAAGACACTGAACGCCTACAACGGGGACGGACAGCGCCTGCTGAACGACCTGGAACGGACGTACTTCAAAACGGAGAAGGGCCAGTATCCGATCCCGGACGAGTATGCGGGGCCGGAGAACCCGAACCTCGACGAACCTTTCACCACGGCTGAGCTTTGGTCCGCAATAGATGAAGGTAACAAGAGGAGTGCTCCCGGTACGGACACGATTACCTACAAATTGCTCGGTAACATCAGCAATGCGGCGGCAAGAGAACTGCTGGGTCACATCAACAAGGCCTGGGAGAAGTCGCGGCTACCGCCCGAATAGGAAAACGGCCGAAGTCAGGTTCATACCGAAGCCCGGCAAACCGCTCAAGATCGAAAACATGCGTCCGATATCGCTGACCTCCTGTGTGGGGAAGGTGGTCGAGCGCATGGTGTTCAAGAGGCTGCAAGCTCATCTAGATAAGACGGGACAGATGCCGGCCACGATGTACGGCTTCAGACAACATCTAAGCACGCAAGACGTGATGATCCAGCTCAGTGAACTGGTGGTGAAGGAAGCAACGAAGACAGCACCGCGAGCGATACTGGCCCTAGATCTGAAAGGGGCATTCGATAACGTGTCGCACGCGGCCGTGCTGGAAAATCTAGGAAAGACGGGATGCGGCCGGCGTACGTTTCGGCTACATCAAAGACTTCCTGACCAAAAGAACGGCAATGATCAGGATTGGCAAGGAGAAGTCAGAACCCGTGGAGCTCGGGGACAGGGGAACCCCTCAGGGGTCTGTCCTGTCGCCTCTGCTGTTCAACCTGGCACTCCTTCCCCTACCCTCGTTACTCGAGCGAATAGACGGTGTGAGCCACGCATTATACGCCGATGACATCACGGTGTGGACCAACCGCGCGGGCTCTGACGCCTGGATAGAAGGAGTGCTGCAGAGAGCGGCGGAGACTGTCCACGGATACGCCAAGTCCTGCGGCCTGAGCTGCGCCCCGCAGAAGTCAGAACTGCTTATCGTCCAACCAGGCAGGCCAAAGAAGCAAGCACCCCCGAACGTAACCGTAACCATCGACGGCACGCAAATCACAACCGACTGAACAGATTCGGATCCTGGGCCTGTTACTCAGGGGAGACGGAAAAGCCTCGGCCGCCGTCACCAAGATCAAGCACTCGACTGAACAGATCGCAAGTATGATACGTAGAGTTGCGAACCGCAACCGCGGTCTGAAAGAAGAAGACGCACTGCGGCTAATGCAGGCGTTCGTCGTGTCCCGCGTAACCTACTCCGCCCCGTACCTCCGGAACGAAGGCGGACAAGGAAGCGCTGGACACGGCGATGCGTAAAGCCACCAAGATAGCCATGGGTCTGCCAATGTACTCGTCAACGAAAAGATTGATGGAAATGGGCACCCTCAACACCACGGACGAACTCATCGAAGCACACTTGTCCAACCAGAGAGTTCGTCTGAGCAGGACAGAACACGGAAGAGCCGTCCTACACAATATAGGATGGCAGGTTGAACCACAGACGGAAGAGGCACCACTCCCTCAGAGATGGCGTGACTCCATCACAACAAAACCGTTACCGCGCAACATGACAGTGGAACGGCACGAAGGCAGGCGGACGGCGCGGGCCAAAGCCCTGGCCCGGAAGCTGGAGGAGGACCCCCAGGTCCGGTACGTGGACGCCTCACTCCCAAAACACGGAACAAAGGCCGTGGTGGCCGTAACGGACATCGACGAGCTGAAGACCTGCGCGTCGGTGAAGACTACGGACCCCACCGTGGCAGAAGAGGTAGCCATAGCGCTGGCCCTAGCCATGCCGGAGGTCAGCACGGTGGTTACCGACTCCAAGAAAGCGTACGCAAGCTATCGGAAGGGGATCGTCTCCTCTGCGGCAGCAACTATACTCGAGAGACATCCCACAACACCGGGACGAGTCACCGAGCTCGTGTGGGTCCCGGCTCACTCGCTCGTGGAAGGCAACGTCACCGCCGACCACTATGCCCGAGAACTAGCCATCCGGGCCGAGGAAGAGCAACCACACCCCGTCACGAGTTATAAGGAGATCGTCCGCCTATACAAAGAAAGTAGAACGAGGCTTCCAAAGCCACACAAGCAACTGAGCAGACGGCAGCAGACGATATTGCGCCGCTTACAGGCAGGGTCGCTCGCACACCCGGCGCTTCTGCACAAAATGTACCCTGCAGAACACGACAACACATGTCCATTCTGCCGGGGAGACGGCACTCTCGCGCACATTATTGGGGAGTGCAAAAAACTCAAGACAGCCCCCTACACCCTTCCCTCCCTCCCCCAATTCCAACCCGCTCGAGCGATGGGAGACCTTACTGTCCAGCTCTGACCTCACCATTCAGCAACAGCTGGTGGCTCGAGGAGAAGAATTACTGGACACATATGGGTCCCGCGAATAGGGAACCACCCCATCTGGTGCCTGCGCGCACCATTCTTTATTTGAAGCTCCGTTAAAGTTGTTCACTCACTCACTCTAGTCTTTGAGGCACGAAGCTCTCTAGTGCTAGGAGTAAACGAGTGTCCAGGTGTTTTTTTTAGTACGCGTTTTTGCGCAAACGAGTTTCCCGGCGTTTTAGTACCGTGACTACGTGAGGCGACGATTTTGACAACGACATGAGACGCCGACAGCCCCAGCCCCTAAGGGGCTTCACCCCTAATATTTATTACAATAAAACTTGGTGTACTGATAGGGTCACCCTAGCGGCCAATTTCAGTGTGAATTTTTACAGTATTTTGATAGTCACAGAGCAATCTCGAGAAACTAAAGATGAAAACTTATTGTGTCGACGCAACGCGTAGATGAACGGGTATCAACCACCGCCGAAGCGTAGCTCTATTCAGCTTTGCTGTAAAAAGCTGGGAAAAGCGAAGTCAAGTGGATGGGGGTGGTTACTCACCACCTGTGCCTGTGCCACCTGGGGTGCCTGCGCCTGGGAGGCCGCTGCCGGGGTGGCCACCTGCATGGTGGCCGTGCTGGTCGGCTGGGAGGAGACCACCACAGCCTGTGGCTGCTGCTGCTGCTGGGCAGAGGGAGGGGGAGGAGGCGACGAGTTCTGCCCGGCATGGCCCGAGCTCAACGGCTGCATCTCCGCAATGAAGCCCTGCGCCGCTTCCATCGAGCCCGATAGCACTCGCCCTCACGCCTGCCTGCCAGTAAGGTGGAGGAGGAGGAGGAGAGAAAACGGCATGGCCAGGGTTAGGACACCAGCCAAGCCAAGCCAAGCCAAGCCAGAGAACGTGCATCGATTCGTATCTCACCGTGGTTTGTCGATCAAGCAGCAAGCTCAGGACGTATACCACTTCCGTGCTAACTCTTTATCGTTTAATGGCTTATTTTGCCAGCTATATCACACAGATGTTTTGAGAAGCAAATTTTACAGCGAAGCTGTTTCTGGCAAGGGTTTTGTCCATGTGCAAAAACTCAGGCCCCCAATTTGGTGTGAAATTGTTTGATTCTATGCAAAACTTTACATGCCTCGTCACTTGGACATGCATTGTGCGTAGATTTGTTTCCAACAGGCATCTTTTTTCAAGATCAATAGACACTTGATTTGTCAAGATTGGTGTCAAACACGTCTACGTTTACACGGCCCTCCCTCCATCAGTGTTTCAAGCCCTTGCATGTCGCCGTCTCCTTCGGCTCCACGGGGTGGGCAGTACAGTCTATAACTCCGGCTTTTCCAGTCATCCATCTTCACAGAATAGAATGGCTCATAAATTTTATTTACTCCCAAGCTCAAATGTATGGGAACCAAAGTTTACCAGACGTTTCAAAAATTTTTGCAAGACAGAAAGCACATGAAACAAATAACGTTGTCCCGCCAACCTTCTAAACCCCACTTCCCTTCCTGTCTTGTTGCATCGACATTCCTGATATCTCATTATCTGCCTTTTCTATAATCTATTTTTATAAAATATAATCTTTCTCAATAATCTGTAAAAACTGCATAAACTACATATTAATATGCCAGCACATGTAATGAGTTGTAAAGGGCAGCTTCTGACAGTGAAGATAACAGAGCTTTCGTGCCTGTCGTACGTCGACATGGCCCCTTGTGAAATGGAATGAAATATGAAATGGATAACTTTGGCAAAGTGGTACCCGGAGGCAACAATCAAAGTCTGGCAGTACAGGCAAGATTTCCCACATCAAGGCCGTTTTGTACACCCAAATTGAAATACCCTAGTTCTAAAGTATGTGCAAATTTTTCTTTTTCTTTTATAAATTTCGAAAGAAGAAGAGAGAAAACCAATATATCATTTCAAACGCTTCAATGTTCTTTTTAAAATTTTTCATGGCATTTGCTTCTTGTGAAACGAAAGTGACTTGCAAAACAGGTGAAAACATCGTACAGGCCAAGAACACAAGGGCAGGAAATGACCAGAGGTGTATTATGTGCTTTTTTTTCCGCACCTGGCAAGCATCTTGTGTCAATCTCGAAATTTTAGTTGTTGCAGAGCTAATCTAGGCGGGAGCACTGGGATGACATTTTTCAGCACCGGAAGTGCAGCACTGTCATAATGGTACTTTTC
This sequence comes from Haemaphysalis longicornis, assembly GCA_013339765.2. Lineage (NCBI taxonomy): Eukaryota > Metazoa > Arthropoda > Arachnida > Ixodida > Ixodidae > Haemaphysalis > Haemaphysalis longicornis. Next base: position 5,516,884 of record CM023449.1, on the reverse strand, counting down.
TAGCTTCAGTTCAATGAGACTACTGCAAGAATTGGTCATGCTAACACACCAAAGGCAGCAAAAATGACTACGAAATGTGGAGCTCATAGAGTTTAATGTACCAAGTTCTTTTCTGCACACCACGACGATAAAATGGCTTCCCATAGTTTTCAATTTGGCTTTCAATAGTTCTCAAGTCACCAGTGAATACAAATTTTCAATAGCCTGCAGCTAAAAAGCAGTGGTCATTTCAGTCTTATAAGTGTTCTATGCACAACACAATAAGAGTATCACAAAGGCTGAAATTGTAATGTTGCAACTGCTCTCTCTCTCTTTTGCTTTATTTGACAGACAACCATGCAGCACATCACACTCCACACCATGCCATAGTTGTCATGGTAGGGCATTGCAATTGCCAGCAATTTTATTTCCAAAAACGGTCAATGCCCGATTGACTGCGCTCCAAACAGGCCCATAGCACCTTCATTCTAGCACCTTCATCCAGCCTTGTCAGAGTAGCAAAGCTTCATGCATTAACTCCACTGCCATTACATTACTCTTCATAGAGCGAAACACAAATGCACAAAAAGATGCAGTCCCGAATTATCCCCTTTGAAGGACTTCAAAATGGAAAACAGCCTGTACATGCTGCCTCCATCGACTTCACACGGAGGTCCATTTTCTATTTCCATAAAATAAAATAGACCAGAAAGGCAAGCCCCTACATTGAAAAACTGGTTGCGGTTACATAAATGCCACCTCAACAATTGGAGCAACCTTTAATACGATAGCCAGCAATATTCCAGCTTCTTGGCAAACCTGTCAAACCGACAAAGAATCCTGGAAGACGGCGTTCAGAGTATAGCTGAGTGAAGTAAGAGTGAAATGCCTTGCGAGCTGTGAGAAAACTTGGCCCAGGATAAGACAGCACTCGGCATTTGGGTTCACTGGCTGAAGACTGCTCGCATATCCCTACAAGAAGCCCCTGCCCTAGCCTTCGATTGCCACTATCTTCTTTTTTCATTTGTTTAATACTTTTAAGAAGCATGGCTACACCTGCTCTACGAGGTACGCCGAAGTGGAAAGCTCCAGATTAATCGTAAGCAACTGGAGATCCTTAACGTGTGCCAAAAATCTTGGAACACTGGTGTTTTTGCTTTTCGCATCTATTTGAAAAGGGGCCGCCGCATCCAGGAATGGAACCTGCATTCTTGGGGGCCACTGAACCACTGCAGTGGGTCCTCTGCCTTCCGCACCCACCCTTTCATGGTGGTCAAGGCATGGGATAACGAAACGGCAGCTGTCTCTTCTCGGTCTGTTATCATTGACAGCTGCACTTGGATCTGACGTCTCCCTCCCTCTCGTCAACCTACCCTTAACTCTTTCACGGCCACTCCCGAGACAACCCGGGCAGCCACGCACGCACGCCATCTGCTACTCCCAAGTATACTCGCGTTGCCGTTGTTTAACTCTCCCTACCACTACCGCAACAACTCGGGCAAAAAAAAAAAAGATGATGATGCTTAGCGGCTTCCCCTTCATAACGGAGTGGGGTTGCACAGCAACCTTAGTCATGACGCCACTGTACAATCACCTCGACAAAAAGAAAAAAAAAACTAAGGAATTTTGGTGCTAGTCTGACTTCTATATTCACATGTCTTTCTCTGCTCTTTTACCACTAGCATTCTAACCTTCTTTTACTAACCTCTACCCCGCTGTCTAATTCACTTCTCCCTTGCTTCCGGAAGCTGGATGTCTCCCTCACTGAGGATTGGACGGATTCTCTTGCACTCCGTTATAATGTTTACAATACGTCGCATGGTTCCTGGCTCCCTGCTGCAACCTGTGCACAGTCCTTCCTGTACCGGCTCGGGGATAAGTGGTTTTGTCGGCAAGCAGCCAGCCCGGGCTTCAAAAAGCGACGTACTTCTTTTGGTATTATCAAAGAACTTTTCCCTCGTGATCTCCCACTTCCCGATTCGGCATATATCTAAGGACTTCTTTGTGTCCATCCTCTTTTTCCAGGTTGTGGTCGCCGATTCTTTCCCTTTATTTTTTACTGCCTTGGCCATTTCCATTCCACTTCCAGATTTCATATACTTTGTCCTGAACCTTCTGGTTCTCCTGCTCCACTGTGTGTCCACACTTTTCATGTAAACATACCGTAACACGCTAGCCACCAATCTCTGGTCATCAATATTTCTGATTCGTTCTTCAAGACATATTTTGCGTCATCTTTTTTGAAGCAGTATTATCCAAAATGGTCAATCATCATTATGGCCGTAGTCTTCCTAGACCCTGCTCTGTGCTCCTCTCACTTCAAAAGAGGCCCATCACATGTCTCCCTGCACTGCCTCATTTGTTGTGTGCTCCTAATTCCAACTGACCTACCGCTTTTTGATTAACTTCTAGCACTGATTGAATCCCTGATTTTACACACACTACTATGTTATAGCGGGCACGTCACACCATCTACGGAGAGTCCACACAAACACATAAAATGTGTAGGTGAAATTTTAGACAACAGATGGAACACATGTTCCTCCATTCGCGTCGCTTCGCCTTCGTCTCAGCAGCGCTGCAATGGCAAAAAACCATGTCACGTGCCTCCACGCCTTGATGGACAAAGAAATTCAGGAACTTTTGATGAGTTTCGACTCAAACGAAGGTTACAAACATGAAGCAGCTCAGCTAAATGGCTTGAGAAGCGGAGACAGCGAGGAAGAGCCTCTGTATCCTTAGAATTCAAAAAGAAGAACACAACGAATGGAATTTCTGCTAAAAGAAGAAAGAATTCAAGCACCAAGAGCATGTTTTCGACCCATCTTCTTCAGGAATCTTCAGAAATAGAAATGCTACCTTGTCGTGCAGAACGTTGTAATGATTTACCACTGCAAAATTTCCACGAAAGTAATGTGCAAAAAAAAAAAAAAAAAAAGAAACCCAACAGGAAGTGTGAAGCAGTAAAAAAAAGAGAGAGAGAGAGAGAGAGAGAGAGAGAGAGAGAGAGAGAGAGAGAGAGAGAGAGATGACTGGAGAGAGAGAGAGAGAGCTAGAGATGGACTGGATGACCTCGGGAGAGAGAGGATGGACCTCTAACCAAATTTCACGAGAGATGTTGCGACAGAAAGAGAGAGACAGAGAGAGGAACGGCATGAGTTGTAGACGAGAAGAAACGGACGGAGAGAGGAGAGAGAAGTCTGACGACGAGTGAAGTCCGCTAGGTGAGAGAGGAGAGAGGAGAGCAGAGAGAGAGAGAGAGAGAGAGAGGAGAGAGAGAGAGGGAGAGAGAACTCCGCACTGAAAGGGTTAAAGACCTGCTTGTGTTGCACTGTTCGAGACATGCCGAAAGCACGAGTGATTGATTTGAGTGCGATTTGTGGGGGGTGTAACGCGCCGACGCAAGACGCGGCGATGAGGCGCGCCGTAGTGGAGGGCTCCGGATTAATTTTGACCACAGTGACTGATGGATCTTTATCGTGAAGTCTACCGCCGAAATCTCGTACACACCGTAAAGGGCGAATGGTTGTTTTAAGGTGCTTGAGCGGGGTCCGCCTCCATCAGAACCCAAGCGGCCGCCAGGGGCGGCCGGGAATAATCTATCACCGGGTTTTATGCTCACCGCGTCTACCTCGTCTCAGCAGTGGCGCAACGCCTTCGGACAAGCCACTCGAGGAGCAGAGGCACCGCAGCGGGTGCCGGCACGAGTCCATCTGTCTTGCTTTAGTGGCAATGATGCATGACACGTCAGGTCTTACACAAGTCGAGGGAAAACGTCCTCGCCTCATTTGCATTCCAGTCAGCGTCTGTATCTTCTTAATTATTAGTATTATATTCTTAACGACTCCCTATGTACTTTTTGTATTCAGCCATTATCATACCTTTCTCATTCGCTATGAAAGCTCCGCGTTCTTTTTTCGTGGCTCTTGTTGTATATACCCCTGTTATATACGGACACTTGTGACAGCCATTAACGCAAACAGCAGTTGAATGCTGTAATGGTCGTAGGAACGGAACGGTGGGTGGCTGTACTCACACCGCACTTTCCATGTTCAGTTCAACAAACTCCAAAAAATCTTTTTTTCTCTAATTATTTTTGGCGCTGCATGCTGCCCAGTGTACCTCTTTTACTCGTCTCAACAATATTTTGTAACAGTACTAGGGAACATCATTTAGCCAATACAATCCGATTCATGAAAATGCAAATGGCTCTATTTCCTGTAGTTCCATGTAGTGAGGCGTCCCATATCACAGCCCATTGCTTCTACTAACCCCAGCACCACTGTCCTGCCATGAGTGATTTAGCAAATGCGTCAGCGACGGTGCCAATACGAAGAGTTTTTGCGGAAGCACGCTAGCCTTCATCAAGGACACGTTGTAGCTGGGGGCTGCCATGTTGCCATTCTGACGACAGAACGGATGGAAACAGCGATGAAATGGAGACCGGCAAGCTCCGTTGGCGTCAATCGCCATTGGGTCTCCACCGGCCCTCATGTTGCCATCTAGCTCCGCCTAACGGTCATTTAGAGCATCTGCTATTTTTTAGTGGCGAAGCCCCTAAGGAGCTGGGGCTGTTGGCGTCTTCTGTCGTTGTCGTAACCGCCGTCTTATGTAGTCACGGTACTGAAACACTGGAACACTCATTTATGCCAAGCGCCAGAACGTAACGCATACTAAAAAAAACACCAGCACACTCGTTTATGCCTCACACTGGAATGCTTCATTACGAGTACTAAAGAAACACCGGAACACTCATTTACGCCTCGCGCTAGAACACTTCGTGCATCAAAGACACGGGACTTTTACAGAAAAGCTGTATATCTCTACCCCCCAACGGTTTCACCTCCATTGGCAAAAACGCCAAGGCACCAAGAATACACTTATACACTGCATACTTAGCCCCTCTCCAGGTTTCACGTTGGTGGAGATGGCCCAGGATTTTTTTCTTTAGTGGTCGTTGAAGTGCCCGTAACATTGGTATTTGTCACTATTTCTTCCTATTTTGTCTCTTATCTTTGCGTGCTACTGAACACTATTCACTTTTACGGCTCTTATCATTTTCTTGTGCTCCACCACTAGAGAAACACAATATTCCCAATAGAGGTAGTACTGTAAAACGTGGATGTAATGAAGTTGACAAAGGTTCGCAATTTTTCGTTACAGGTTTCGAATAAGTACTCGCGTGAATGAAGCAGAAACGAAAGCAAGATGCTAGACATCAGTGAAGGTGAGCTCACCTTTCAAGGATTTATTTCACCGTGAAAAACTGGGTGAGTTCTGCCTGCTGCTTTCGCACAAGCTTAGGCACTAAACAGCGCTCCAAAAAGGCAAGACTTACCCCCGCATTCACTAATGTAAAATAAGAATAACTTTTTCCGAATGCTGAAATAGCACCATTTCGCGAAGTTCATATCTTTTCCACGCTCAATATTGTTGAGAAGGAGCTAGCTGGGATACTGAACAGGGAGGCGGCATTCTTGTTTTTCGTTTTCGCTGGTGGAGACGGCATTTGAAATTCTGAGCTTGTCTTGAAAAGACAAAACTTTTTGTTTTCTGACATCAGAACTCATCACCGACAAATCGATACCACAAATAGCAGTGGAGACGCGCGACTACACGCCAACAGGCAGGCCTAGCACCTCAAATGTATCGAACCGATATGTGCACTACATCATACATGGAAACACACAGTGGTTTTGCAGTGTGGGGCAGAAAAAAAAAAAAAGTGAAGTGTAGTTACCCTTGCTACCTCTTGTTGTGTCACGCTACGCAATCAAAACCAGAAGTGGCTGCTACGTTAACAACAAAACCGCACTAACTGCTCCGTTCAGCATCGTAATCACGACAAAAGTTTTGTTTTCAGGTGATTTTAGACATTTCCGTAGCTGCTGGCTCTCCATACAATAAATAGTGTTAGTATTCACTAAATTTGTGCATTTCTCTGGACCATTTTTAAGTAAAAGTGGCAAAAACAATGACTGATCAGCTTAGAAACTTCGTCACATCGAAGTTAACCATCACACTGATTCGTTACATAAGGGTCAGAAGCACATAGGCCTCAATGGGAGTAACAATGAGGAATGGGAAAAGTTTGTTAAATCCAGGAATTTGTTGCACACAGGTTCGTTAAATCCAGGTTTAACTCTAACAAGATGGCGTTTTTTTTTTTCCTATACCTTATTATCCCGTTATACAGCTTTAGGCACCCCACAACCCCTTATCGGGAACGTCACTTTCGTGGCTGAACTCAAATTAAACTTATACAATTACTGTTTTTCAATTTACGACCACATATTACTTTTCAAATAATGTAAGGAAGTTAAGCTGTTCTAACTACATTTACTATAATGAGATTTCACATGTGATCATTGTTGCCTTAAAAAAGTACTTTTTTTTACACCCTATGTGCACAAAAACATGGTTACACAGTGTCAGATTTCTTCCCCCCAAAACTTCACGTTAATGAAAACATGTATTACATGTGCGATGTGAACAGCTCACATGCCAAGTACAGTTGAACCCCGTTATAACTAACACTGATATAGCGAATTATCGGCTATAGCGAACTAAATAAGAACTTTGGTTGGTGACGCTTTATTTCAATGACACTTATTCATTTATAACGAAACTGAAACCGCGAGAGCCACACGCGATATCAGATATAACGAAGAAATGTTTGGCCAGGAGGCTGAGAAGCTACTTGAAAAAACCCTCCGGCATCCGAAACTGCACAAGTATAAAGGCCCTTTTGTTCGTGGACACTCTGGAAAACTTCACCCTGCTGTGAGTAGCCAGCAGAAAAAGATAACATCCTTCATCAAATAAACACCACAGGCCTGTTTTGTCACGTGTGCTTGGTTCTGTTGTAATTTCACGTACTCATGTTTAAGTTCATCGAGCTTGAAATGAAACAAGGAGAAAGGTAAGGGTTACCTTGTTTATAGTGGGTTCGAAGCCTCAAAAAATGCATTTTCGTGACAAGTATTTTTGCGCGAGCCAGATTGTCGATTTCATAGAGCTGATTTTTGCCTCTACTGTTACAACGAATATTGGATATAACAAACTAATTTACTGTCCCGATACTACTTCGTCATAACGAAGTTCAACTGTACTTTACTGTAAACACTTCCCGAACTAGCTTTTACCTAAATACATTTTTTTTTCAGTGAAATTAATAAAAGAAAGAAGTGTCGTGATCACCGATTGATGTGCCAACCAAATGCTTCCTCTTTCGGCAGCCTCCCAGCCCAAGATGTTGCTAAAAAACTATTTAGGCTCACAATAATACAAAACTGTTGTTTATTTTTTTTTGTTCATTTGTTTGACATTGCGCGAACCAAACACTGATTGAGACCACACAGCAACCACAGGGAACTTCAAGAGCCTTGGTGCAAAACCAATCTGCACGAGGACGCGGGTTCGATTCCCGGCCGCGGCGGCCACTTTTCTGATGAAGGCGAAAAGCAAAACCGCCCGTGTGTTTGATATTTCGGTGCACGTTAAAGATCCACAGGTGCTCAAATATAATTTGGAGCCCTCCACTATGGCACGCCTCATCGCCTGCGTTGCGTCTGCGCGTTAAACCCTATAATCAATAAATCAAAACTGGTAAGCCTTACAAAATTCGCATGTGAAATTTTCGCATATACCCCACACTTCACACCCCGCTTTACCTCGAACCTTCAAACCTTTCAGTGTGGATTATACACAAGAAAATATGGCGCACCAATTACAAGCACACAGCCGCTGAAGCCTGTTTGAGTTGGTGGGCAATGCCTTCACTGGTTGTAATGCTTTGAGGTTTTTCTTGTACCGTTACGAGAACCATGGTTATGCATACCATCTTCAGCTAGAAGCACCTCTTTGAAAAGCAGCAATCGAGAGACAATCACGAACCACGGCAGTGCAATGTACTCAAAGCTGTTTATTAACAAAGCTTATCAAGGTCACTGAACATTGTTTCAAAGATAACGTCGCAACTAGATAATAATCTAACGAGCACTGTGAATGTAATTCTAGTGAAACAAGCTTCCACTAAATACATATTCCTGAGAATAAATCACGCAGATTAAAACTGTTCAGTCTCTGAAAATGTGGGAAGACTGTTTTGATAAGAGATTTAATTTGAATTTGGTTTAACGCGTTAAGCAACACGTGGCCTGTGAAGTAACTGAAGCAGAGGGCTATGGATTAACTTAGATTTACTAGGTTATTTAATACGCACCAAAATTTCATATTTGTTTTTGTTTTTTTGCCCATGTGGGAAATTCAGCCTCCGGGACAGGGAACACATTAGAATAGAATAGAATGGAGCTTAGACAATGCACGGCCACGCCAGGTTTGCACTGATGAGTTGGACAGGTGAGACCCACTGATAGCTACCCCCTGCTCTTCAAATCTAGGGGTGAAGAGAGCGAAACAAAAGATTAAAACGACATATAAACAAAAAAAAAGGCAAAAGAACGAGCAAGTAGTACTAATGCTAACATCAACTAGTGCGGAAAGTCTCAAGCAGCATGGATGTCCAACACCGCTATCCCGCCACTTGGAGACGTTGCTGCATAGACTTCGTCTTAATGCAGCACTAACAAATTCCTATCTACATCGGATCGGCCAGACATCAAGCCCATATTGCGACAATTGTGGTTCACTTGAAACTGTTGAACACATATTACTGGAATGCTCTGCCTATGCCGACTCAAGGTGCCGTTTACAACATAAAATTTATTGTCTCCACCCTGGACCATTGACATTAAGATTGGTACTTGGACCATGGCCCTCTCCCTTCGCTCAGCGCAAAATTTTGTCCGCGCTATTCGAATTCCTCCAGGACATTGGTGTGTCCACGAAATTGTAGTCGTTCCTCCATCTCAAGAGCCTTTGAACTCAATACCCTGAAGAAGGATCATATTTTTTTTTCGCTACTACTACTCTCCTTTTCTTCACTACACCTACTACCTTTTTCCCTCTCCTCCTTTCCCCGCAGAGTAGCATGCCGGCGAACTGATGTCGGCAAACCTCTCTGCATTTTCCTCTTCAATAAAGAGTTCTCTCTCTCTCTCTCTACCAACGAATCTTTCAGCACTTCGAATATTCCAACGTCTGTCAGATAGTTCAGTAACCCAGGACTGCCACCTGCCCAGTTTGTGACCGGCCCGACCAGTTTGTCAAACAGCGGGCCGGTTGCTGGTCCATACTTAAAACCGGCCGTCATTGGCCGTTTTTTGGCCATCGTGCAGCAATTACTTTTTCTTTACATTATATAAGTGTCAATTTAGCAACTACAACGACAAATATGTGTCGACAAGCTGTGCAAAGACACGTGAGCGCAAAAAGACGTGGGTGAGAGCACTGCCTGAAATGGAGGTAGACCAAGGGGAGGAACAATACAATGAAATGCCGCCGACGTTGCCCTGCGTTGTTGGTGGGTTGCATATTATTGCGCGTGTAAGTATACGTGAATATCAAATACATCACGTTCTATGCACTGCAAACTTTTTAACGTTTGTTTGGTGGATCCATATTCAAAGAAGAGCGAGCTTTTAATGGACGAAGAACCTACTCGCCACGGTAGCTCAGTGGCTAAGGCGTTGTGGTGCTGCGCACGAGGACGCGGGTTCGATTCCCGGCTGTGGCGGCCACTTTTCTGATGGAGGCGAAAAGCAAGAATGCCCGTGTGTACAAGATTTCGGCGCACGTTACAGGTGGTCAAAATTAATCCGAAGCCCTCCACTACAGCGCACCCTCATAGCCTGCGTTGCGTTGGCGTGTTGCTCTTCAGCTTTCATCAAAGGTTTTCTAACTCGCTCTCTAGACCCTACAATCAATCAATAACCCAGATCTCAGTCAATTTCAGTATAAACATTATGTTGATTTCTCTCTAAAGAAACGTTACAGTAAATGACAGTAAAAAAAACATGTCGCTTTTTTTTTCAACACAAATTCAACCTTCTAAACACCCCCCCCCCCCCCCCCCACCACACACACACACACAACACACACACACACACACACACCACAACACACACACACACACACACACACACACACACACACAATTAATTTTTTTTTTGTCTCTCTCTCTGGGAATGGTGGCAACCATACAGTGATCTTGAGTGGACCTTTTCCCCGTCCTCTTATCTCAACCTCCCCCAGGCCCCAAAACACTGGCTGCTTGTTCTCTACAGGTTAAAATTCTCGGCACAAACTTAATGCAGAGACATGACAATCGCACCAGATACGCCACAACCAAAAAGGTCAACACAGTCCCCCAAAGTGCCTCTACTGTAATGCCGGTCTCCAATACAAGCAAAATGGCTTTGCCGTAGAAGCCTTTTCAGCCTCAAAGTAGTAACTTAATTTCTCAGAATAAATGAATAATACTGCTTTGCATGTTCGCCCATGTTAGCCCTCGTGCTACTCTGGCACTCCAAAAGCCGAGCGACAGCAATGCTAAATACGGCAAAACCAAGCCTCGATGAACGAAGATATCTAAAAATAAATTCCTCATCCCGTACAGCGACCTTTCGATTGTGTAACGAATGTAACAGATAGCATACAGCGTACGACACACCGATCAGCAGCTTTTTCCGCGCGGCAAACGCACTGACCGCGATCTGCGTACTGGCTACTTAATCGCAACCTTCTCCGCAAAGGCGTGCTGCGCTGGGCCGCAGGGAAGGCCGAGGAAAGGGTCGGGGGGCAAGGTCGGCAGTGCCGAAACGTCGTAGTAGTTTCCAATCGCCGCAGAAAGTCGTTTCACACCAGCTGTTCAACGCATCGGCTAAACTCGCGCACCGCCAGCGACAGCTACATCGTCAATCGAAACTTGTTCGGCGGTGCTCCATCAACGAAACCTCAGCGCTAAGTTTTGTTCGAGCAGATTAATAATAAAACGTCCGGACTTTGTCCCGTCCGCGCGCGCGACGTAACGGACTCCTGTCCGCTCTTTTCGGGCGGTGGGCGCCCGCTCGTCGTCACACATCGCTGACTGCGTCTCGTCTAACGGTTTCGCACTGGCCCGCTAGACGCGTCTGTTATCGCCGTACCGGCGCAGGCTCGGGCTAGACGACCCTCCGGGTGACTAAGCCTTCGGCAAACACGAGATCGCCTCCGTTCTTGGAAGAGGCGTTCCGTTACGCCTGGTGCGACCTCCAACAAACGAAACAAGACGAAATATTACGGGGTTCTGGGTGAACCCGATCGCTGGTTTCAACCACACCTCCAAAGGTAAAGGATGGTACGGGAATGCGATCGCTCTCCTGGCCGACTTGGCTGTGAAATAACCCTGCGGGCAATACGTATAGCGTTGCCGTCGGCAACCCCAGGTCCCTCGATCGCAATAAGAGGGCGTGGGAAGAAGAAAAACGCGCGAAGTTGGGGCGACGACGGCGTGTTTGTCGTGAAATCGGACGGGGGAGGTGGGGGACCGGCCCTGCACGCCTGTCGCGAATATCGCCATTTTCCGCGCCGCCGGAGGCAACTGCGAGCGATTCGTGACGCGAGACTACGACCCGGCCGGGACGGCAACCGAAACAGCCGCGAACGTCGGCTGTGGCGAGCACGATGCAGCATGCCTAAGCAAATTCACCTTTTTGTTGACAGGTTACTAAGTCCTCCCAGCTTCCGTAGTTATGGCGTTGACTCCAAGGGCAACAGTTGCCAACTGCCGTAACACGGCATCAACGAGATATCCCTGCGCGTTTGTTGCATAGTAACGGTACACACAACCTTAATATAAAGTTTTGGCCAACTTTTTAAGCATATTTGGATTGATAACACAGTGTTTTAATGTTGTGTTTTCGTTCAGCCAACTGTTTTTTAGGTTAAGTGTTGACGAATGACAAGAATGTTGCACTATTTTTTAACACGCGTGCAAAATTGAGCGTAATTAGGCGGCCGTTGGAGACGAGGAAGCTAAGGACGCTTTCGTCGCCATGTTGCTAAGCAAAAATATTTTACGGGAGCAAAAAATCCTGAAGAGAAAATTGTCTGAGTCAAACTGAAACAAAATGAATAAAGAAAATATAACCTATTTTTATATTACAAAACTCAGGACAGTGTGAAAAAGAGATGGACGTAACAGGGGTGTTTGTGTTTGCATGACCTTGATCTCTGGTTGCTAGGACGCCGCTTGAGCAGACGACACGAAATTCTCTCTTGGCGCCGGCAATGGAAGGCTTCGGCGGTATTTTCAATTTCCAGGGTTTTGATTTCCTTCAGGAGGTGAGTCCGCTAACGCTTCAAAAATGAAAATGTGTACCTTCTAGCCCAAGATTTAACCAATTTCTGTTCCTCTACAGGTCAGTGCCGAGCGGTTAAGCAACGCCAAGTCGGCGTATCTGTTCAACTACAGTGACAGCCCTCCTCCCTTGTCTCCTGTGAGGAAGGACTTGCTGTCTGACTGTGAACGCATTGAAATCCGTAAGTGAAAGTTTTCTCCATTCTGTTGAGGAGTCGGTCTTTGTAAAAACTGCAAAGGACGACTCCCGGTCATTTCAGACTGTAACGTACAATGTAGCCTAAGACGCAATTAACTAGGAAAATACTACGCCTTTCCATCACACCCAGTCGAAAATAATTTACGGTGGTCCCTTATTTCGGTGATGCGCAAATATACAAAAAAATACTTTTTTTCATTACTTGTTTCGACTAGTGGCTTTCCCTATGATATTGCTCTTGTCTCGTAGAGCCGTCAATTAATTCTTTCTACCCTTAGGAAGGCGGGGTCGGAGGTACCTGGTTAGAACTCTGAGTCATATGACAAATTTTTGAGACTAGAAACACAAGCCTGTACTTTTTCGATAAAGAGCGCAGCAAAAGAAAAAAATAACTTCAAAACTCCTCATGAACGCCTTTTATTTGTTCATTTGGCGCGGTGTTTGAGCCCGGTACAATGCGATTGGGTTTCAGACCTTCGGTGACGAAAAATTTTCGTGCTCGCTATACGATGGTAAAATTAGTCAGGAACACCCAAAACTGTGTGCAAAGGAATATTTTATTTTGTATTACTTTCTTCTCTCTTATTTTGTCTTCTGAGCAATGCATTCGTGTCTAGTAGTGAAAGTGACTATAAAGGGGCTTGATATTACAGCACTTCGGGGATACATGGGTTTTTGAGGGGTTATTCAATATGATGCACTAGGGACTACACACGAGCAATCATTTGTGTCTAGTAGTAAAACCGACTGTAAAGGCGCTCGATATCCAGCACTTATTAGGTGTACATGGGTTTTTGTGTGGGTGCTCAATACGACGCTCTAAGGACTTCACACTTGATATAATGTCCTATAATATCCCTATAATGTCCATATAATGTCCAGGAGGAGGACCCTGTCCCTACCATTGTCCCTAAAGAGGAAAGTGTATGACAGCTGCATATCTCCCCGGTACTCACCTATGGGGCAGAAACTTGGAGGCTCCCTAAAAGGGTTCAACTTATAAATTTAGGACGACTCAGCGAGAATGGAACGGAAGATGATAGGTGTAACATTAAGGGGCAAGAAGAGAGCTGATTGGGCCAGGGAACAGACGCGTGTTATGGACATCTTAGTAGAAATTAAGAAGAAGAAGTGGACGTGGGCAGGGCATGTAATGCGAAGGCAAGATAACCGTCGGTCATTAAGGGTAACAGACTGGATACCTAGAGAATGCAAGCATGGTCGGGGCGGCAGAAAGTTAAATGGGCAGATAAGATCAAGGAATTTGCGGGGATAAATTGCTCGCAGTTAGCACAAGACCTGGATTATCGGAGATCTATGGGAGAGGCCTTTGCCCTGCAGTGGGCTTAGACAGGATGATGATGATGATGGTGGTGATGATGATGTCCCTAAAAACATCTTTTCCCAGCAATGCGTTTGTGTTTAATAGTAAAGCCGACGTCAAAGGGGCGCGCTGTGCAGCGCTTTATAGCGATCCGTGGGTTGTAAAGGAAGTATTTATTAAAAGGCCGTTCTGTACTATTATACTAAGGAAGCAGAATTTCAAGGGACCTGGTATATAGCGTTCCACAGGGATGCATACGGTCTTATGGAGGTATTCATTAAGAGGTTCTTGGGCTTTCGTACTTTCGGAGATAGAACTGCCTATGCTGCGCCCGAAAAAAATGTCATCCCAGCAATGCCTTTGTGTATACCACTAAGACAATAACTTTAAGAAGGCTCGTTGTGTACATGGAGTTGTTCGTTTTAGTGTTTTACCCGATTCTTACACCCCGAACATGTTTTAAGAGAATCGGGTTAAACCCGCTTTCTCGCGGCGAATGGACCTCTTCAAAGCAGCAATCGCGCCACAACCACGCGCTCACGGTCCAGTACTTGCTGGAAGCAAGCCCCACAAACACAGCTTCCGAACTCATTGAGTATTGGCGTGACTCTACCGTTCACTATCCCAGGCTGGAAAACACTGCACTAACATTGTTACGCCTAGCTAATGGAAGCTGTGATGTCGGGAGAACATTCTCCCAGTTGAGGTACGTTCAGCGATCAGACAGGCCTCGAATGGAGAAGACCGACATGTTGCGCAAGCAGATGACAATGTACGTAAACAAGGATGAGTTAAAAATCGATGACTATCTTCTCGTGAAAAAAAAATGTTTCGTTTTGAAGAAGTTATCAATGCTCTTTACTGTCATCATTAACTGATTCATTTCCAAACAAATGACATATTTCGGAGAGCATTTTCAACAAAACTCTGAGCTAGGTTGAAACAAACGCCAATTTTAACGCGCTATATAGAGCCACGAAGCTCGTGATACCGTCTAAAATAAATTGAGCGTATTACTAGATATAACCTGAAAAAAAAAAAACGATTTTCGGAATGGTTTAAAAAAAACCCCGATTTCTCCACGATTGTCAGTTCAAAAAATGGCACGGTTTTTACCTCCCGATTTGAAAAAATATAAAACGAGAAAACGAACAACCCTATGTGTACAGCACAGTGGCTTAGAATTGGTGCGCCTTCGAACATTATTTTGCTAAAAATCTGCGAAGTCCCACGGAATCATACGCGTATATATGAGGGAACATTAAACACTAAAAATCGCCATTTTGTATTGAAATTGTGGCTGCAAACTAACCGTGACAGGTCTTTATGGATTAATCCTGGTTTAGCATTCAAAGTGCGAAACAATTTTTCTTGCTTTCTCTAACAATGACGTCTTTTTGTTAGAAGTGGGGGCTAATTGCGTTAGTAGAGAAAATAAAGACAAACAGGCTTAACAGTTCCCAGAAATTGGCGACGCCCAAACGCGTGCCATTTTGCATGCGCTGGCAGTGAACTCAGAACAAATATATGCAAGTCAGCTAACACTGAAACTGAATACCAACATGCCTAGCAGTTCTCCCAAACAGATGACGCTTTAACTATGTGACTGGCAACTATATGACCGTGAACCTCACTTAAATACATCCAGCATTTCTCTGAATTCACGCGATCTTAGAGACCTTGCAATAGATGAACAAAAGAAGGCAACATATTATGGAGAACTTTACGCCCATTAACAGATGCGGGGGCCTTCATTTTACTCATGCGGAATTTCTGAAATATTCGGACTTTTTATGAGGCGTTGTTTTCTGTATATTTTTCAAGCTTTCGTCTTTCTACCAACAGATAAATTTTATCGTTATATTTTCCCCGGTGTCTTTTAGTTGTAGCTGTGAATGTGCGCTCACAGTGTGCCCTATTGATTAAAAAAAGATTTTTTTTTTCGTTTGCCGAAAGTGCTTGCTGCTTTGCCTATATATTTCACAGCTAGTTCTTGTAGATCATAGTGGCTTTAACTACAGTTCTGGCTTTTTGTTGGCTTTCAACAAATTAAAACATCCCGTAGGCGTATGAAAAGAACTTCATAGCCGCAGTAACAGCGGATAGAAAGCTTTCGATTTACAATAAGGCATTTTTGAGTCTTTTTCGACCAAAAACACACGTGCGATTGTTTAATTACGCCTTTAAATCATTGCAGACTCACGGTATTTATACCCAGCTTTCTCGCTCAAAGTTCCGACCTCTCAGGAACCTAGCAAAACCACTTCAGGAAAGTGATATTTGGCATAAAGCAAGAAGTCAACGTGAAGATGAAAACTCTAAAATAATTTTTAAGATACTGAATATTTTTTTTTTTTAATTCGCTGTCAAATTTTACTCCCTGCATTTGTACAGGATAGTTTCCATGGCTCAGGAACTTAGTCGCGCAACGTGTGCGTGACTCGAAACTGTGCACAAAGCAAGTTTTCACCCCAATATTAGCTGTGCAAAAAAAAACTTTGCATTTCGCTAAATAACTACAGAATAATCGCTGTTGAAAGGACTGCCATGAGCGGGAAAGCTGCACACATGTATGGGCAGACTTTAGTAAGGAACGCCATGTCATTTCTTGAAAAAAAAAAAACATATACATACTTCTACTTGGGCGACGCTCCGCTTATGTGTGTATACAAGTGTGGAATGCAGGTTTGAAGGCGGCCAATACCAATTTAACGTATGCTCATCTTACCACAACGAAGAACAAGAGCAAAATTCACTGATGATTCCTACACTCCCTAATGCGAAATTTGTGCGCAGCGCGAACTGCCGTTTTCTGGTTATGGCGCATACCTGTTGCATCACAGAAAGTGATGGCGTGATCAGCGAACGCACGACGGCGCGCGTGCTACTCTGCCGTTGTCTCGCAGCACATGACCGCCGCCGGCGAGCATGTTGTTGCAAATCGCGTTTGAAGCTCCCGCGCAAATGTCACGTGGTTCGGATGAGCGCCGAGCGGACCAGCGTATGGGGGAGTCGCGAAAGGGAGGGCGCTCCCTGGCGGCGACATATAGCGAAAGTGTGAGGGGAAGGCAGGAAAGAGATGACGTGACAACCGCGCATGCCGCCCTCTTCCTCACACTTCCGCCATACGCTCTTTTCCGTTTTATTTCTGCCTTCGCTGCTTCGTTCGCTCGCTCAGTTACGCGGACGGCGACGGCCGCCGCCACCGCGAAACCCAGGTAGCGGGCGCCGAAGGGCTGCGCCCTAAAACACACGCATTATGTATTGTGTCAGAGATACGTCAATTGGTTTGCACAATAGTGAAACGAAGTTTAATCAAGAGCTTCTTTAGGCTGTGAATTTTTTTGTTTTTTTGTTATTTTAACTTTCTTAAACCATCTTAATGCTCCTTTCCATCCTAATCCGCCATAGTTGTCTAACATGAGGCAAGCTGGCTAACGACAAAAATTCGGACGAGAACTTCCTACAGGGGAATGGCCGGTGGATTTTAGCAGCACGAAAAAAAAAAGAAGAAAACTCAGACGAAGATTTGGGTTGATCTCGACCAGTCTTGGGCAGTAACTTGTTACTAGTAACAAGTTACGGGTAACTAGTTACTTTTTTCAGTAACTTGTAAATGTAACCAGTTACTTTTACGTTGGAGGAACTTGTAACTGTAACACTGTTACGTTTTTCCCCAGTAACTGTAATTCCAAATGCCGTTACAGTTACTTGCTTTTAAATGCAGATCATTTCAGTAACTCACGATGTCACCTGCGTTGACGTCCGTAGTCGTAGTCCGCACCCCTCCCCTACACTATATAAAAAAATACTATCCGGCGCCTGGTTTCGATCCCTCGACCCTGCGGGCGGAACGCAATGTACATGGTGCTCTACCCACTGCGCCACAAAGCCGACACAGAATGGGAGGCTACGAACGCGCCTTATATCCTTGACTCATTCAAACTACGTCAAGAAGCTGCTGATAACAACGCATTCACTACCACCAACTCCCCAAACACATAAACGTTAACGCAATACACACCCACCCCCTATGCGACGCATTTACTCGAGTCCCCCTCGCGGGGAGATGGGCCCAATTTTTTTAATAAAAAATATCCAACAGCAACACTCGTCAAGGCTAATGTACAGTTCTTGCTCTCCACTATTTATCATTTTCTTCTTTCTCATATCCTCTCCACCGTTCACCTTTCCACAACACAGCTCCCCTCGCAGCTTAGGAGAGGATGTCGAGAGGAGAATTATCTTCCTTGCAGACCGAGGTCGGAGGTCGGTCCATGAGGTGATTTCGTAAATCTATTCGGTCGCTTTGAGTGGAGCAGAAACAAACAAACAATAGATAAATAAATAAATAAATCATTTGGTCCCGCTAGATTTTTGCCCACGTGTGTGAGGGAAAGTGGTGCGCCAACTACAGACCACAGCCGAGGCGCTTTTATACAGCACCGAATAAATTCATGATTATGAAAATAATATACAGCAATCCCTCGTTAACTCGAACTCGGTTATCTCGAAATATCGGTTAAGTCGAAACTTTTTCGCCACGCATTTACCTTCAGTAGGTGGTGCGTACTTGTCCCCCCTTGTCGCGAACGTTTTTTCGGGGGACCACGGATATCTCGAAATGTAGCCAGAGAGGAAGTCTGCTGTAGGCAGCTGATAAGGTCTCCGTTCGAATCGTTATCTCCCACTAGCGTTACTAAATAAAGGCGTGGCTTATTTAGTGACGCTAGCTCCCACTACGCGCCGAAAGCTGTCGTGAACGGCAAATTTACGGAGTACGCGCCCTGTACGAGGCTGAGGCTGATGTCCCCATTACGGGAATGCTGTCCGACGCCCACATCGTCGAGATAGCTGCGGACGACCAGCTGCTCGTACAGGCGACGAGGAGACTTGAGAAGTGCCTACGATGGCAGAAACAAGAAACATGCTGCGCCTGCTTCGCGAGAAAATAAAATGTAGCGGTGGCAGCCTATGTTTGATGCGATGCATTGAGAAGCTCGTGAACGCCTTTCTGGACGAAATGGAAACACAATACAGGCGACCATCACGCAGTTCTTTCTGCCGCAATAATAAAAATTCGGTTTTCCTGTGAATTGTTCTGCCTTTATCGCGAAAGCTCCCCTGTGCAGTGCAGCATTTCCTACCAGCACTTTAGCTCTTGTATCAGTGACCTGTTCACAAATTTTTGGCATTTTGCTTAACTCGAAACTCCGGTATTATCTCGAAATTTTCAGCGGATTTTGCGACTTCCAGTTAACGAGGGATTACTGTATGTGCATTTTTAATGTAAACGCCAGAAGATACTCCCACTCCACTGTCATCAAGCTTACCGCTGAAACTTTGTCTTTCTGTCAATGTGTTAGGTGAAGTGTCTACCTGGAGCTAGCGCACCCTCTGTTTTTGTTCTGTAGTACTAAAACCCCCACTTTCGCATTTCGCCGATGTTTCTTTGTTTGTCCGGTCCTGTGCGCCGCACATTTGAACAATGAGAAGACGTCCGTACGTGGTACTGTAGAAAAATTCGTTATTTTACGGACGTTTTCTGTGAAAAAGAAACAGCGAACGCTTTATCGGTCCCCTCAGTACGGGAATCTTATTCCTGCTCCGGATATTTGAGAGTACCTATAGCACTAGTTCTTTCGCTGTAATGCCCGTCGTACTCGTGCCTCTAGCACTGGTTGGTTACTTATGAAGGCAGCCTACAGACTATGAGACAGTCTAGAGAAGGCTTAAAATTAGACAGACAAAATCAGACACTCAATCAGACAATATTGGGGCTTCACTAGTGCGCGTTAGGTTCTTGATGAATAACTGCAGTTGCCTGGCGTTTTGGTTAATACAACGAACCTTTTTTTTACTGGCAAGCCTCTTTTTGTTTGTACATTATAAGTAGCATTTTATGCTGAAATGTACATGGTCTGTGACCTGATCGCACCTTAGGCGGCGTCATGCATGAGAGCCTAATTATGGCTGGTGCATTGATTCGCGGTCCCCGTTGCAGGCTTCAGCCACCGGAATATATAGCTCACGTAAATGAACGGTCAAACAC
This sequence comes from Haemaphysalis longicornis, assembly GCA_013339765.2. Taxonomy (NCBI): domain Eukaryota; kingdom Metazoa; phylum Arthropoda; class Arachnida; order Ixodida; family Ixodidae; genus Haemaphysalis; species Haemaphysalis longicornis. Next base: position 5,497,089 of record CM023449.1, on the reverse strand, counting down.
AATTTTCTCTTACGATTACAGAACCTCCTAAACAGACGAAAAGAATCAATCGCAAAAAGATACCTATAAAATCTCTGGCATCCCTTCCTAAAGAAAGCGGAGAGAGCGAGCGCGAAAGCGACGATTATTTGCGCACCATACAACGCATTTACGAACATTCTAAATGCATACCGATACGTGATTTATGAGATATATATTATGGTACTCCTCCTTCATGATCGATGCATGTATTGTCTTATCCAGAACCGTTCATTTTTGGCGATTTTCAACAGACCGTTTTAACACAAGCTCGGTGTCGCGTATGTAGGGTCAGTCGTCTTAGCGGGTAATTGTCGTGTAATTTGTTTGGGGATACCTTCGTTAACAGAAGAGTTAAAGCCGTTTTTTTGTAATCATACTCCCTTCGTAGATGGCTATGCTTCTCTGCACAACAGGCAATGTGGGGAAGCCAACTTACAAAAACCAATCACACACCGATGTTTAGAATGTCGGCTTCACCTCCAAACAAAGTGCATTGCTCGGAAGACATCTCTTTCGAGGAAATTTAAGCCATCTTGTATCAGAATATGAAAGCCCTAGAACCTTTTTTTTAGATGCGGCGCATCTCTTGCTCTGAGGCATGTCCCTCCTGCGTCGGCGTCGACGGCGTCCGCACGCCACCTGCGCATGCGTGACTCTCCTCCGCTCTTCTCTCCGACAGCTGTGCGCAACACTCTCACTCGGTCTCATTATCATAAAAACAGTTGCGTGCGCGCGCTTCGCTCCGCTCCCGTCGTGCAAGTGCGCGCATGCGCGACTCTCCTCCGCTGTCTCCTCTCCTTCAGGCGCTGTGAATATAAAGCGGGTAGCGCGCTGCGGCGGTTCAGTCAGCGCTCGCTCTCGTTCGACTCCGCGTGACTTCGATTGATGACTTCGTGATTGGCTTGATTCTTCCAATGAAGACGTGATGGAAGCGACGGTCCCTTCAGCGAGTGGATTGACGCAATCCAATACCAGCGTCACCCCAAACGCTCAAGGCAACGTTACGACCATAGAGAATCAACCAATGGAAACGCCAATTGAACCCCCGATGCGTCGCATCACATCAGGGTTCCCCTCGGGGGAAGATGTGCGTAATTTTTTTTTTTCATTAGACCTTTTCGGTCGGCCAACCAGTCTATGGCGGAAATGCATTAATTTTTGACAGGACGCCGTCGGCCCCACTAAAGAAGTTTTCGGTTTAGCAGAAATTCAGTCTCCTTCCACTCTGTGAACAAGCATGACCAACGAAGCTGGGGTGCCGAACCTGAACGTGAGCGACATGATTTTACCGGGGCGCAGTCCAAGGAGTTCAAAACAACTTAGCAGCAGACGGGAATTCCCCAAAATTTACAACTTCACCGTGACGTATGTAACTCTGAAACGTAAAATGAAATTTTGCGTAATGGTAGAGCCGTCTTAGCGGCTAACTTTCGTATAAATTGATTTTGTGATTGTTTCAATGAAACAGTAATAACTTACAGCCGTTTTCTGTAATCGGACTCCCTCCGTAGATGGACATGCTTCCCTGCGCAACACACAATGGGAAAAGAGAGCTTACAATAAAGGCCACTTAAAGTCGTCTTCACCTTTAAGCACCAATTCATTGCGGAGAAGACATCTCTACGGGGGCAATATAAGCCGCGTTATATCATAACATGGAGGCCCTGGTGCATTTTTATGAATTTTTATGATCTTGTAGCGTAAGCTACACTGGCCGAGGTTGAGCGTGGACCCTGAAGGGCCGTGCTGCGCAAGCGCGAGGAGCATCGGATTGTATTGGATTAGATTGGGTTAAATTGGATTGTATTGGATTAGAGTGGAAATCTAATCCAATTCGAGTACGGGTGTGTACAGAATTAGGTATGCACATTCGCCGGTCTGAGCATTCCAGAGGAGTGACGTCATAGCCGCGGCAGACGCACTGGCGCCGGCGGATACCCGGCTGTGCGCCTCCGTTGCGCAGTAGCCAAGTCTGACGCTGCGCCGGAGCCGCTTGATAGCCGTTTCGCGTGGCTCCTAGAGAGCCGTGCTGCGCATGCGCGAGGAGCAGTGACTGGACTGGACTGGACTGGATTGGAGTAGATTGGATTGCTGAACCTTAGCTCACGCTCCGTATATCCTGGCAGAGCCGAGCAAAGCCACTGGTAATTTTTTTTCCTTACGCTGAAGGTGTGGCGCACAGTTTTACGATTGCAGGGATTTAAATGGGCGCCGCAAAATGGCGCTACGCTCGCGTGGTGTTCGGTCTACAAGACGGAGACGGTCTGCTGGATAATAGCCATAGACAGCTTCACTTTAAAACTGAGTTTGAAGGGCTTGGGGGAGGGGGGGGGGGGCGCTTTGGCAGAAGTTGTCACACGGTGCCGAATGACGTAAGGTCGGCCCTGGGGAAGGGGGGTGGGTGCAAGGGAGGGTGAATCCTCACAAGCCCTCTCCTATAAGTTATGCCGCGGTCAACACCAAAAAAAAAAAAAAAAAAGAAAGAAAGAGCGGAAACATCGAATGAAGGCTCAATGTCGGGAGCAGAAGAAATCTATAATTGCCTCCTATAACTCCAACGCCTTCCTTTTCGAGATGCATGACCAACCGAGAAAGTAGAACTCGCCGAAAACCAAGACGTTGAAACTTAGCCTAGCTGTGACAGCAACTTAGCCTCGAAATGGAAATTGAACCCTGCAGATCTCGAACGCCACCTTTCGTTTGCCCAATCACTTCCTCGGGAGGGGCAGCGCGTAGAACTCTAATTTTCTAGAGAAAACTCTAATTTTGTAGAGAAAAAAAATCTCTAGAAAATTAAATTTTTTTTTTTTAACCGCAGGTCCCCCGGACAACGATTTCCTGCGTGAGGCTTCTAAAGAGGCCGAAAGGAATTCTCAGCAACTGGCCCATCCCCGAGCAGTTCACCCGACCGCCCGTTCCGACACCGAGGTGGGCTTATATACAAAGTGGTGCGACGATAATTGGAACACTTTAAAATTTTTTTCCTGAACGAATGGCCGCTCTGTTTGCGCTCAGACTTCACACGAAGGTCGCATTTTGTGGTCTATTTTGTTTGACACCGGGAACAGCGACGGCACTTTTCTGTTTATTCTGAAAATAAATAAAAATCATTTTCGCCTATGAGAAAATGGCGGCTGATTACGGCGTGCGAGGCAGCGCAAGTTGATCTTGGAACGACGGCGCCACCTGGGGTATGCAGAGCGAAACGCGCGTTTGGGATTACCGTGTCAGGAGCCAAATGGTGTAGCAGACGATCATAAAATGTGAAAGCGGGTTTTCTGATCGTCTGCTAGCTCATTTGGCCGGGTAATGAGCATTTTCTGATCTGATATACTTTAAGAAAATAACGTCAGTATGGACGTTATGGTTGATTGTTTGTGACAAAAATGGAGTAATAAGTTTATCCACTATCAAACGTAACCCGTCCTATCAAATGTAACCAGTGGTACAAGCATACAATCGTACACTTGCATTTATTCGCGTTTATTTATTGTTGACGGCCAGTTGTACAAACATGTTCCTGTGACGTGAAAATGGCGTTGCGATAAACAAAGTATTGATTGATTGTAGGGTTCAACGCGCCGACGCAACGCAGGCGATGAGGAGTGCCATAGTACAGGGCTCCGGATAAATTTGGACTTCCTGGGAACCTTTAACGTGCTCCGAAATCTCGAACACACGGGAGTTTTTGTTTTTCGTCTTCATCAGAAAAGCAGCCGCCACGGCCGGGAATCGAACCCGCGTCCTCGTGCACAGCAGCACAACGCCTTTAGCCACTGAGCCACCGCGGCGGGTGGCATAAACAAATCAGTAGATACCATATTTAATGCGCGTCCACTATAGTCTAGGTTAATTCGCCGAAGTTTGAATTAAATTCTGAATTATTTCTTTTGTTGTCGCAATCTTTGAAATGAACCAAGTATTTTTTTTTCTTCAAGTCAGAATTATCTACTTTGTTAACCAACGCCTCACTTATGTTCGAAATGGAGGCATTGTTTTTGTCCAATTAGTTGAGTGGCTGACGTAAGAGCTTTTCAGCGCGATTTCCGGTGGCGTGGTTTGCCTCCTTCTTGCCACATTCAATCGAGACCGAAAGCAGATCTATAAAGCTCGTTAATTTGAAACGCAAGGGGAAGCTGTCTCAGTTCGAATTAATGAATGTTCGAACTAGTGAAAGTAAAGAATTACAACAGCGTACTGCGATTGGAAAATACTAGGATATGTCAATATCCGATGCTTGAAAATGTTTGTGGTTGCACTTCGAATTATCCGTACCAGAGCCTATACTCGCGTTCGAATTAGCGGGCTTTGATGTACACAGGCTTCTACGGAACTTCGCGAGACCAAATCGTACACTTCGAATGATCCATAACCATGAAATATTTAAGTTCGAATTAACGAGCTTTCACTGTAGTATCTTTTATCTTGTCACCATCTAAACAGCATGACCATTTGAAGCAATTCACGCAGTACATTTATCGTGTATGCATTTCAAGCCGTTGCGTAAGCGAACATTCTAATGCTTGATGTTTCTTCGTAAACAGTTACTTCGCTTGCTTTGAATCTTCAGAGCGGAGGAATGGCCGGGAAACTGGTGGCTCGAGGGCCCCGACGTCGACGAGGAGGATGACATCGACGAATTCTCCGACGACGACCGACGAAAAGCACGGGATGACCTGATTGACGGTACGGTCGAGGCAACTTTTTACCCTTTTTTCAGATCATTTATTAAAGGGGCGAGGATGAGGTGTAGACGGGGCACAGCGCTGACTAACAACAGCTGTTTATTGCACAAAATTATTTAAATACAGAATTATTTTGCAACAAATGAGAGAAAGAGGGAAGATGAAAGAAACGCATGGACATTTCAAGCCGTCACTGCAGCTCACGGTGTTGTCACCAGATAGAAAGGCAATTTCTTTGTCAGTTAACAACACAGTGAGCTCTGAAAAGCAATGACTCTGAAAAGCAGTCTCTGAAAAGCAATGACTACGTCATTGTTGGGCGCACTTGACAAGGGAGAAAGAGAACGAGAAGAGGGTATTCAGTGCGCAGAACTTTATTGACGTAGCGTATTATTACGCCATAAGCAGAGGTAGCGTCACTTCCGGTTACATCACAGATGCCGGCGGCACTTCCGGATGCTTTCACGTGAAGCGGTAGTGTAGAGAACAGGGGGAAGATTGCCGTGGGGCAAAGACGTGATACATTCACACACACGCTCAGACACATTTTTTCAGAACTCTGACAAGTGCAAGTATTTTTAGGGTTAAGCGATGCGGAAGTTTCCTGAAAATTAAGGTCAGGTAAATGAAAATGAAGGAACGCGCTAGCCGAACTGGAGTAGGCGCATGCGCCATCCGCATTCATTAGAGCCGATGGCTAAGTTGAGTGCCCTGCATTGGCATACGGCATCGTATCCACCCACAAAGGAAGCAAAGAATACTCAATAGAGGCCCGACTTTAGTTTTCGTGAAGTCACTTCACCTCTAAAGGGGCCCTGCAACACTTTTCTTCAACGTTTTTCGTAATAATAAATGCTTGCAGACCATAGTCAGCCAACAGTTGATTGATTGTATACGGCTTAACGCGCCGACGCAACGCAGGCGATGAGGCGCGCCGTAGTGGAGGGCTCCGTATAAACTTTGACCACCTGGGTATCTTTAACGAGCGCCGAAATCTCGTACACACGGGCGTGTTTGCTTTCCACCTCCATCAGGAAAGCGGCCGCCGCGGCCGGAAATCGAACCCGCGACCTCATGCTCAGCAGCGCAACGCCTTAGCCACTGAGCCACCGCGGAGGGCTTAGTCAGCCAACACATCAAGTACTTAAATTAAAGGGTCGCAAAGTGAATTACTGCTTGTGCCCATAAGATAACTTTGGAACTTGATCAAATAATGTTCTCTCTTTCCCGGTACTGGCATTCTTCAACTGATGGAGTTACGTCATTACAGGGGTGTAGCGGCTATTGTTAGGATTTCCTTCAGTTGCAGCAATGAACGCAGTCGATAGCCACTTTAAAAAGAAAGCCACAAAAGCAAAGCAGAAACGGCAGACGTACTATCTACTGCAAGAGAGAGACAAGAGAGAGAAGAGGAGAGAGAGAGATAGGAGAGAGAGAGAGAGAGAGAGAGAGAGAGAGAGAGAGAGGAGAAGAGAGAGAGAGAGAGAGAGAGAGAACTTTATTACACAACAACGTGAGAGTGGGTCCTCAGTCCAGGAGCCCATATGCTGTCCAGGCTGCTGTAGCCCTGGTCACAGGCAGGAGCTGGTCCTCACGTCGACAGCTTATCACGTCGACAACTCACGTCGACAACTTATCAGATTACTGAGTAGGAAGGAGTAAGTTCATACGGATGGGGTGGGGAAAAGTGCCTCCCAAATCATACAGTGCCGCTGCTCCGTGCTGGCGATAACTGTATCTTTCGCAGTGATCCCAGAAGCCAAGGAGAGAGTGAAAGCGTTTATTGGAAGTGTTGCGGAGTCCCTTCAATATGAAGGCCCAGGGATATTTTTTAAAATACCTCCACAAGGCTCCACGCATCCCTATGCCACATGTTGCATTGGGGTCTGCCGATTTTATTCCAAGGGCGTAACATGCTGGGGGCTCGCGGGGCTCGGGGCTCGCGGCGGTTAGAAGAGTGCATCTTCCGCCGAATATCAAGACCCTCCAGGAAAGGGCATCGCCTCCTCAGGGCCAGGTACCCTCAAAAGAGATTGTCATGTCACTGCGGACTTTCGCAAGTACCTCGGGGATACACACAAAAAAATGCAGACGCGAACTCCTTCACCGCATTCGCCAGCCCTGACTATAGTCCTCGAGTCACGCTTTCTGAATAAAGAATAGTAATAATAACAATTCCAACGGGAGGAGTCCTGTGCTGTTTACGCATTGATATTCATCGATGAAGAATCTCGAGCAGTGTGGCGGCAGAAGAGCTTCTCGTGCAGCGATCATGGCGGGCAAGGACAAAATGCTGCTGCCCGAGCTACCCCTGCGTGAGTGGGCCACGCGGAACGACGCTATGGACGTGGAGAAGACGCTCGCGAGGTTCCTGGAGACCAGCGAGGTCCACTACCTCCAGGAGATCCTGACCATCCACGACCAGCCCTTGGACCAGCGGGACATGATCAGGTACTCTGCCGTTCTTACTCGTCCACCAGGCCTCTGGCGTACGCAAGGGGAGGATGGAACGGACGAGGCCACTACCTTAACTTTAGTGTCATCAGCTGCAACAGAATGGACAACTAGGCGAGTTGGTATTGTTTGTTGGCTATTCTAACAGCGCGCAAAAACGAACGACGAAGCTCTTCGTGTTGTTTCTTTCTTCGCCATTCGTTTGTACGCGCCGTTAGAAAAGCCATGTATCATCAAATAATGATTACTGTTACATTTGCGAATGCGTCCCCGTACCCAGTTTCGTCGCTTCCGTCATGTAGCGGTCGCGTGGTGGACGAGCAGCGAGCCAAACCACCAAGACTTGTACCATACTTCATACCTGCCAACATTTTATGCAAAAAGGAAGCATTGGGCATATTTCAGGCAAGACGGCAATACCTAACTGGTACTAGCCAGTGTTCTTTTAATTGAAAGCAGATCCGAGCCCGATGTTTTCGATATAAAATGAACAAATGCGCCTCAAAAACAGCATTTCGACACAGAAATACAAAAAGAGCCCGCGCCCGACCCTAGACCTTGTGGCGGCATTCCAACAAGTCCGAGAGTAACAAAACGTTCCAACAGATGGCGCGCGAGCAGTGGAACGCGGGGAAATTGATTTGACTGGAGCGAACCTCCACCATGTTTATCGTGGCAGGCTTCTAGACGGGAGAAAGGAGAGGCATTTAGGTGGCAGTGGCGGCAGAAGAATGTCGTCTTTCAACGACATTGATTTGTAGCGAAGTGAGCAGATACGCGGCCATTTTGTTTTTCAGGCAGTACATACCGAGTGCAGAGGAAGGCGCCGAGGCAGAAGCTGCCGTAACCGACTTCCTGTTATCGGGGTGCGACCAGGATGAAGACGTTTGCGAGCCCGATTCCATCTTGAATGCTAAGGTGAGTCATGTGCAAGGTTGGTCCCGAGACAATTTGTTTGTACCGTAATTACCCGATTCTAACGCGCCCCCTATTCTAACGCGCACCCAATTTTCCTGGAAAAAAAAAACGAAAAACTTGCACCTCTGATTGTAACAATCTCACTAATGTCACTCCTCATCGCTCTCGCTGACCACAACATCTCGTCCTCGGTGCCGTCAAGCGCGTTCGCGATACCACAGTTCTGAATGAACGTTCAACCATGGTCGATGGGATCGTGGCCCACGCCTCGCACGCCCATCCCGCGAGCTTCTCCAGAGGCGCACGCTTCAGCCGACCGCTCGTTTTGAACGCGCGAGAGCCGCTGCTGCCATTGCTATTATCAAGCGCGCAAGTGGAACGATTTGACGATTTGTGTGAACGCCGATAGAAAAGCCTAGGCGCCTAAGCTTCCTGCGTCCGAAAAATCGTCGCTGAAAGCTTTGACGCCATCTTGAGATGGCGATGGCGATGGGTGGGATAGAATTTCCGCTGTTTCGGCAGTTTCGGTTTCGTATCCGATTCTAACGCGCATGCGATTTTTCGACCTATTTTTCCGGAAAAAAAGTGCGCGTTAGAATCGGGTAAATACCGTACATTCTGATGCGCTGTCATGCATACCGTGGGTCTTGTGAAGCGTGTTACTATAGCCGACACTTCAAGAAAATGTATGGCGACCGCTGGAAATTGTGGGCGTTACAGTTTAATGCAAAGAATTTTAACACCGAGGCTGTACTATCATCCCACGGTGGCAGTAGTGCGGTCTGCACGTCGCATCTACTTGGAAAACTCGTCGTCTCAGGTTTCATCACGAATGCTCTGTAGCTCTCAATATAATGTAGCAATGTTGGCAAAAATTCTACTGAAATTGCACGCTATAAGATCACTCTAACACTGCGCCGGATTCAATTTTCTTATAGTTCACAGTGAAATTGTAAACGTTACAGAATACCCGCCTGCTGTGAATACGCGAGCTTTTACGTGGGGAGAACGGAAAGTACTTTCATTGTCCCCTAGACTAAACCTCTAGTCCTTCCAAGTTTCCTTTACAAATTACAAACAAACGTGTTGTGGCTGTTTCGTGTATAAATGCGTCGACTGAGATAAAGCGCACATCTTCGCTGTTCGTCCTTCCTCCCAGCGTGGTATACGGATGACGAATTTTTAAAGCGAAGCTTTCAGCCTTTCACCGAGAAGGAGGGGGGGAGGAATAACTTTAATTGCACAGCATGTCAGCGCTAAACGCGCTGGATGAGAGTGGATCCCTCTTCACAGGATGCCATATAAGCTGCTTTCGCCACCTGGCCCCTGGTAACCAGCCGTAGCTGATCCTCCAAGGCGGGATTGGACAGCAAGATCTCCCATCGCTCGCTAGGGTCGCCCGTAGTATACGCCGAAAACTCGCTGCAGAAAAGCCAACGTTCTCTGATGATGATGACGATGATTGTGGGTGAAGTTATGAAAAATTAAATCACTTACCGTGGTGGGAACCGAACCTGGGTTCCTCACGTCTTAAAGCCGACGTCTATTCCATTGCGACGACATTTCGGCCCGGTCGGAGCAGTTTGAATTTGGAGAGAGCTGCATGGATGTGCAAAATTAGACAGCCTTAATATTGACGCCGGTGAGGCGATAGACACCAGTGACCGAGAGTAGAACCGTGGGCCTGAAAATTAATATGCAGAAAACTAAAGTAACAATCAATCTCTCCAATGTTATTTACAGCGTATTTCCAGCGTATTTACAGTGTAGAACAGTAAATACGCTATCATCACTCTTAAAAAAGGTTGTGGCATTCAATACCGGAACGATGTGAAAAGCTATGGCTGCGATGGCTAAAGCTACGATGTGAAAATCTATGGCTAAAGCTACGATGTGAAAGGCTATGGCTGGGACAAGTTACTTGTCCCAGCATACAATAGATATTTGGTAACTGGAGGTAGTAAGTACATCGCTAATCAGGATTACTAACTGAAGCAGGCAGTAAGCACCACAACTTTCACTAGTAAAGTCCTATCGATAACAATCATCTAAGCTAGATGCGTTTACTAACTGGGCATGCATAACCTAGTCATAAGCATGACCTTAATCTAGTGTATACTACTTCCTACACCCAGTCAATTTTCTAACCATACAGTTGCTAGTGGCAGAGCCTACGCACTGTGCCGCGGGGTATACGGTTCGTAAGGAGTTAGTAAATATGGCCGTTACTACCCTTTACGAGAGAGAGAGAAATAAACGTTTATTTGCTGAAAAGACTAGCCAGGACTTGATCCTTGCCGGTCCGAGGTGGTAGGTCTCCTCAGTCCAGGAAACCTTTGGCGGTGGCTGCCGTCTTCGCCCGGTTCACCAGATTCTTCTGGTTCTCCGGATCCTCGTAGACGAGCAGTGCCTCCCACTTTTCAGCGATGTCGTGGTCACCGGTGGTATGGGCGCTTGCAATATCTTGTGGTGCGGCAGTCAGGGTTGTTGAGGATGCTTCGGCTATCCACAGGTGGGTCTGGACGGCGGTCTTCGCAAGGGCACTCCAGGATCATGTGTGCCAAGGTGTCGGGTATGTCGCAGTAAGGGCAGAGATATGAAAATTGCGTGGGGTAGATGCGGTTCATGATTATTCCGTGTGTGTACGTGTTTGTTTGGAGCCGACGAAAGATTACGCTCTCTTCCTTGGTGAGGTCGGGGTGTGGTGGGGGATATCTCCTCCGCTCAAGTCGGTAGTGCTGAAGTATGGCCCTGTAGGTGATGGGTACGTCTGCTGCGCCCGTTGCAGCACGGATGTTGGGTGGCAGGAAGGCCCGGCTGGTGTGCTCTCGGGCTGCAGCGTGCGCTGCTTCGTTTCCCGCCATCCCTTCATGCCCCGGGATCCAGGTGACGTAGGTGTCAGGAAGTTGGGGGCGCGTCTTTAAGATTTTAAGAGCCGTCGCGGACACGCGTCCTTTCTGGAAGTTCCGACATGCCGCTTAGGAGTCGGTGAATATCAATGCTCGGTCGCTGCAGGTCGTCATTGCCAAGGCGATGGCTGCTTCTTCTGCAGTTTCGGGGTTACGAGCCCGTATTGTTGCCGACGTCAATTCCCTGCCTCGTTGGTCCGTGACGCTTATTGCGAAAGCAGTGTGGTCTGGATATCGAGCAGCGTCTGTGTATCTGGTGTTAGGATCCTTTTCATATTTTCGGAGGAGTGCCTTCGATCTTGCCTGTCTTCTTTCTTTGTGGTAAGTGGGATGCATGTTACGTGGTATGCGTGCTATACAGATTGTCTCTCGGAGTTCCGATGGTAGTCTCGCTTTTTGGTCGGTGTCCGCGATGTAGGTTTCACTGTAATTGAGGAAAGCGGAGTACTGCTCTGCCTGTAGGAGTGAGCTTGAGGCGTTCGAGTTGGCTGGCTTTGGGGGCTTCGACCATCTCTTCCCACGTATTATGTACGCCTAATTTAAGGAGCTTGTCGGTGGATGCCATGAAAGGAAGGCCTAGAGCAGTCTTGGTTGCTTTCCTAATAATTATGTCCAATTTGTTTATTTCAGCGTTTTTTAAGGCTAAGTATGGGGTGCCATACGTGATCCTACTGGTTATTAATGCTTGAATGATCCGCAAGGTGTCTTGTTCTTTGAGCCCCCTTCGTTGATTCGTGATTCTTTTAACGAGGTGGGTGACTTGTGTCACCGTTTGCTGTAGCTTGGGAAGATGAGCTGCACCCCATCCATCCTTGTGTATGGTCAGACCTAGTACACGAAGGGAGTTGACCCTGGGAATTTCCACTCCGTAAAGAGTGACGCTGGGATCCGGATCAAGAAGTTTGGGTGGTCGTCCTCGAGTTCGAGCCTTCAGCACGAGAAGTTCGGACTTCTCCGGAGCACACTGGAGGCCGCAAGAGTCCAAGTAGTTTACTATCACGTCGATAGCCTCCTGCAGGGCGTCCTGTTGTCTCCCAGTTGTAGGCGCTCTCATCCACAGCGTGAGGTCGTCTGCGTAAAGAGCATGCCTTAGTCCTTCGATAGTCTGAAGTTTCTTTGGCAGGTGCAGCATGGCGATGTTAAAAAGCAGCGGGGAGACCACTGAACCTTGAGGCGTGCCTTTGTTTGGTAGGTGGAATTTTGCGCCTCGAAGGTTGCCGATGCCCACCGTTGCCGTGTGATTCGTGAGAAAGTTTTGAACATAATTGTAAGCTTTGGGGCCGCAATTGGTACTTTGCAGATTTTCGAGGATCTTTTCATGCTTGACATTGTCAAAAGCGCCCTTGACGTCGATAGCGAGTATACAGGACTTGTGATGGCGATCCAAGCGGTCTATGACGTCCTCCTTCAGAAGCAAAGGGATGTCTTGGGTAGACAGATGCTGTCGGAACCCAAACATCGTGTGCGGTATGTAGCCGTTGTCCTCGAGATATGGCGTGAGCCGATCGTGGACCATGTGCTCAAGAAGTTTACCCGCGCAGGAAGTCAGTGATATAGGGCGAAGATTCTCAATACGTAGAGGCTTGTTTGGCTTAGGAATCATTGTCACATCCGAGTGCTTCCATGTTGCCGGTAGTTCGCCTGTTTCCCAACATACGTTAAAATACTCTAGGAGCGCTTCTGTTGCGTTTGGAGGTAGGTTACGGAGGAGCTTATTGGTAATCTTGTCTTTGCCGGGTGAAGTATTCCTTGTGAGTTTGGCCAGGGCTGCCTCCATTTCAGCTTTTGTGAAGGGTCTATCGAGGTCGGGGTTATGTTGGCCACGGTACGGATCAGTACTTGTCGGACTCGATGGGTTGTCACCGGCAAAATTGCGTTGAATCTCATCTAGTATGTCTTGTTGGGTGCCTGCGTATGAATGGACGATTTTTTGAAGGTCTTGCTTTTGCTGCATTTTTGTCCGTGTAGTCGCCAGAAGGCCTCGTAAAATATGCCAGGTCCTTTTTGTGCTGAGGGTGCCCTGAAGTTGGTCACATGCCTTGTCCCAATTTTGCCGGTAGAGGAGGGCGCCATATTCTTCGGCTTTCTTAGTGATGGCGGCGATTTTCAGCTTGAGTTTTCTGTTGTGCTTTTGTCTTTTCCACCGTTTGAGGAGGCTTCTTCTTGCTTCCCAAAGGTGGGAAAGGTGTAGGTCAACAGCGGGAATATCTGTGTTCAGTTTAATTATTTTTGTGTGCTCCTCCGCTTTTTCAAGTATCTTAGAAAGCCATTTGTCAATTTCTTCGATGTTTCCAGGATTGAGGTCGGTACGGAAGGATTTCCAATCTGTGATCTTTGCTGTCCCGGACCGAATGGTTCTTTTTCGATGGCTTATCTCGAGTTGTAGGATGTGATGATCACTTCCTAACGTCTCCTCCAGTCGGGTCCACTCTGCCTGGTGGATGCCGTGGGTAAAGGGGAGGTCGGGATTAGTGTCTCTGGAGACGCTGTTGCCTACTCGGGTTGGTTGCAGCGGATCGTTCCAGAGACTTAAATTGTGAGATTGGGCGGCGTCATGTATGCGGGTCCCCTTCCTGGTTGTTGGCGGGTACCCCCAAACCGTGTGAGGAGCATTAAAATCACCCGCGATCACGACTTTGTGCCCTTTCGTGATGTTCCTGATTTTCCTTATAAATTGCTCGAAGTTCGCCAGTTGGTCTCGAGGGGGGCTGTAGACGCTTAAAATGAAGAGACTTTGCTGAGTCTTTCTTTTTTTTTTTTTTAATTCGCATTTTTGCCATGCGGCATATAAAGAAAAGATAAGACATTAGGTAGAATAAAAATACCGGGTACAAAAGCACAGGTAGTCAGGAAATTGATGACCCTGTACAAGTCTAAAGGTAGGCATGGAGTCCGGTCTCATGTAAAAAGTTCAGCAGCGACCTGCAGTAGCGGTCTTCGTTCACCCACCGGTTGAAGTCCCCCGGTTTATCCCACCGAAGACCAACCACTCTTAGCGCACTGTCCCGAGCTGTTCTGGTTCCTGTGCACGTCCACAAGAGATGATTGACATCAGCTTGCAGCCGCCGAAGCCGGACACTTGGGACATGTTCCTGGGTCTTCTGGTGCGGGTCTCCAAGTCCAGGTGACTGAAGGTGTGAGAGCCACCCCAGCCCGAAGCCTCCTCAGAGAAACTTCCTCCACCCGGGAAAGATTAGGGGGGAGGGAGCAGACACACGGGGGAATTAGGGCACGTGTGTCCCTTCTCAGAAGAGATTTCATGGCTAAAAGGCGGGAGCGTGGATCACTAGGAAGAGGGCTAGGGGCGGATTCAGATTCAGGTGGGGCAAGAAAGTGCGAAATATTGTCCGCTAATTGGTTAAAAAATTTGTTACCGTGCCCCTGTACCCAATGTACGCGTACCATTAGCTGTGCTGTCATGTGGAGGCTGTGAATGTGCTGGCAAATCAGGGGAGTCTTTTTCACTTGCTTTAGGTGCTTCACAGCACTGAGCGAGTCTGTGTATATATGCGCCTCTTTGATGTTAGGGAGGGCACTTGCAGCTTTGATTGCGTCATATACAGCCTGGAGTTCCAGTAGCAGCGGGTCTGGCGTGTCGGTGGAATAACAGCGCGAGCCTTTCAGTGCTGAGTGTGTGGAACTGACGAAAGCGGTCCGTCCTCCGTGCGGGAGAAGGGCTGCGTCTGTGTACAATACACAGTAACCTTCAGGAACTGTGGTATCTGAGGTTGGCGCTGGCTGTTCACGGCGACAAAGCTTCGTTGTCTTGTTGGTTGTTATTGCTGTATAGCGCCATGGTGGAGGGTCGTCTATGGTTGAAGTCACGGGAGGCTCCTTACAGAAATGCGAATGGAGCGCTCCGACCATAGGTATGTAAAAACGCTTGAGCTTTCTTGCTTCTTCACGCTGATTTACAAGCTCCGTGATAGTATTGAGCTGAGCGTGCTCCTGTAAGATAGGAATCGGAGTGAGACGAGGAAGTGCCGTGATGGTTCGCATGGCCTCTCTGTTGATAGCCTCAAGCCTCGCCCATTGTTGTGCTGTCAGTCTGTGAAACTGCGCCTGGTAGAGTAAGCGCGGCTGTAGAACAGCGCGTACAAGTCGCCGAGCCACCTCCGTGCGGGCTCCTCCACTCCGCGTGGCAATCCTGCGGATCAAGTGCAACGTCGTCGAGGAGTTCTTTCCGTGCCTTCGGAGCCAATGGATACCTGAACCGACTGGTGGATCTGAAGTCCCAGCACCCGCAATCTTCCTTGGCTGGTATTGCGGCTGACCAATCTTAAGGTTGACAGTTAGCCTTCGAGCTAAACTTTCCTCCCCGCCTTATTAGCCACTTGTACATAGCCCGGACTCTCAGCGGAAATTTCCAGGCCGGCTGATTGCGCAAAGGCATGGAAAACATCCAGGGGCTTGCTGCAGATGACGACACTGCAAGCCGAGGTCTCGGTTTGTAGACCACAGCGTGACATCGTCAGCGTAGATGAGAAACTTCACACAAGGGATGTCTTGTAGCTTCCATGCCAATGGTGCAAACGCGATGTTGAACAGTAGAGGCGCTAGCACGGACCTTGCGGTACCCCACGGTTAGATTCGAACAGGCCAACAGGCTTTCCGTCCACTCGTACTGAAAACGTCCTTGAGCACAAGAAGGAGTGTACCACTTTGGTGACATGTAGTGGAACCCCCAAAACTCCATGTTTCTAAGTATTGTTTCGTGTTTCACGTTGTCATAAGCCTTGGCAATGTCGGTAGCCACCACAGTTCGCACAAGGTGGCTGTGAGGTGAAACATGCAAAATATCGTCAGCCAGAACAGACAGGCCGTCCTCGGTACCCAGGTGCTGTCTGAATCCGATCTGAGCCGGATGATATTTTCGATTGTGCTCCAGCCACCAGGATAACCGAGTGGCCACTATTCGTTCAAATATTTTGCATATGTAGGTGTCAAGGAAATCGGGCGAAGTGCACTAATACCAGTGGGAGGTTTTCCCGGCTTGGTATGGCACTACCACTGAGTGTTTCCACTCGGTGGAATGACACCTTAGCCCATACATCATTCAATGAGTATAGTAGTGCTTCCAAAGCCTCCCCCTCCAAGTTTCTTAAACAGCTCATATGGGATTTCATCATACCCTGGAGAAGAGTGCGCCTTGGATTCTCATTGGCCGCGATGAGCTCGGCCATCGTAAAGGGGTCGGTTATTCCTGAGACGTCCGATACAATAACACAGGATGGGCGGGCCGGAGGTTTGTCGGTAGTTCGGAAAGAAACTGACGGCCGCTCTGTCCGCAACTCCTCTGGCTGATGTTGAGAGCAGGCGAATGCTAGCTGAGGATCCATCACGCTGCCACCCCGCTCCATGGCGTGGAAGGTTTCGCCATAAGGCCTTGTTCCAGTACAGAGCCAAGACCACGCACCCAGTCATTCCACCGGCGTCGTGACAACTGCTTCTCGTAGCGTCGAGCTTGTGCTGCGATACGGTTTGCCGTGACACGAGCGTAGAGTTGCGTCGGGTGGCGATTAGCATGGAGCTCTGCTCGGCGGCGCTCTGCCCAGAGTTTAAGGAGGTGCATATCGGGCGTCGGCTGATCCTCATTCACTGTTGTATGTATAGTGCAGTCTGTGAGGACGGACTGCAGCGTAGAAATGAGGTTCTCCGCAGTTAGCGAAAAAGCTCGTTCATCAGAGCGGACTTTGTCCCAGTGAACAATTCGGACCTGGCGACGAAGCTTTTGCAACTTTTTCGCGTGCAGGCCAACCAAATTGGCGAATGGTCGCTTCCCCAAGCATCTGGCTCCGGATTCCAGGAAGGGTTCCCGGGGCCAAGCCACCACGTAAGGTCCGGTGCATGAGACCGAGTTGAAGGGATGGTAGGTGCGGTAGAGTTAAGCAAGGAAAAGTTCATGTCCGTGAATGTGTCGTGAACTTGTACTCCTCTTCTAGTGTCGTGCTCGTATCCAGACACAGTGTGTGGGGCGTTAAAGTCCCTCCTACGAGTATGGGAGTGCCTGGGTACGTTGCCCTAAGGTGGTGGAGCCAACCTAGGTTAAGGCGTGCTCTGCCTGGCCTCCATAAAAGGACACAAGAAGGAGGGGTGTTTTGGCTGGGCGTGTTAAAACCGCAACCACCTCCTGATGTTGGTTACACCATTTCTGAAGGTTGATTGGTGTTTGAGGAACACTTCTAACGATGTATACTGTCGCTTTTCCAGGTGCATCACCACTGCGGTTATCCGGGTGGTAGGAGTATGATAACCGATGAAGTGGGGGAGAGGGCATAGTTTGTTTGACTCCTGTAAAAGAGTGCCCACACTTGGAGTTTGCCGGAGTGAATTTTGGTTTTTAGCTCTCCTAATTTGTTCGAAAGACCTCTACAGTTCCATTGTAGGATGACCGGTTGACGGCTGGACGGACACTTAGCCATGGTATAAGCTAGCTTGTATTAGTTGGGTTAGCTTGGATAGGGTTTCAAGTATAACGGTCCAGATAGCTGGATCACAGGGGGTTGTCTTTTGAGCGTTGAGCCGCATCCGTAAAGGCACATTTTGTGTTCCTTGCAGTGAACGCGCTTCAGCGCGTTCTTTACGGAGAGCTGCTACGCGTGTCTTCCTTTGCCGCAGTGCCTCAAGCTGTTTAGATAGGTTGGCTATCTGAGTATCCAGATCTTCGTCAACCGAAACAGCTTCATTCAACTCCCAGGAGTCTTTTGGCGTTTGCTTTGGAGGTCTGTGATTTTTAGAATCGGACCCCTTGAGAACGTCGGAATACAAACCACCTGTTGCATCGGGTTCCCCAGGCTCTTCTACTGCAGAACCCTCAATGGGTTCCAGGACCTGGAATCGATTGTACAGTGTAGCCCTTGCTGAACTGGTTTCCCGACGGCGAGCGCGGGCTGTGGCGCGCTGTTTAGTGGGACACTTTGCCGATGTTATTTCATGGTCATCCGTCTTGCAAAGCCCGCAACGATAGCGTGGCTTGCCGTCTGAGTTTATTCTCTCTGTGTCCACAGTTGCCATCGGACAGTAGTTTTGCTGGTGACCTTGTTTAAAACAACGGTAGCAGTACATGGCTCGTGGCCGGAAAGGCTTTGGGTGCAGTACACAGCCATTGTAATAAAACCTTTCCGGTGTGGTAGAAGAACCTCGTACGGTGACTAGGTAAGTCCTGCTCTTACCCATACGTCGGACAGCCAGCACCTCGTGTGTGGGGGACCGTAACTCACGTAGAATGGTCGCAGGGGAGTCATTTTCGTCAAGGTCATACAGGACGCAGCGCTGCACATTGGGCCCAGAGGCAAAGTAAGAGTGCACTGTCACGGTACCATCGGTGGAGATCGGGATGCTGGTAATACCACAGACCTTGTAAGCGTCATCCAGGCTGGCAAGGTGGACGGTTATTGTATTGGACACCTTATGGACCACGAACCCCTGATAACCCTGGGTGCCTAGGCACCGGTCTATCACTTGTTGAACTAATTTAACTGGGATAGTGGTGACGTCAAACCTGGTGGTCGGTTTAATGTGAACCCGGAATGAGCGGTCGGGGGGTGGGGTTGGGTAAACAGCGGTACGAGAACTGCTGCAAGGAGGAGCGGGTGCGGTGGAAGCATCTGGGGTGGCCCTCACCTTCTTAGTGGGCGGCGTATCCTGTGCGGGGACCGTTGCGTGCTTTGCGCAGGGTGCTGGCACTTCACTTCCAGGCACAGAAGAATCATAGTCCATCTCCTGGGTATGTTCCGTGGATGTCGGGAGTGGCGGGCTGTTGCACTGAGCCTCGGGTGTCTCGGCTCCTGTTGGGATCACATCTGCTGTCCCTGTGTGTTTGGGTCAGTGACGTGGCGTGAGACAGCTGTGGCAGGCATCTGCGTTGCGTCTGATGCTGTCTGGCGTGTAGGGGGCCGCATGCCGGACTTGCGTAGCGTCCATTGCTGCCGTCACCGGTGAGCCATTCTGATGAGGGCATGCCCGGCCACACTAGGCCTAACCGCCAGGCCAGGTCTCCTTCGCCGACGCCGAAGGGGCGGAGGCGAATTTTTCGCGTCGTCAGTCGGTATACGTGACGGAAGCGTTCCCCTGGTGAGCTGATTGAGTCTTTCTGCCAGGTAAGATTTCGACAAGTGTATGGTCCACGTTGGTGTCCATGATTTCGTGCA
This sequence comes from Haemaphysalis longicornis, assembly GCA_013339765.2. NCBI lineage: Eukaryota > Metazoa > Arthropoda > Arachnida > Ixodida > Ixodidae > Haemaphysalis > Haemaphysalis longicornis. The sequence continues at coordinate 5,477,952 of CM023449.1, read as the reverse complement.
ATTGGGCGGTAAGGGTCTTTTTAGTCAGGACTGCGGTGCGCTCTGTTCTGCTGAAGGCGTTGTATCCTTGAAGGCGAATGTTAGTGCTGTACGTTTCCTGGAGGGCTATCGCATCTGGTTCATCTTGTTTAGTGAGTTCTAGGAGGTTAGGGATTTTGCGCCTGATAGATCTACAGTTCCATTGCCAGATTTTGGTTTGAAAGACGTCTGTGGTGCCGTTAGTTTGGACTGCCATCTTCGATGGATTCAACGTCAGAGCTCTTCTCGGCTTAATGAGCAAGAACGGGAAGCGTCATGGCTATCTTTTCGTGCCTTTTTCCGCGCCGCAACTATAGGGCTGAGGATTGAGTCGAGCGTCGTTTTGGTGATGTAGTTCTTCCTGGCGTATGCGACGAAGTTGTCCATGATTACCGTGTTGTGGGATGCTTGCTCCGCAAAAGGCGCTATGGCTTTCTGGATTTCTGCCGCGACGACCTGCTGTATGTTTGCCATGATCCTCTGTTCAAGTGCGGCTATTCTGTCTTCAGTTAGCTGAATGACTCGCTCCTCTGTGAGTAGCACTTGTTGTGGAGGGCGTTTAGCAGCTTCTTGTTCTCGACAGCGCTGGAGAAGCTTATCAATGAGTGTTTGCTGGCTTTGGATCTTCATCTCTAAGGCTTTGATGGCAGCTTCGTCTTCGGAGCTTCTTCCAGATTCGCTTGCCACATTGGCGTAGCTTACTCTCTTTTGGGATGGAGCTCGCGAGCCGGATCGAGATTGCGAATGCGATCTGGATCTGTCTCTGCTTCTTCTCTGTGCGTTGTTATTGCTGCTATTTGAAGTGGTGCTGTTGGCTGCTTGTAGATCCGGGAAGTCTTCTGTGCGGGGCCGCCATCCGCTCTGTGGTTCTTGGCTCTTTACTTCCCATTGCTGCCGAACCTTGGGGGGGGGTGGTCCTGGCTTCAGCTTCTGCCTGCAGTCTGTTCTGCCGTCTCATGCGGTTGTTTGCAGATTTTGCAGTAAGGCCGGCACTCGAGGTCAGGGGTTGATTTGTCTGGCCGCATTTGTGGCAGAGAGAAGTTTGAGCTGGATGCGGGCATATGTCTTGGCGGTGACCCAGCTCCCCGCAGGAACGGCAGTATTGTACTGTCTTGCGATAGGGCCGGCAACCCACTCTGATATGTCACGTTGAACGGTACATGGGGGCCGTTAAAGTAGATCACGGCTGCAGACAATTTTCCCAGCATTCGGGCTGCAACAACCGTATATCTCTCTGGCACGCGGAGTCCGTCCATGAGTTCTCCGGGACGGGTATTCGGTGGAACGCCGCTGATGACTCCCCTGCTGATCCATTCTTGTTTTCACATGGGCTCGCACGGTGAATATGTCTCGTCCTAGTTGTATGCTGCTGATTTCTCCCAGAAAGTCGAAAGCCAGATCTTTTCTTGGAGTACTTGCAATGACGAGGTTTTCGATGCGCTGCACTTGAATGCGAACATTGTCGTAGAATTCCTTCTGCATGATTTTGCTTGCTCTTCCGATGGCGTTAGTAATTTCTGCGAGGGACCATTTTGAGAGTTGAAGGCCGGTTTGTGGGCGATAAATGATTTTCGTGTCGTCTAGGGCAATGGTGGCATCCGGGAACGTTTCTGCTGCGCCGTCTCGGGGCCGAGTGCTGGGAGGTGGGTTGTGCGGCTGGTGGTGCTCCATGAGTGGCGGTGGTCTTGTTTCGTTTCCTTTCGGTCACTTTCCATTGATCTGCAAATCGATTGTTCTGCCGCTATTTTCATCGTATGTCCACTTCGCTGGCGAGCCGCTTCTTCGGTTGAGTCGGTGTGCATAGCGTTGTCTTCCTCGTTTTGTTCCTTGCTTTGCGCGTGCATCGCCGCGTCGGGTGCTTGGTTCATCGTGGGGTAGTGGGAGCTTGCGTCAGCGACGAGCAGCTGCGGCTGGACCGGCTCGTGGAGCTCTTGTCCAGCCGCAGCTTGCCGAGGAGAGCTCGTGCTGCTGCTCATGCGCGTGGTGCGGGCATGTGCCACTGGCTCCTCGAGGCGCTCTCCTCCGCCGGTCTTGGAACGTTGCTCTCGTGAGGCTTAGCCTGATGCGATATTTTAACTGCTTGAAATTTGGCGTAAATGCACTCACCGCGGCAAACGTGGCAACGGGAGGTTCCTTGTGACTTGCCGGTGTTCTTGATGCACAACTGGGAAAGGTGAATGGCCTTTTTCCGCATGAAAAGTCGCAAAAGCGAGAGCTCGTGTGGAGTAGCTTATGACTCCATAGCCCCCTCACCCTTTACGGACCTTTTTTATTTAGAGTGATGCATGCCCCAGGGGTTGGTTGTACAGTGGGCTGCAGCACGCTTGAAAAAATTATGGCGGAAGCCGCAGATATGGCGGTTTTTGTTTTATGCAAGGATTTTCTATGGGACGGGTTATGCTATTTTAAATAGTGAGCCCGCACTACGTGCCTACTTGCTATCGTGCTGGGGTGCCAGCGTGCCAGGGCTGCCGATGCCTTCCTAAGCACGTGCCTTATGTACAGCGCGCACACGCTGCGGTGGCTCAGTGGCTAAGTCGTGCGGTGCTGAGCACGAGTTCTCGGTTCGATTCCCGGCCGCGGCGGCCGCTTTTCTGATGGACGCGAAAAGCAAAAACACCGTGTGTGGAGACGTCGGCGCACGTTGAATATCCCCAGGTGGTCGAAATTAATCCGGAGCCCTCCACTACGGCGCGCCTCGACGCCTGCGTTTCGTCGGCGCGTGAAACCCTACAATCAATCAATTCAATTCAGTGAAAAATAGACAGGGACTAAAAAAGACACAACACAAAAACGCTACTACAACTGAAGTTTATTCAAAAGAATACACTCGCTTATAAACACGCTAAGAAGAGATAAACTAGCAAATAGAAAACAAAGGAAGAAATGTGAGGTACCGTCACACGGGATAAAATTTGGCGCAGTCAGACACACCCGTCAACAACGCGTACGCCATAAACCTCAAGAAATTCAATTCATTGGGCTGAAAGGTGCGAAGATGGCACACTGATACACTTGTCATTCTCTGTATGAATATTCACTGCTTCCATTATTACCCTGGTGCGCTAGGCTCTCGACCTGAAAAGCACTTACCCGTTTTGCAATAACGGACCACAAGCACCATCTTCACAATCTTTGCCGTGGGCAGCCAAGTGTCCCTCATTGCCACAGCGTACATTATTTGCATGTTCACGCTCTTGTGTTGTGTCTTTTCTAGTCCCTGTCTATTTTTGCGCTGACCTGAACATAATGGAATACCAACTAGGCCAGCCCATTACGTTACTAAACCATATGTGCCGTAATTCTGCCGCATGTTGACTGGTCTGGGTAGGTGCGATAATAGTATCGCTTGCGGGGTAGCCACGTTGACAGCGGATAAATTCGAGCTGCACTGGAATTCCGTCGTTGCAAGTCACGATATTTTAGTGGTGTCGTGAAATATCTTCCTCTTGCCTCTTTTGCAGCTTTCAGAAGCAGCTCTGGACGCCGTCATCCTCGACGCCAAGACCGTTTTCTGCGAGCGGTCGCCATCACTCGAAGGGAGCCAAACTAAATCCGAAGAAACGAAGTCCGACGACAAATCAGCAACGGCCACAGAGGTGTTCGCCTCTCAGGTGGCGCCGAGCTCCACGCAACCTGGTGGCAACGGAGACGAAGCTGACACAGGAGTCACCGATTCGGAAAAAAGCAGCCACTCGGAACAGGAGGCTCCGACGTCGCCGAGTGGAGACACAAGCGACCCCCACGAGATGGACGAGAAGATGCAGGACAGCGGACATCCTGTGAGCGATACCACGACCGTTACGTCTTCCGATTCTGGATCGGCGGAAGAAGCGGCGGCACTTCTGGAAAGTGGCGTGGTGAGTGTGACCGAAAGCTCGGGGGAGGAACCGGAAGTGGATGCGGAAGCCCACCATGAGCCGGAAGCCGCCACGGAACAACGTCGAGATGCCGTGCAGCTGCAGGTCGTTCAGCAAGTAACGGAACCTAAGGTTGATTGTTGGGAGTACAAGGTGCCCATCACCGAAGAGCCTACCCAGAAGGCCTGTGAAGACACAGAAAAAAACGATCGAAAATTGCCTCCCAACGAAAACGATGTTTCTGATCGGAAAGAGGCTTCAGTTGGGGAAAGTCTTCAGCCGAAGGAAACGACGTCCACTGGAGTGAAGAAAGACAATATCGCCATCGTAGCGCCACGGCAAGTGGTCCAGGAGGATTCCGAGGTGTTTCCGCGCGTGGTGGACGCCTCCTTAAGTACGGCACGTATTGGTTTTAACGACATCTTTGATGGTAACTGGGACGACGTCTTTCCTGAAACTGAAGGAATGGACTTCACGTTTTGCTCCAACGTCGCTGTCGTTGACGAAACAGAAGGGCGCCATTCCGCTGATGAGCATATCACCAGTGACGCTGACTCTGAGCCCACAGCTATGGCTGAGGATGATGAAGAGCGAGAAGACGGCGACAAGGAACGAGCTCAAATAGTGGAAAGTCCAGCCGCCAGCCCGGCCAAACGAGCTAAATGGTCTCAAAGGATGGCCGCTGGAGTCACCCAGCCTAGCTGCCCAGACGACGCACAGCTAAAAAATGTGACGCACAGAAGTGACGCAAAAAGTCTGGGCAATCAAGCCAACATCAGTGCCCAGGTCACCAATTCACCGGTTTAGAAGAGCTGGTGCCGGGAAAAGGTAGCGCTTTGGGCGAAGATTCACCGCCGATGGATAGTCGCTGGGACCAAGCTTCAAGCGCCGCAGTGGACGACAGGTTGGAGCAAAACACGCACCACGACAAAGCCCGAGATCCATTGGCGCAAGGCTGGAGTGCAGAGATCTTCAAGACGCCTTTGGATCACAGCGTTGGCGAAGAAGTTGAGTATGGTGAACTGATACTAGGATCCACAGGCCCGGATACCCCGATCATCGATCGGAGTAGAGTCATGCTACCGCCTAGCTCGGTACGCGAGACTTTCAAAATGCCTCTCGCACGACACACACTATCGGAACCAGAAACAAGCAGGCAATCACCATCCGGTTCACGTCCGACGACGTTCAGTTCATTGTCACACGAGCGTATGGTAGACCTGTGCGGCGTCCTTCCACAAGGACCACTCGAGGAAGATACGCCGCACCGTGCTGTGAACTTCGGCAAACTAAAAGATAGAGCTTGCCGAAGCACAGGGCCAGGGATGCCCACGAAGCTAGAAGACTGGTACAAGGTGTGCAAAGGCAACGACGGTCATCAGTATCAGCAAAGGGAGCCGAACGTCTGCCACGGGCGAGGCGCCTTCAGCGGAGCCAGAAACGAGAGGAAGAGCTGTACACTCGACACATCAGGAGTCTTCCGCAACAGACGCCGACAGAAACCTTTTTCTGACCAAACAAACCGCATCACGCGGTACTTTCCTGCCAAGAAACCCACGGGGACCCCAGCACTGACCGATCTGGTCAGCCAAGCCTCACAGGGCAATCGTCCTTTGCCTAACTTCGACAAGTTTCGGTTTGACCGCTTCGAAGCCCGTTCGAATCGACCCGTCAACACCCCTGCTTCGACTGGCAGTGGTTTGGACGTCAGGGAAGATCACGAAATGAAGGGCGACCCCGTTGCACCGAACGTCGGCCCTTTGGGGACAAAGAACGGCCAGGGAAACGCCACATTCCAGGTGGGAGCCAGATTCAACAACCTGGGAAGACCGAGTTCGGTGCGCCAGGTCAGCGCAGGTCAACGAACCCCAGCAGAACGCTTCGGGTCTGTGCCACACTCACGCGAGGAAGCCTGGTTTACCAACTTGCACGAAAAGCCGTGGCCAGGGAGTGCCAGAGAGATGCAGGACTGGGAAGACAGGGAGAATATGCGAAGGATAGCTGCCCGGGGATTGCACGCAAATCACGACGCATGGAACCTGTATACAGTGCATGCCTCGACAGTGCCTAGCACGACCCGAAACCTGCCCAAGGAGAAGAGTGTCGGCGGACTAGACGAGTTTGCTCAGAAAGCAGCCGGCTACAGCCGCCCGGCCATTACTCCCATACATCAAGAGGTGAATGAGAATGGAGATAAGGCTCCTGACTTTCGCGCACCCGGAACTGGGGTTAGTAATACAGGCCAGCCAGTCCCCTTGGTACAGCAGACTCGTGAGGCCACATCAGAACGTCCGGGACCACTGGCGGAGGAAGACGGGATTGCGTACAACGCCACCAGGAAGGACGCCAATGAGGCACGTCTTTTCTACAACACCATCGCTTTCGATCGGCGAGGGCATATATCGGAGGTGTCTCGGCACATTAACAATGGCCAAGCGAGAGTTGGTTTTCCCGGTCGCAACACTGATGACGCGCTTCCGCATTGTGCTACCCTGCAAAGTGGCAATCAATTCGCACCACAGATGACACCCCGAGACACGTTTTTCATTCCCGGCACGTCTCGCTCAGCGGTAGCTGTCATTCTCCAGGGAG